>CM031873.1:2270768-2445005 GCA_018697195.1 Certhia americana
AGCAGAGCAGATCTGGGCAGAGCAGAGCAGATCTGGGCAGAGCAGAGGAGAACAGAGCAGAGCTGGGCAGAGCAGAACAGAGCAGAGCTGGGCAGAGCAGAGGTGAGCAGAGCAGAGCAGAGGTGAGCAGAGCAGAGGAGAACAGAGCAGAGGAGAACAGAGCAGAGGAGAGCAGAGCAGAGCAGATCTGGGCAGAGCAAAGGAGAGCAGAGCAGAGGAGAGCAGAGCAGAGGAGAGCAGAGCAGATCTGGGCAGAGCAGAGCAGATCTGGGCAGAGCAGAGGAGAACAGAGTAGAGCTGGGCAGAGCAGAGCAAAGCAGAGCAGAGGAGAGGAGAACAGAGCAGAGCAGAGCAAAGCAGAGCAGCCCTGCAGCCAGTCCAGCTGCAGCCAGGGTGTCTGTTCACCTCCCATCTGCTCTTCCTCCAAGGTGATAGTGCTGGTGGTGGTGGTGGCAAGAAGGGTGCTAAGAAGGGGGGCTCTTTCCAGACAGTGTCTGCTGTGTTCAGGGTATGTGAATTTCTTTTTATACGAGCCACGCTTCCACAAAATTATCTGAGGGCTGGAGCACCTATTCCATAAAAACAGCTGGGAGAGTTGGGGTTGCTCAGCTTGGGGAAGAGAAGATTCCAGGCACACCTTATTCTGGTGTTTCAATATATAAAATGGGGCTTATCAGAAAGACAGAAAAATACTTTTTACCAGCCAGGCCCAGCACTGGGCTCTGCTGGCTGGTGCCACGGGACTAGGATGGTGCTGGACAGCGCAGGCAGGGACAGAAACCACTCCTGCCCCTTGTGCTTCAACCGTTGTGCTTTCCCAACTTGCCTGTTGCTTCTGCAGAATGCCGTAGACATCCTAGGCTTCAGCCCTGATGAGAAGGTGGGGATATACAAGCTGACAGGGGCTGTCATGCACTATGGGAACATGAAATTCAAGCAGAAGCAGCGGGAGGAGCAGGCGGAGCCGGACGGCACAGAAGGTAGGGCTGACTGCAGAGTTTGCTTATGAACTGCACCAGCAGAGAGCTAGCAACCCCAGCACAGAGAGAGCCCAGCCCAACACTTTGAAAATTATTTTCCTTTCCAGAAACTAATTTTTATAAAGGTTGTTTCAAGTTTCACAAAGTCGGTGATTTAATTTATGTTCTACAAGGAAACAGGAAACGTAAGCATTGCTGCAGCTGCAGGCACAGACACAGGATTGTGTGGCAGCTGAGACATTGCCTTTGGAACGAGGGGAATATTCTCCATGAGACTAGAGAGGTGCTTCTCTTCATGAATTTGGCATTTGAGTTGTGTCAAAAGTAGGCTTCTTGTAACAGAAACATCCCAGAGGACCAGGACACTTTTCTTTGTCTCTACTGAACTCGTTTGCTGTTTCTGATCCTAGTGGCTGACAAGGCTGGCTACCTGATGGGTCTGAATTCTGCTGATTTGCTCAAGGCTTTATGCTATCCCAGGGTGAAAGTCGGGAATGAATATGTAACTAAAGGACAAAATGTCCAACAGGTACATAAGCTCAGCAGGTTTTCAATTTCTTCAGAGTGTTCTCTCAACTTTAAATCTAAATCAACATTTGTTACTACCATGGCTGTGCTTCTTACAGGTGTACAACTCAGTGGGTGCATTGGCTAAATCAGTCTATGAGAAGATGTTCCTGTGGATGGTTGTTCGCATCAACCAACAGCTGGACACAAAACAGCCCAGGCAGCACTTCATTGGTGTCCTGGACATTGCTGGCTTTGAGATCTTTGATGTGAGTTACTGGAGGTATGTCTGCCCACTGAGGGCTGCTTGAAAGTAACTGGCATTCCTTTGGTATTTTGAATTTGTAGTTCAACAGCCTGGAGCAGCTGTGCATCAACTTCACCAACGAGAAACTGCAACAGTTCTTCAACCACCACATGTTCGTGCTGGAGCAGGAGGAGTACAAGAAGGAGGGCATTGAATGGGAGTTCATTGACTTTGGGATGGACCTGGCTGCCTGCATTGAGCTCATTGAGAAGGTGGAAAAAATCTTTTCATTGTAGGAGAGTACATTTCTTTTATGGTCATTTATTTAGTTCAGTCATTCTTGATAAAACGTTACATTACTGTTGAATTACCTTCTCACATCAAAATAGGCAGCTTATAAAACCAAAGCTTTTGGAACAGGCTGTCTGTGCACAAGCAATGGCTTCCTGAACAATGTGTCTGGGGTGGAAGGCAGAATGCCTACACAATGTTAAATTGATGACTTTAACAACTGCCTTTAAACAGTGAGGTGAACAGTGAGGAGCAGTAATGGCTCCCCTCCCAACCACTTACTGTCTTTATGTATTCATATTTCCCCCAGCCCATGGGCATTTTCTCCATCCTGGAAGAGGAGTGCATGTTCCCCAAGGCAACTGACACCTCTTTCAAGAACAAGCTCTATGACCAGCACCTGGGCAAGTGCAGCAGCTTCCAGAAGCCCAAACCTGGCAAGGGCAAGGCTGAGGCTCACTTCTCCCTGGTGCACTATGCTGGCACAGTGGATTACAACATCTCTGGCTGGCTTGACAAAAACAAAGACCCTCTGAATGAAACTGTTGTGGGGTTGTACCAAAAATCATCCTTAAAGCTGCTGTCCTTCCTGTTTTCTAACTATGCTGGTACAGAAGCAGGTAAGTGCTTTTTCGGTGATGGCAAATAAGGCAAAAATCAACTAAAGCCTATTTCTGGTTCTCCTCTCAGCGGTAAACTCAATGTTTCCAGCCCCTAAGGTGACCTGGTTCTCATGTACATCCAGATATGCCAAAACTAAGACACCAAATGCAGTACTGTTGGAAATACCACGTTTCTGTGCTGCAGAGAAGTGAAGCACAGCAAGTCCAAACCTAAGTGGCAGGAGGTGTATGTTCCCTGCCTAACTGTGTTGTGAATCACCTGCATGCTTACTCAGCCACTAGACAGGGGCCAAACAGCTGTGCAAAGTGCAAGCATTTTAGTCTTTGTAGACAGAGTTTTGTTTCTTGAGGGGAACTGGAAGAACTAAAAGGAGACCATGGAACAATTCCATATCCAGATGAGCAGTCCTGGTGTTGCAACAGAAAAAGAGAGAATCAGAGAATAAATTTAGAAGTCCTCTATAAGTCTCAGTTTAATTGACTTCAAGGTACAGCAGCTATGGAAAGACACTGAGCTGCTTGGACTTGTATTCCTGAGACTAAAATTTGCTTCCTGCCATATCTCAGAATAGAACTGTATTCTTCACCTGGAATATTAGATTAGGAGATTTTTCCGTAGAAGACAAAGACTTCCCTGCACTGATAAATGGATGCCTGGTGCTGAGTCACATTTTTGAGGTCTTTCACCTAATTAAAAAAAAAAATTAAATGGGGGTTTGTGTAATAGTGAAAGCAATATGTGCCCAGTAGCACAGAGTACAGTGTTAGGAACTTAGGTCAGGCTACATTATCCCATACCAGCAACTTAAATCTTGCATTTGAGATCAAATATCCCCCACACTGACCAACAGTTACCTAGCAGCAGTTGACAAAACTCACAGGGAGCAGTGTGTCAGTATTTAAAATGAAGTATTTTACTGGTCCATGGCCAAAGGAAGATGAGGCCTAAAAAATGTATTAAATATTCTAACTGTTCACCTCCCATCTATTTCGTCCAAGGTGATAGTGCTGGTGGTGGTGGTGGCAAGAAGGGTGCTAAGAAGAAGGGGGGCTCTTTCCAGACAGTGTCTGCTGTGTTCAGGGTATGTGAATTTCTTTTTATACGAGCCACGCTTCCACAAAATTATCTGAGGGCTGGAGCACCTATCCTATAAAAACAGCTGGGAGAGTTGGGGTTGCTCAGCTTGGGGAAGAGAAGATTCCAGGCACACCTTATTCTGGTGTTTCAATATATAAAATGGGGCTTATCAGAAAGACAGAAAAATACTTTTTACCAGGGCCTGTAGTGACAAGACAAAAGGCAATGCTTTTAAACTGGAAGAGGGTAGATTTAGATTGGATATAAGAAAAAAAGTTTCACTCTGAGTAGGAAGGCCCTGGCACAGGGTGCCCAGAGAAGCTGTGGTTGCTCCATCCCTGGAAGTGTTCAAGGCCAGGTTGGAGTGAGCTTGGAGGAACTTGGAATAATGGGACAGGGATGGGCTTGATGACCTTTGAAGGCCTCTTCCAAACTAAATCATTCTGTGATTCTATAACTCCCTAGTTCAAAAAAGAATGAAAAATCTCTGTAGCCTGAACTGAAACCCTTGGTTTTTTCTATCACAGGAAAACCTGAACAAGTTGATGACTAACCTGAGAAGCACCCATCCTCACTTTGTACGTTGTCTGATTCCTAACGAGACCAAGACACCTGGTAAGTCCACCCTTATTTTCTGAGGATGTGGGACTGACAGGAATTGGCTTGTTAAACTTCCACACCAACTTCCCAAACAGCTCCCTCTGCACAAAATGTCTTTTTGGGGGTTGGCCTGCCAGACAGTAACAAGGGAAACTTTATTGTGTTGTCTACTGTGACTGAAAAAATTTGAGCATTACATGGTCCACAGCTGTTACCCATCTTTGCTTAATGTGTGTACAGAACTGAGGGTGATAAAGGTGGGTTTGATTACAGCTGATAGAATTGTTGTGGGTAACAGCATTAGAAAATCCCCTGTCTGGATTTTCTAATGTGCCACTACACTGTGCCAACTGTGCCTGCATCCAGTGAGGAGGCTGATGCTGTTGAAGATTTTTCAGTTGGTCTCATAAAACACCATCCTGCTGTTTTCTGAGAAATGTGGCCTGATGCCTTTTCATAAGCACTGCTAGCTCTGGCATTCTTATCAAAGCTTACTGATGCAACTCTCCACAACTTCTATGAATTGAAGGCATGTTCTGTTTGCACTTCCTGCATCTTTAACCAAGAGCTGCTTGAATTTAAAAAAAAAAAAAATAAATTCTGAAATGCTAATACATATGAAGATTCCTCAGGATAAAAATGCAATCATGATGGATATATTTTGTTTAAGGTGCAATGGACCATTACCTGGTGATGCATCAGCTGCGCTGCAATGGGGTCCTAGAAGGCATCCGAATTTGCAGGAAGGGGTTTCCAAGCAGAATCCTTTATGCAGATTTTAAGCAACGGTAGGTCCTCAGTTATTACTCACTGTCAGTTAGTTATTAAAGACCTCAGAGGTGAGCACACAGCTCAGGTGACACGTCTGGTGACACCACAGAGACACACCTCCCCAGTTACACCAGTAGCACTGAGGGAACCAAGTCATTAACACTGTTTTGAGGTCATTCCAGAGCTTCCCTCTCAGACCAAACCAGAGATTTCTCAATACATCAGAACCAGCATAATTTCTAAACTGAAAACAATGCCCGAGGATTCAAAGAGATGCAAAACACTTGCAGTGTAATGAGTGAGGTGCCATTAAAGACAACTCCTTGGAGTCTTCCAGAGTACAGATACAAAGATAATCCACACTGTAAGCCTCCTCACAGTGCTCTGTCTCTGGCCTGCATCATGTGCCTTGTTTTCTTCATGTTAAAAATGGAGACAACTAAACTGTTTCGTGTGGGCTCAGTTCCCAGAGAGTGCTAAATCAGAACTGTCTTCTGTTATAGTCAAATGTAGCATCTTCCATGCAATACTGGTGTGAAAAGGACACAAGATCTCTCTGAAAATGTCCTGCAGCCTGATGTTCAGTAAGGGATTAGCTAGTCTCAATTGTCAAATTTTAAGCTGCAGCGATAGATGAAGGAATCCGTCCATAATGGCCATAGTCCAAAACCACAAATTGCTTTAGGGGTGATAATGGAAGCCAAAAATGGAGAATAAACTCACTTCACTGTTATCAATGTCATGATTTTATATATTCTTTTTCAAGGTAGATTGGGAATAAGAAGTGGTCCAGTCACATTGATGTATCTGCAGAAACCCCTTTAGAAGGATTAGATGGTCCTGTACAGTGATAGAGGATTACCTTAATCATTTAGCTGCCTTGCAAAATCCTAAGGCTGCTGTTGGCACTTCCACATTAAAACCATGTCATTTTCAATCCACTCAAGCTTTCAGTGGTACAATTTGTAGAGACTGAGCTGTGCAAGACCTGCATTCCCTTTGGAATACAGCTGATCTCTGTCAGTAGTTTTAATTAACCTTCAACTCTAATTTGAATGGCATTCCTCTGATCAATGAAACAGGCTGAGAAGAGGTTGACACATTCTATGCTCTTCCTAATTCCTGGACTTGCAGAGACTCTTAAGTATGTGCCATAATTTTATTTGTAACAGCTCACTGTGTTGTTACCAGCTTACAGATTCCTCTAAAGAATAGATGATTCAGGGGATTTAGGTACACAACCCTTTACATCATGTTTTGTTCAACCAGATGACACTGTCTAGATTTCAGATGACGTATTCAGCTGCTTTCAGACAGCTCAATGCTCCTGTATTTCATGGTATACAATGGATCCTGTTTTCTTCACCCTCTTTGCAACCAGTTCTTGCCACCTGTCCCACCATAGGTACAAGATCCTTAATGCCTCAGCCATTCCAGAAGGCCAATTCATTGACAGCAAAAAGGCTTCAGAAAAGCTCCTGTCCTCCATTGATGTCGACCACAACCAATATAAATTTGGCCACACCAAGGTAAAGTCCTTGTGGAAGAGTAGGTGTAATTAAGCAAAATATTTTGTTTGTTGAGAGTATTTCTTGCATGCTAAATCAGCCTTCACGATGATTATAAACAGAGAACACCACTAGCAAGAAGGAGAACAGGCAATTTGTGTGGTAACTGTGTGAGGGGCAGCACTGCCAGCCTTGGGAAGACCATACTACCTGAATGACCCAGCATAGCTGCAACTCAATATCCTTCTGCTTCCTTCCCATGGCCAATTGAATATATTTATATCAGTGCAGGTTAGATGGGCTCAGACAAGTTTGGACTGTCCTACTATTCAGGGGATTTAGGTACACAAATATGTCTTCCATATACAAGCAGTGTTAGGTGAGACACTGTTCTTTGGTCAGCACAACCCAGCCAGTGTTTTCACTGCACACAAAGCCATTGCCGACATTACTGAACAGACAATTAATGCCTACATTACTGAACAGACATAGAATCACAGAATGGTTTGTTTTGGGTTGGAAGGGACCTTAAAGATCATCTGCCCTTCCTCTACTCCAGATTGCTCCAATACCCATCCAACCTGGCCTTGGACTCTTCCAGGAATGAGCTCAATTTCCCATAAATGACACTAGAGCAGACATCAAATAACTCTGCAATAATATGATTAGATCTTACACAGACTGACTTGTCATGAATCACAAGAACACTGAGGATTTGAATAATGAGAGAAAATTTCTCTAGCTCTTAAACATTTCCCCTGCAGGTATTTTTCCTAAACTACCTTGTACTATGCTGCATCAGCTGTCAATGGTCATGCATCTGCCTAAGACTCAAACTGTTTGACCCTTTGTTGTGGTTTGAACCACAGGTGTGTGCTAAGGAAGGCAGGAGCTTCCCTTGGAATGGAGAATTTAACCCCACTCCCTCCCAATTTTTATAACTTTGAAATTAAGGGGCTCTCAGGCAAAGATAAGGGAAAAGGAATAACAGTTCTTTATTATGGGAACTAAAATAAACAATAAAACCAAAACACATGCAGTATTTAAAAAGGAGAAAAAGAAAGAAAGAAAGAAACAAACCCAGTGTCAGAGTCAGGCTCCCAGTTGTCCCCCTGTGGGTCAGGGTGTTGGTGGCAGTGCCATCCCATGGTCGCTGCAGTCGCAGTGGCAGATGTGGCTCTGTTGAAGTGATGCTCCTGGAGAAAAGTGGAGTTTGTCACTGAAGCTCCAGTGGGGATAGATGGGCCTGGTGTTCCTCTGAGAATCCAGTGGCAAAGGCTGCTTGGTGTTCCAACTCTCAGATTTTTATCCAGGTAGGAATGCTTGGTTCCTCCCCTGGTTGGAGCATTTCCCAATGTGCTGATGGAGTTCTCTCAGTGACATTCACTGGCCCATGAGCAGAAGATCTGTGCCTGAAGGGAGGATGGGTCCTGGCAGAGAGAAAGAAAACTGCCCCAGCTGGTTTTTGACATTGGCCATGGACAGACAATTACCCCACCCCAGTTTCATCAGATGGTGACAGAATACAGAGTTTTGGTGACATTTTGCGCTGCAACCCATGACACCCTTTTTTATGTTCTAGGTGTTCTTCAAGGCAGGTCTCCTGGGACTCCTAGAAGAGATGAGAGATGAGAAGCTTGTGAGCCTCATCACTCACACACAAGCTATGTGCAGAGGGTACCTCATGAGAACTGAGTTTAAGAAGATGAATGAAAGAAGGTAATGTAAGAAAATACCAGCAATTGTCCTGTATCACACCAGATGTCCATTAATATAATATATTGTCTCAAAAGGCAAAAAAGCTGTCCTTGGGAAAGAACCTTAGAAATTCTTGGGGAACAGAGCAAGTACAAACAATCAGATTCCTCCTGACAGTCTCACACATTCTGGCAGCAGCTGTTTAGCAATGGGACCAGGCAGGTGGGCCATGACACTTAGTATTTAATAAGGAACTTTTTCTCCAGGAATGCACTAACTATTTTCAGCCTTTAAAGAATCCTGTGGCAGAGATGGCCAGCTCAACAACAGCTAAGGTTTGTTTTCAATGTGTTGTCTCATCATTTAACTGGATCACATTGATTTTGTGAGGAATGAGGTATAATCACTCTCTGCTCTCCCTTTCTTTAATTTCCTTTCCTGGCTCCATCATGTAAGATGAACAATCCTACCTTATACAGAGAAGTACTCCATACTTTCAACTATTCCAAATCCCCTTCAGCTTTTCATTCATCCCCTTTGAGATGGGATGAATCATGCAAAATTGAGAGTTCAGGAGTGACAGCACTGGACAAGACAAGCAAATTTTCTTGAATTTTGTTGACAAGGGAAAGTTTTAGGGGGAGCAAGGCTTGCATAAATATACATAAATGTACTCTGCCAAACAATTGCTTTTATTTCTAATACTCTGCAGCATATATTTAGCTCAGGTGTTTTCTGGGCCAGGCATAGTTTCTAAGAATTCAGCAACTCTCCCTGGATTTCCCTGCAGGGAATTGTCTAATCTCCCTTTGAACTATGGTCATTAACAATATCCTTTTCCATTCAATTCCTTAAAGATGTTTCCTTATTTTTTCAGTTTCTGTCTTAAAAATTTTCTAATATGGTATTTGCTATTTTGAGTGACCCAAAAAGCACCAAGCTCCTGTTTCCACAACTGACAGTAACTGCCAGATTTGTAGTCTTAGCAGCAGTACTTCAACAATAGCAGTTTTCACTCTGGTATTTACCTGAACACTTTCATTTTCCTTGAGACTGAGGAAAGTCTTAGAGATTTCCAGTAAATATGCTGGATAAGTCTGTCTCTTTTGCAGTATTTCTTCTACATATATTCAGATAATAGATATTATTCAAGCTACTGAACCAGCCATTCTGGTGTAGGGGCCTTGAAATGATTAATAAAATCAAGGGAGATGAGGGAAAAAAGTCCCATGCAAAAGTTCTTGGGGTAAATGCTGATCCTGTGTTGCAAATAATCAGAATATGTTTTCAGCTCGAGTCTCAGCAGCCTCATAAACTGGTTTCATGTGTTTTCAGAGAATCTATTTATATCATCCAGTACAACATCCGTGCATTCATGAATGTCAAACACTGGCCATGGATGAAGCTGTACTTCAAGATCAAGCCCTTGCTGAAGAGTGCAGAGTCTGAGAAGGAGATGGCCAACATGAAGGAAGAGTTTGAGAAAACCAAGGAGGAGCTTGCAAAATCTGAGGCAAAGCGGAAGGAGCTGGAAGAGAAAATGGTGGCTTTGGTGCAGGAGAAAAATGATCTGCAGCTCCAGGTTCAGTCTGTGAGTAGCCTCCGTTTTCAGATTCACCCCATTTCCTCTTACTCTGCTGCTCTTTTTCTCCTCTTTTCCACTGTCCTTTAAAAGCAGGCATGTAACAGGGAAAAAGCCTCCACTGCTTTGTGTCTGGAATTTTCTCTTACACCTAAGCAAGGTGCAAAGCATGTACCAAACATCAACACCAGTAGGAACACAGGAACTTCCAACGCTATCACCAGGGGAAAAATCAAGCCACAGTGTATAAAATGTGCTCCTCACTGTGATGTCTGATTGTGGATGAAATATAGGCTGTTTCCACACCTGCTGCCATTATAATACAGAGCTGGGGCAGGGGTGCTTTTCTGTCAGAGGTAGGGCTGAAAGTGGAAGCTGTTTTTCTCTGGGGTGCTGCTGAACAGAGACTGAAATTGCACCTGTCAGGTTCTAAAAGGTAATAAAATATTACATGGCCAAGAGCAGTCTGGTGCAAGTGGACTTGTCACTTGTTGCCGTGTGCTTTCAAATCAGTTTAGCTTCAAAAAAACCTGTGTTGTTTCACTCACCAAGAATCTTAACCTTTTTTTGTCATTTTTATGATAAATATAATGTACTTTCAATGTGTTGTGATAGGAGAGTGAAAATCTAGCTGATGCTGAAGAGAGATGTGAAGGACTCATTAAAAGTAAAATCCAGCTAGAAGCTAAAATTAAAGAACTAAATGAAAGACTGGAGGATGAAGAGGAGACAAATGCTGAGCTGACAGCAAAGAAGAGGAAACTTGAAGATGAGTGTTCGGAGCTGAAGAAAGATATTGATGATCTTGAAATGACTCTGGCCAAAGTGGAAAAGGAGAAGCATGCAACAGAGAATAAGGTGACAGAGAAATCAAGGAATTATTCTTCCCCAGACAGTGCTCCCATACAGCTTGTCAGTTTTGTGGAAAAATGCAGCCATTTACAAATTCTATGAATAGAAGTGAGATGTGTCCAATGCACAGGAGAGGGGTATTTCTAGAATTTTTTCTGACAAGGTTCTTTGTCATGTTATCATGGTTGGTTCCACTTTGAAGGAAAACTTAATGTATTTTTGGCTATGCTTAACACTTGATCATCTCTTTTTAAAGAACCTGACTTGCTGAGAAATTACAGCTATTTTCATAGCAAATGTTTGCAGGAAAGACATTCCTTGAGCAAGAGCAGCTCAGAGGGCTTTTGCAAATCCCAATGGGAGAAACTTTCAGAGGCAAGTGAAGATCTAGCATGTTTCACTGTAAAATTTAGTAGGATGGGAGAGAAAACAACTAAGGCAAGAATTCCTACCATTGCAGGACCAGAGAGATGAGACTCTCAGGCATGATAAATGCTGCTGCCCTGATTGCAATCCATATAAACATTCTGCAGAGAGCATTTTGACTACATCCCTGCAAGGTTTTGCAAGGATGCAGTCCCTGTGTTCTCAGCCTGCCATTTATCAAGGCATCCCTTCATGGGATGGATGCTGGCTGTCTGACAGGTCAAGAATCTCACCGAGGAGATGGCAGCTCTGGATGAAAATATCTCTAAACTCACCAAGGAGAAAAAGGCCCTCCAGGAAGCCCACCAGCAGACCCTGGATGACTTGCAAGTTGAGGAAGACAAAGTCAGCACCCTCACCAAAGCCAAGACCAAACTGGAGCAGCAAGTGGATGATGTAAGTCGAAGATTTTGGGTTGTGTATATATACTCTGTGACAGATTATAGTAGACTAGGAACCTGTAGTTTGGAGTATAAGCAACACTTAAAGCAGATAAGACAGCTCTAACAATTTCAGCCAATAAACCACTGCTAACTGACAGGAAATTGTGGAATACAGCACATCTTTCATGTTCATTATGAGGTATTTCAGCACTGTAGACTTTTGTAATCTGATTTAACCCATTAGTTGAAGCAAGAGACCTCCTGTGACTGTTTGAATGTTGCTGCAGAGTTATTTGAGTGTGCATATACTCCAGGAAATTATAAATACTGAGAATTTGTGTATATTTAGCAGTCTGTATGCTAGGAACTGCAGCTACTGGAAAAATTTAATTGCTGTTTTTTTGGAAAAACTGGTGTTTCAACTGTTCACAGCCAAGCTGTGGACAGCTCAATGTCTGAAACTAAATCACCACAGCAACTCTGGTCTCATGGTGAGAGTGCAGCACACAAGGAGATGCACTGATTATTTTCTGTATTCATCAATTTCCAACTTAGTTAGATTTTTAAGTCAAAAATAATTCCTTTCAAAGTATAATTTATATATTTCAAAGTATGTTTTATGTGTTTTAGCTTGAAGCATCTCTGGAACAAGAGAAGAAGCTGCGAATGGACCTTGAGAGAGCAAAGAGAAAACTGGAGGGTGATCTGAAAATGTCTCAGGATTCCATCATGGATCTGGAAAATGATAAGCAACAAATGGATGAAAGGCTAAAAAAGTATTACACTGACTTCTTATGTTTTGAATTCTGAAATTCATGTTTTATCTTAGCCATATTGAATCTGCCTTCTTGTTCTTTAACAGAAAGGATTTCGAAATTAGCCAGTTGCAAAGTAAAATTGAAGATGAGCAGGCTCAAAGCTCTCAGCTGCAAAAGAAAATTAAGGAGATTCAGGTAAAGTCTTGGAGCTATTAATAATTTTTATGGCAAACACAAATTTCTTAGAATTAATTGGTATTTATTCTTAGACCATTATAGAAAAGTATTTTCCCTTACATGAATAAACCATTAATATGGGACTCTGGGTTCTGTTCCCACCTCAGGGCATTTTTCAGAAACTCTGGCCTCAAATCTTACATGGCTATGTTGGAAATTTCTTATGTGGACATTGTTGCAGGCTTTGAAAATGCCACAGATGTGCAGCCACTGAGAATCACTTTTCTAAGAAAATAGAAATACGCAATAAAATCACAATCAAAATAAATAAAAATAAATAAAAATAATTTTAAAAATTGCAATAGAATGTGACTCAATATGTCACAATCAGGACAAAGATAACCTTCTAAATGCAGAACCAGGAAGACAGGGCTTTAATGCCATTATCCCATGACTGTTTATCTTGAATTTCCTTCCATCCTGTTTGCTGATGGAGAAAGGACACTGCTTTGTTCTGGCCTGACTTTTAGGAAATTTCTAAGAAATTCACATTCCTTTATGTTTTCCAGTGACACCCCCTCTATTTCTTCAAGAAAGCACAATTCTAAATTCTTCACAAAATAATAAATCCATTCTGAGCTACAATGGAAAGTATCAGATTTTACATTTTTTTGGAGTTCTTCACTCCCATATTTCTCTCCCCTGATAGGGGAGGACTTTTTCAGAAGTCCTTGTTAAGTAAAAAGGCAAACTGAACTCTTGGTTGTTCTCGCTCTCCAGGTTGTTTATTATTTTCTGATCAGCAATTTCTGCACACCAGGCTTTACACCAGCTTGGCATGAGGGAGAAAAGGCACCAAAAAGCCTCCAACACACAGAACCAAGGTTCTCTTAAAGATAATTCACCCAATTCTCACCAAGAACGGACATTATTTCTACTTTTCTACCGATAACCAACTAAATCTCTATTCACGTGACACTGTGGTAAATTGTGCCCAATGTTCCTGTGTCCCCAACACTGCAGAATGTGGAGGAGATGGAGAAGGTGGAAGAAACCTGAAAACCACAAGGATCCTCCAGCTTGTCTTCATCTCCTTACCATGCTAACAAACACAACAATATCAATTTCTCCCCCAGTGATAAATTCCATATTCTGCTACTATCTAATTTACATTCTTGAAAGTTGTGTTTCATCACAGAGCCTAGGAAACCCTTTCCATGGATGAAAGTTAAAAATTTGTCAGATTGTTTGGATCCTTCAAAACATGCAGAGGAATATTCTTTCCATTCTGGGTTCCAACAACATTCACTGTTGTTCTAAAACTGAAAACTCCCTGTCCTAGGACAAAATACAGTGAAATTTCTAGTGGTACTTCTCTTTCTATGCTTGTATTAATGTATGTGAATGTTTACTCTTCATTCCTTAGCTATAATTTTAAATCAGTCTATTCAAAAGCCCTCTTTTAACCAATTAACTCTTATAGGCTCGCATTGAGGAACTGGAGGAAGAAATTGAGGCCGAACGTGCTGCCTGTGCCAAGTCTGAAAAGCAGAGAGTCGACCTGTCCCGGGAGCTGGAGGAGATCAGCGAGCGCCTGGAAGAAGCAGGAGGGGCCACAGCAGCTCAGGTGGAGATGAACAAGAAGCGTGAGGCAGAATTCCAGAAGATGCGTCGTGACCTGGAAGAGGCCACGCTGCAGCACGAAGCCACGGCTGCCGCCCTGCGCAAGAAGCACGCGGACAGCACAGCTGAGCTGGGGGAGCAGATCGACAACCTGCAACGTGTGAAGCAGAAGCTGGAGAAGGAGAAGAGTGAGCTGAAGATGGAGATTGATGACTTGGCCAGCAACATGGAGTCTGTCTCCAAAGCCAAGGTTGCTGCACAGGGAGAAGTCTTGTTGTTAGCGTTGTTCTTCTGAACAGCTAGATGAACTGAGGGATACATTTCTGTCAGGAAAATTAATCCATAAATAACAGAGGTTTATGTCCAAAAAAGAGACAGAAGAGTCCTTTTACTTTATTTGAATAAAGGGAGAAGTCATGGGACATTCCCCTGGGGTCTCTTGAATTTTTGGAGGACACAGCCTCCTTTTACTCCCAATTTCCCTCCTTTTCATCCCAATTTGCCTCTCTCTTTCCCCACTGACTGAGGTACTGAAAGGTCCAGACTTCCCAGAATGCCTGCTACCTCAGATTCCCCTCTAATGTAGAACCCTCCCTTTTAATTTTTTATTCTTTTAGAATTTATAGTTTTTCCCTATTGTTTCTTTCATCTTTCAATATCTAGTTTCATTTCTCAGCAAACCTACAGTTTGTTTGTAAGGCAAATATCTTTTTTTCCATTCCTCCTTCAGTGGAACCCTTCCCATTGTTTCTTTTATCTCTCAGTGCTGGTTTTATCTCCCAGCAGACCCACAGCTTGTTTGGAAAGACAAATCCCTCATTCCTCTCTTATCTCTTCACAGAGCAATCTGGAAAAAATGTGCCGAGCTCTTGAAGACCAGTTCAGTGAAGTCAGAGCCAAAGATGATGAACATGTGCGGCTAATTAATGATCTGAACACACAGAAAACTCGTCTACAGACTGAGAATGGTACGTCCCTTGATGAAATGTAATACTCCAGTGTCAAGTTCTTAAATATGCTGCCTGAACACCTGTGTGTTTTGTAACATATTTATCACTTGGTGAGCTGAACAAAACTCAGAATGTAGAATCTCCTCCTGCTGGCAGTCATAGAAACCTACCCAAGGAAACATAAAACCAAACCTGAAAGAGAACTGTCAGTTCAAAATGAACATGTAAGTTTGTGGTCAGTATATCTTCTTTTCTTTGGTTCCTACACAGCATTTCTCTTCAACAGCTTTTCCTATCTGTGGGAATGGAATTGCTGCTTTCCCTTCAATTTACCACCTTACATCTTGTAATCACTTTCCACATGGCTAGCTGCTATTATTTGTCTCGTATCTCTGTCGAAAAAAACAAATCAACTTTTTCTCATTAGGTGAACTTACTCGGCAATTGGAGGAGAAGGAGTCCTTGATTTCTCAGTTAACTCGAGGCAAGCATACTTTCACTCAGCAGACTGAAGAGCTGAAGAGACAACTAGAGGAAGAAAATAAGGTGACTTTCTTTCATTTGGAACAACAAATTTTAAAATAAATCGAACAATATTTTAAAATATTGGAACAATACATTTTAAAATAAATCAATGCGCTAAAAAAAAAATGGGATTTCTCCTCAGAGAAGAGACATCAGAACAGTGAAAACTTTGAATTGTGCCTTGGAATATCCCACAGAGATGAGACATTAAAAATTAAATAAGCAGGACAGTTTAAGCCCTTCTCATCATGCATTCTGAAGATCAAAAACATGAGAGAAGTGAAGGAAAGCAGCTCTGTGGTTCGCTATAGACACAAATAGACACACACACTCACGACAACTCTCTTTGCAGAGAAAGGAGGAAAAGAAGTGTGTTTATTGTGTGATCTCAATATATATATATTATTCTAAAGGTGACTAGGGATTGGAGGGTGAAGTTGCCACTTCTCCGACTACACAGGTCAAACTAAAAGTCCATCAATTCTCGTTTCCGCTAGAGAGGAGTGCAAAACCAATCATTGTTTACATGAAAGTGCGTGAGAATCTGACTACAAGAAATGCAAAACATCAGAAGGTTATGAAAACATGTAGAGATCAGGGTGACATCTGTGTCCACACGCAAGGCAAACAGCAGCAGCCAATAAAAGGAAATAGAGCAGGAGTGCTTGCACCTTGTCTTTTGGCAGATTTATTTTGCCTCTGCCTGAAACACCTGGTGCAGATGTGTTTGAGAAGTGTTGTCTCTTATCCCAGACAATTAGATGCCCAATAAGATGGGCAAGCACTTGATCCTGTTTAACATCATGCCTGAAACACAGAATCCCCAATATCATTCATTTTTCTCCTTCTGTTTCTCTAGCAGCTGTAGCACGTGGTCAGGGCAACACGAATATTTTATCAGACTACAGGGAAAAGATCCAGACCCAAATTATTATGTGTCCTGACAACTTGTTTCATTTTAACTACCAAGGCCAAGAATGCCCTGGCCCACGCCCTGCAGTCTGCTCGCCACGACTGTGACTTGCTCCGGGAACAATATGAGGAGGAGCAGGAGGCCAAGGGGGAGCTGCAGCGAGCCCTGTCCAAGGCCAACAGTGAAGTGTCCCAGTGGAGAACCAAATACGAGACGGACGCGATTCAGCGCACGGAGGAGCTCGAGGAGGCCAAGTATGTGGAAGGATGGCTTGGAGCAAGTAGACGAATATTTAAGCATAATTAGTGAAGAACTGAAGGAAACCAGCAGGTGTTTGTAGTGGTGATATGCAAAGCAGTGTGATTTTTAATGTATTAGAAGCGTAAAGGGGAGTGGGTAGATATTTAAAGGAGAAGTAGGGGTGGAGGCTTAGGGGTGTCCACATAAAGGAGAATTCCAGCGCATTGAGTTAATCATAGTAGTTTAAAAAGCACGTTCTTTACACATGAAAGGATATTTTTGGTCCCTCTCCACACTGGTACAGTCCATACTTGGGTGCATATTCTCCCAGTCTATGCACCACTTCAGAGTGCTGTGCCGCCCCAGGCTCAGAGCATTATATATTGCTCTCTCTGCCCATCTTCCCTATTCCAAACTCCTTTCATGTCCATTTTCTGAGAAGGTCAGAATTTTCCTTTTCTCAGTGCTGAATGTCCCATCCTGCAGGAAGAAGCTGGCCCAGCGCCTGCAGGAATCAGAGGAGCAGATTGAGGCTGTCAATGCAAAGTGTGCTTCACTGGAGAAGACAAAGCAGAAGCTGCAGGGGGAAGTGGATGACCTCATGATTGATGTAGAGAGGTCACATGCAGTCTGTGCAGCATTCGATAAAAAGCAGAGGAATTTTGACAAGGTTTGTTCAAAAGACCATCCCAGATCTAAACATCATTAGGTATTTGATAGCACAAGACAAATTCTGAAATTATCAAAGTTCTGCACACACAGTAAAATAAATTGCATCTTACCCAAAGTAAAGTTATGGTAAGGACCCCTTAGTGGGACATATAGTAATAATAAAGTCACTGTGTAAGTAACCCCGGGTGACCACAGCAAATAATAAAGCAGCCTTCTGATAATTTTAAAAAGCATGAAGTCTTCACAAGGGAGACTGATCAAGCAGACTGAGTACTCCCATGCAAGCTAACAAGCCCTGGTTCTAGCCTGCCAGCCTAACCTTGGGGTTAGGCAGAGCCTCAGGCTCACGTAAAGTTCCAGCCTTCAGTGACTTTACTAAGACTAAAAAGAGTCTGCATTGTTGGACCAAGTGATGCTGCACAGCCCTGTGTCTTGTGTGAGTGGAAAGACTGTGCTAAAAAAGGGTCTTACAGGTCTGTGGTGTCAAAGCGAGGAGACAACTGAGAGACTTTTCTTAATGGGCTTAGTCTAGGACCACTGACTCCTGAAATGTTATCAGATCTCACACATTAATATAATGAATAAGGATTCAGACCAACTGCATTTTGTTCAGGCTGGTGTCCAACCAAACTCCTTCCTGACAGCCTGGGGCGTGTGTCACACTGCGACACGAAATAAATGCACACGTTTACTGCAACTTTTATTGCAAGGAAAGGAGGAAAAGAAGAAGTTTATTGTGTGGATTCAATATATATACCATTCTGAAAGTGACCAGGGAGTGGAGGGTGAAGTTGCCACCTCTCCAACCACACTGGTCAAACCAAGAATCCATCAATTTTCTCCTCTTCTAGAAAGGAATGCTAAACAATCATTATTTACATGAAAGTGTGTGAGAAAGTCCACTAAAAAAAGGCAAAACATCAGAAAGCTAAGAAAAACTTTCAAAGATCAGGGTGATAGGGGCATGCACTAGTGTTGGTTGAAGAGGTTAATTTAAGTAGATCCCACCAAAACAACCAGAGTATGCATCAGAGGAAATTATTGTCACAGGAAGAGGACAGTCCAAAGCTGAAGACTGTTAAGATAGGCCAGGCCTCTTGGGTTCCCGTATAAAGGTGCAGAGATGGAGTGTTTCAGAATGGGTCATTCTTCTCCTGTCACTCCAGATCCTGGCTGAATGGAAGCAGAAGTACCAGGAGAGTCAGACTGAGCTGGAGGCTGCCCAGAAGGAGTCTCGTGCCCTCAGCACCGAGATCTTCCGGATGAAGAATGCCTATGAAGAAATGCTTGACCAGGCTGAGACTGTCAGACGGGAGAACAAGAACCTCCAGCGTAAGTTCTTTTGTCTGTCAGCTTAGATTCACCCTGAGCCCTTAGATGTTTCCACATTTCTGGACTACCAGAGCTCTGCCTCTTCCCAGGGTTGTATTCTTTATGGTTTTCCCACAAAGGTGGTGACTTTCTTTCCTTTTCAGCTGATCATAAAGCCACCTGCAAGTGCACACTTTCATCTTAATAGCATCCTGCTTTCTCAGGATGTTCCCCCTTCTTCACATCATTGTAATCCATTACATGGATAAGGACCAAGTTAACTGAATAATCAGAAATTATGATGATACTATTTTTTCAGATTGCTTCAGTCACTGTCACTAGAAAAAATCTACAGGATTAGATAATCCATAATTAGGATGTCTCCTGATTATTGGAGGATTGTGTACCTGTGGCTCAATGGATTGGCATTTAATGAGCAAATTTCTTATTGAAAGGAAGTACAACTCAGATCCTTTTTGTGAACTGAATATCACTGTGGACTATCTAAGCAAAAAGAAATCAATCAGACATGACTGTCTTTGGAGATGTAATTTCACTACCCTGAGGAAGCTGACATTATTTTCTGAGCTCACTCCAGCTGGTCACCCTCATTTTCGAATTGCACACTGAACTGGGACATGCAGGTTACCAGAAATAAAGACTGCACACAGGACAAGATGTATTAATTCTTCTCACTGTTACATCCCATTACACCAGAGTCTCTTTTGTCACTCCCACTGCCAAAGAGCAATTGCTCTTTGATCACGGTGTCTGAGAGGAGCTGAGTATGTGTTTTCTGGTTGCAGAGGAAATTTCTGATCTGACTGAACAGATTGCTGAGTCTGGAAAAGCAAATCATGGACTGGAGAAAGCAAAGAAGCAAATTGAGCAAGAAAAGTGTGACCTACAAGCAGCATTAGAAGAAGCAGAGGCAAGTGTCCTCAATCAGGGGCTTGCTTTTAAAGAAATCAAGAATGGAGAAAATTTGGGTGCATATTTAATGTTCCTTGTTATCCTGAAATTGTTCCAAAAAGACAGCACAGAGACCAAAAAGTACAGGGACTGCTCCCCTGCCATACCAATGTGGCATTCCTCACTGTGTTAGCATGCACAAAACCCCCTCAGTCCCAGTCTAAAATTGAGCTCATTTTGCACCATCTGTTTGAATTTGCTCCCATGGAAGGCTGAAGAAAGCCACTAGCATTTCAAAACTCTGACAGTATTTCTTTCCAGTCAAATTAATCAAGGATGTTTCCGGACAAGATCAAATCCATGCTTAAAAGTTTTCTCAGTGTCAACTCCTGCACAAAGCAAGCTAAATGCTGGAAAGATTTGAGGCAATATTTCTTCAGTTCCACCACTTTATGAGCAGGAATCAGTAACAGGTTCAAAGAGGAGCCTGTTCACAGGACACAGGTTCTGATGAAGAGGTTGCTGGGGATCTGCTGAAACTGCCATGCACTGCTGGCACAGGCTAAATACTGGGTCTCAATTCCATGATTTCTATCTTCCTTACTCTATTTAGCTATCCTTCAGCTCTCCACTACTTTAAATCTTATTTTTTTTTTTTTTTATTTTTTTTTTTTTTTTTTTTTTTTTTTTTTTTTTTTTTTTTTTTTTTCCATGCCAGATTGTAGCTCCTTCAGTTCCCTCTTTTCTGAGTTCTGCCTTCTGTTCTTTATCTTCCCTCACTGCCTCTTGGAAAATGTTTTATTACTTCTGTATAACTACATCTGATTCTCCACAAAATATCTTTGTGAGCACTTTATGAGCTGCCCATGATATACCTAGAGCATACCTCAAACACAGAGACACAGCTTGTACAGGATCCCTAGAAGTCTTTAGTAAACTTGCTGGTCAAAGAAGGGCCAACTTTGAACTTACATTAGGTTGCTCAAAGCCTTGCCTAATAGTTTTTTATAATTTTCAAGGATGGAGATTTCAGAGTATACTGCTGGACAACCTTTTTCAGTGCAACATCATTCTCAGGGTAAAACATTTTTTTCCCTATATGCAGTCAGGAGTTCCCTTGTATTTTACTTCTGACAGACCTTATGTCTTTTTGTTGTCCACCACCAAGAAAAGCCTTGCTTTATTTTCTCTTTAACTCCTCTTAGATAGAAAAAGAAGTATAAAACAACTGGCACATCTCTAGATCTCACTAAATGGGTGGGCAGTAGGAGCAAGAGTTATTGTGGTCATGTAGTCCATCTACTCTAATTTATCTAAATATTGTCAGTATAATCCTGAATTAGTCACCATAGGCTCATTCTAGAATCCAAAAGGAGAATCAGGCATCTCTGGAAAAAATGTTCTTAAAAGGGGTGCCAGGACTACATCAACAGTTTTATTCTCTGCACATGCTTATTTCTGTCCACTGAAGACCCAGATTCAGGCTTTTCACACTGAAGCTGGATGACACCAGAGGGAATGAAATGAGTGCCAGAGGGAAAGGTTGTGTGAAAGGGCAACTTACCCACACAGTCACTGGGGTGGGACAAAGCAGAAACCAGCATGGAGATGCAAGAGAAGGCAAGCTGCTTCTGAGCAGGAGGCTTGGCTATCCTGTTTTATATTTCCACATGATCTGTTGTCTCTCCACTGTCACCACAGCCTTCAGTGCCCAGACCTTCTGCTACGTGAGGCATTTTCCTAAGGAATATTATTCCTAAATTTAAATTAAATTCCATTTAATATCCATCTGGGGTGCAATGAGTATGGAATAGCAGTCAGCTTTTTCTGTGCTTGGTCTTCTCTAAATATTCCTGGTAACTTAAATGCACCTTTCCTCCCAGCTGCAAAGGGTCACACTTCTGCATGGCCATTGCCCAGCAATGGACACGACAGAGACAAATTCTAATATTTCTAACCCTGACAGGGCTCTTTAGAACATGAAGAGGGGAAAATCCTCCGTGTTCAGCTGGAGCTGAACCAGGTGAAATCAGATGTCGACAGAAGGACTGCAGAGAAAGATGAGGAAATTCAACAGCTGAAGAGGAACCACCAGAGGGTATTAGAGTCTATGCAAACCATGCTGGATGCCGAGGTCAGAAGCAGAAATGACGCTTTGAGGCTGAAAAAGAAGATGGAAGGGGATCTGAACGACATGGAAATACAGCTGAGCCATGCCAACTGTCAGGTAGCAGAGACACAGAAGCACCTTAAAGCTGTGCAAGGGCAGCTCAAGGTAGGAACCACAAGGCTGCTGTCCCATGGGTCTTTGCCATTCCCTCTGCTTGCTTCGGGGTCTCACAAAAGGTGCTTTCACCTTTCAAGGACTCCCAGCTCCATTTAGATGATGCCTTGAGAGAGAATGACGACCTGAAAGAGCAGCTTGCCATCGTGGAGCGCAGGAACAGCCTGATGACAACAGAAATGGAGGAGATGCGAGCTGCCATGGAGCAGACTGAGCGAGCCCGCAGGGTTTCTGAGCAGGAGCTGACAGATGCCAGCGAGAGGGTGCAGCTGCTCCACTCACAGGTATCTGGCACCTCCTGGCACAGGAGATTACTCCAGGCTGTGTGGGAACGGGCTGGGGATGACCTGTCTGTTCTGACCCAACAGAACACAAGCCTCCTGAACACCAAGAAGAGGCTGGAAGTGGACATAACTCATTTACAGACTGAAGTTGAAGACAGTGTTCAGGAAGCCAGGAATGCAGAGGAGAAAGCAAAGAAAGCAATCACAGATGTGAGTCCTCTTGCCTGTCTCCCTGCCATTTTGTACCACCACAGTCACTTTTACACTTTAGAAAGGCAGCAATTACATGCAAGAGAACCAATTCTTCAGCAGGAAATAACCTGTGACACACAATCCCTCCCACAAGGGCCTCATGCAGCCATTGCCCTACTATTTGTCACAGAAGACCCTTTCAGAAAGGGTGCTCATGTCCTGCTAGCTGTCTATATTGAAGAGGCATTCTCTCTCCCCTCCTCCATACCCATTCACTTTTGCTTCCAGAGTAAATGTAATAGGCCGGATAGAACAGATGGTGGCAAAATTGTAATAGAAAAAGAGTAGTTTGAAACAAAGGCCTGTCTAGGCACAGAAAAGCAGAAATTAGGACTAAAATCATACACAATTCTATACAAATTCTAGACATGTAAGAAAAGAAAAAGAGAGAATATAAATGTTTCATTTAAATGAGGCTACAGGTTCCATATTATCAGAAGTAACACCTGGGACTATCTAGGAAAGGTATAGGAAAAATTAAACACAAAATGGTGACACTATTGCATCAAGTCCTGGTGCACCAGTGTTTGGTCCTGGTGCACCAGTGTTTGGTCCTGACTGCCCACCAGCAGCAGTGCTGCAGGATCCCTGAACTCTCTGCTCTGCCACATTGGTGACAGCTGTCTATCCCAGCTTCTGAGGACCTCAGCAGGCACAAGCTTTTCAGTGAAGTATGAGGTACTCAGGGTCATCTCACTGGCAAAAACTGCTTAGAAGTCTGATTCTTTGGCAAATTTCAGCACTCAAGAGCCAGATACTCAAAGCCACGAGGAAGCCCAGAGATGCAGGGTGCTAGCTGGTAATACATCAGTTTTGACTGACTTAAAAAAATAGAGTTTTGGTACCAAGCCATTTGCACACCTTGATTATTTTTTTTCTTTATATCAAGCCTGTCTGTTCTCTGAGGTGGAGCAGTTTTAGAAATACAGAGTTTGAGAAAGAATGATCGTGTTTGTATGGCAGAGCCTTAGCACAGCCATGGGCAGTGAGAGTGTGCAGAGCCACTCGCCAAAGTGAAGCTGGGCATTACAGCCAGAACTGCTGGGATGGGGACATTTGTAACATAACTGCACCACAACCAGGCAGCCATGATGGCAGAGGAGCTGAAGAAGGAGCAGGACACCAGTGCCCACCTGGAGAGGATGAAGAAGAACCTGGAGCAGACAGTGAAGGACCTACAGCACCGTCTGGATGAGGCAGAGCAGCTGGCACTGAAGGGAGGGAAGAAACAACTCCAGAAGCTGGAGGCCAGGGTATGGTGAGGGTGAAATGGCCAGGGTGGATTAAGGTGAAGTTTCTGACTGGGCCCTTGGTTGCTGGAACCTCTTGGGAGGGTGAAAACAAGGAGAGCCCCAGGTATTCCCAGCAGGTTTGATGAGAGGTGTGCTGAGTAGCCAAACATT
This sequence comes from Certhia americana, assembly GCA_018697195.1. Lineage (NCBI taxonomy): Eukaryota > Metazoa > Chordata > Aves > Passeriformes > Certhiidae > Certhia > Certhia americana. The sequence goes on from CM031873.1 coordinate 2,294,619, forward strand.
GCACTGTGGGTGATCAATTTGAGAGTGACCTCAAAAAAATTGAGTGGGAAAAAATGAGGGTAGATGGATATCAGGGAGACATAGATGGTAGTTTTGTCTAGGGAAAAATTATTTAAGACATATTTACTTGGGGATGAAATTTGAACTGGTAGTGGACAGACTTCAAAAGCTGTTATATGTGCCATAGAAATGAAAACCTTAAACAGAAAAAAAATTTGAGCTTCATTAGGGAAAGTCACTGAGAACATGACAGAGTTGTATGGCAACATATTCTTGCCACTATATTAAGTACACCACAGTGCATTTCTGGTCTCTGCAACTCAAGAAGGGTCTGAAGATAAAGCGTTATGAGTATTGATAAACAAGACTAGGACTCTGCCATTTGGAGAGCGTAGCCCACCTTCACCTTTAAAATAAATAAAAGGAAATACTTTACAGAGTGGGCAGTGAAATTCAGAAACCTGATGCCATGGAAGGCTGTAGAGGCAGCTGGTAAAAGGATCAAAAAGGGAATGGGAATCATCGGGTTTACAGAGGGGCACAGGCATAGATATGCCACTTTATATCTCTAATTCAATGCCTGTGGAAACTGGACAAGTGGAAAGGGAATAGACAGCAGCCATGTTTCCATGCTGTCCCTAAACAGTATTTGCCACTCTCAAAGATAACAAATGAAAGATAAAAAATTAAACAGATTTTTCCCATTTACCTGGTGAGCATTCATAGAACCCTCCCTTCCCTCTTTCAATTTCTTCTTCTCTGACAGATTTAAGCCTAATTTTGACTACAAATGCTCTGGGTATGCACAGCTAAGTTCCTTTTACAAATAACTATGGATTCACACACTATATCATCACCAACATAACGTGGTGAGCATATTTTAGCTGGTCTAGAGCCAAGAAACAGCTGCAGGGTACTCTGCCCTGCTCTGCCACTTTCTCTGCAGCCTCAGTCCTGCAGCAGGATGAGCAGCCACTCCTGCCACCCTCACTGTGACTCTGTGTTTCAGATTAATGAGTTAGAAAATGAGCTTCATTCTGAGCAGAAACGAGGAATAGAGTCCCTGAAAGGAGCTCGCAAGTATGAACGGAGGCTGAAGGAGCTCACTTACCAGGTGCTGCAAATCATCTACCCTCCCATGTGGATCACCTCAGCTCACCTTAGCCTCAACAAGGCTAACTCCCGTTTTCACTTCCTACAGTCTGAAGAAGATAAGAAGAATATTCTCCGGCTCCAGGACCTGGTGGATAAGCTGCAGTTAAAAGTGAAAGCGTACAAGAAACAGGCTGAGGAAGCTGTGAGTAGAGGGCTCTTTTCAGTGCGGCCTGGGTGGAGATTTCTGAAAATTGGGCTCCCTAGATCAGTAAAATAATTGAATACTGAGATTGACAGGGCAGCGAAGGCCACTGCCTTTGAATATTCTTTATTATGGCTCACAACAGAGCGGGTGTAGCTGTTGCTGTTAGTCAAGGAGTGGCACAAAAGCAACACAGATTTCTCAGAAGGCTGTGTGGCAGAAAGCAACTTTATTAAAATAGCACACTACTTTTATAGTGTGCTTTGTGGGATAAAAGCAATTTGGTTAATACAAGAACACAATAATCTTATTGGAGAAGAAAAGACCAACACCCCTTGGTAAACACCTTGACAGAAAAGCATGTATTTTTCTCTGTGGCATTTGCATAAACAGCAGGTGCTTGGTTTTGTTTGCATCTTTCCTCATGCTTTCCTAAGCTAGTCCTGAGAAAAGCTGCGAACTGCTTTCCCCTGATCACAGCCAGCATCCACACGTAGCTGTAGTTATTCTGGAATTGGTGCACTTTTGGAGCCACACAGGCCTATTTTCCCACCTGTGGGATAATTGTTCTGCCTCCTAAGTGGTGAGGTTCCACCTCATGCTGTGGATGGCACTAGACACGAACACACGGAACAGTGTTGGCAGTGCAGGGCTGTACCTGTGGGGCCAGCACAGGTGACATTACTGTGGCATGGCCACAGGTGCCAGCGGGGACAGGGCAATGTCATCTGTGCCAAGGCTGCCTGTCTTTCAGGAGGAACAGGCAAACATCAACCTGTCGCGGTGCCGCAAGGCCCAGCACGAGCTGGAGGAGGCGAAGGAACGAGCTGATATTGCTGAAGGGCAGGTCAACAAGCTGCGAGCCAAAAGCCGTGACATGGAAGGCCAGGTGAGCTGGAGGCTGCAGAGAGGGACCCTTCCTGTGCAGGGGGTGTCACAAAGGTCACTGCCCAGACAGCCGCAGCTGCATTCCTCCCACTCTTTCACTGGAAATGGTCACTGACTCAAAACCAAGTCCTTTTAGTGCCTCACAGGAGACAGACCAAAACCAATCAACTCTAAGAATCCAGGTCTTTCAGCACAATTGGGAGATATTGCTTCTTCATTATAAAATGGCAGAACAATTGCAATAGCCACACACCCGAGACAAGATCACAAATAACTCAGTTGCTCCAATACCCTCTACATTATCTTCCTTTTTCTGTACTTAGAAATCGGAGAAATGAGGTTCCTGACCCCAGCTGCAGCAGGCTTCCTCCTGATAAAGACTTCTGTGTATCCAGCAGATATCCGTTACTTTCTTCAAGTAACCTGGTGTGCGTGTGTGTAACTGATATATTTAGCCAACCTCAAGGGAAAGCTGTGAGAAATTTTATTTATATATATATTTATATACATAAAATATAAATAATATAAATATATATTAAATATAAAATTTATATATAATATTTATAAAATATGTATTATATATAAATTATATAGATATATAAATTATATTTAAAAATATATATAAAATAAACCTGGATGATGCTTCAGTGACTCTATGGACTGTTGATTCACTCTATGAGATTGACAAGTGTCTGTCTGTGTGTCTGTGTATCTCTATGGGTCTGTGTGTCCCTGTGTCTGTCTGTCCATGTGTGTCCATGTCTCTGTAGCCACGCCTGTATCAGTCTGTCTGTCTGTGTCCCTCTGTCCGTGCCTGTCTCTCAGTCTCTGTCTGTCCATGTCTGTCTGTCTGTCCGTGCCTGTCTCTCAGTCCATCTCTCCATGTCCATCTGTCCACATCAGTCTGTCCGTGTCCACCTCTCAGTCTGTCTGTCCGTCCATGTCTGTCTGTCCGTGTCTATGTCCCTGTGTCCGCCTGTCCATGTCTCCCTCTCAGTCTCTGTCTGTTCGTGTCTCTGTCTGTTCGTGTCTCTGTCTGTGTCCGTCTGTCCCTGTGTCCGTCTGTCCCTGTGTCCGTCTGTCCCTGTGTCCGTCTGTTCGTCTATCCCTCTGTCCCTGTGCGCATCTGTCCCTCTGCCCGTCTGTCCGTGTGTCCCTCTGTCCCTCTGTCCGTGTGTCCGTGTGTCCCTGTGTCCCTGTGTCCCTGTGTCCCTGTGTCCCTGTGTCCCTCTGTCCCTCTGTCCCTCTGTCCGTGTCCCCGTGTCCCCGTGTCCCCGTGTCCCCCTGTCCCCCTGTCCCCCTGTCCCCCTGTCCCTCTGTCCCCCTGTCCCCCTGTCCCCCTGTCCCCCTGTCCCCCTGTCCCCCTGTCCCCCTGTCCCTCTGTCCCTCTGTCCCTCTGTCCCTCTGTCCCTCTGTCCCTCTGTCCCTCTGTCCCTCTGTCCCTCTGTCCCTCTGTCCCTCTGTCCCGTTCCATACCCGCGGGCTGCCGGGACGCGGCGGGTCCCCCGTCCCCCTGTCCCCCTAGTTCCCCCTGTCCCACTGTCCCCCTGTCCCTCTGTCCCTCTGTCCCTCTGATCCATCTGTCCTCTGTCCCTCTGTCCCTCTGTCCCTCTGTCCCCGTTCCATACCGTGGGCTGCCGGGACGCTGGCGCCGAGCGCTGCCAGGGCAGTTGCGCAAGTGGGCCAAGGAGGGGGCGCTGTGGGACCCGCCGGGGCCCGCGGTGCGGGGTGCAGGGGATCGGGATGTGCGCGGATGAGGGGGTCGGTGTTGAGAGAGGTGCGGTGTACAGGAGTGAGGGGATGTGCGGGATGACTGCGGGGTGTGCTGGGTCGTGGTTTGTGCGGGTTGTGGTTGTGACGGGTTGTGGTTTGTGAGAGGATGGTGGCTTGTGCGGGATGTGTGGTTTGTGTAGGGGGTGATTTCTGTGGGATGTGTGGGGTGCGGTTTGTGCGGGATGTGGTTTGTGTGGATGTGCGGGTGTGGTTGTGTGGGATGTGCGGGTGGTGTGGCATGTGCGCGGGTGTGGTTTGTGGGGATGTGAGGGAGTGTGGGTGTAGCGGGGTGTGGTTTGTGTGGGATGTGCGAGTGGTTGGGGATGTGCGGGGTGTGGTTTCGTGTGGGATGTGCGGGATGTGCGGGGTGTGCGGGGTGTGGTTTGTGCGGGATGTGGTTTGTGCGGGATGTGTGGTTTGTGTAGGGTGTGATTTCTGTGGGATGTGTGGGGTGCGGTTTGTGCGGGATGTGGTTTGTGTGGGATGTGCGGGGTGTGGTTTGTGTGGGATGTGCGGGGTGTGGGATGTGTGGGGTGTGGTTTGTGTGGGATGTGTGGGTTGTGTGGGATGTGCGGGATGTGCCGAGTGCCCCAGGTATGCCGTTGCTGAGCTGCTCCTCGTTGTCGCGGAGAGGACGCTGTGTTGGGAGCACACCGTCAGCTCCAGGAGCTCGCTGTGGTGTCTCTGGAAACGCTGCTGCACTGGGACAGGCAATCCCACGCTGGATCCTGCCCGCTGCTGGCCGGTGTGCCCCGGCCAAGGCCCCGGTAGTGCCTGTGCTGGGCTGTGCTGCATGGCTGTGCCCAGCCAGGTGGCCCAAGTGACACAGCCAGTGGCTGTGGCTGCTCTCCTCACTCCCAGTTTTGTCTCCAGGCACCACTGCCATCACCCCACACCTGCTGGTCACCCCAGCCAAGGCTCCTGCCTCCTCCCACGCACATCCAGCACTCTGTGTCCCTTCCCACATGTCATTCCTTTCTCCTCTTCTGTGTATCTATCTGCTTAAATTTCTCCCACACGCTGTTTTCCATTTAGGTTTCTGTCATCTTTATCCTGTGTTTTATACTCTGTCATCACAGCTGGCTGTTACCCATTCCTCCTGACTCCTGCTCACATTTGGGGCCCTTTGTGCCAGTCAAAACACCCTGGCATGTTGTTTGCTGATGCCCCGTTGGGCCGTGCTCTGCCACCAAGTCTGTCGAGTTGATAAAAATCATGTCATTGTTTCCATCCCCAGCTCCATGGCTACCTGCCATCCCTGGCTGTGGCTGGGCTGTCCTGCAGCATGGCACGGGCTGTTGTCAGGGATGGATGTGCCCCAGCCTGCTTGCTGACACAGCACTGACTGCAGTCGTGGCTGTGCCCAGGTCCTGCCATTCTGGCATGACACGATGCAGCTCTCATTGCACAGCTGTGCACGTTAGGATGCCTCTGCCCCAGCCAACAAACAGTGCTGTGATAAGCACAGAGCTAGCTGACAAATCAGTAGATTAGCAGGGTTAATCCTTTTGTTAAACAAACGTATTTGTACATAAAGGAAGAAAAAAAAGTGAAAGAATGAGAAACAGCTCCTGCATGGGAGTTATGTTCTACAGGAGTATTCCTAGGGCTAATTTTTGTTTTGATGTGAAGATGGCTGAAAATATATTTATAAAGGTGAAAGAAAAGCCTTTGTCTGAATAGTGCTTTGCATTCCTAGAAGCTTCCTGATGTGCTTTGTACTTGTCATGAGATCTACAGAGCCCTCTGGGTCCCTTGCTTGTCGCTCAAAAAAAAAGTGTGGAAAGCCAGAAGGAAGTTGAAATGAGATAACAGCTAGGTTTATAAAATGAAATTTATTTATGTATTTATGAAAAAGTAATGTACTATTTTACAGATAGTCAAATCAGAAGTAACATGAAATATAAGTATCTCCTATACGAGGAAATAAAAAAAAGACAAGACACTTTATTTTAGATCAGTAACAAAGAAGGTGATTAAGAGGGCTCGGGCAGTGTCCTATCTCAGTGTATCCGAAGGAAAATTCTTACTAATACCCCTATCTGCAAAGGAGGATTCATAATCAAAAGGAGGATTAAAAGGCTGACTAAAAACGACACCATGCACACAGAGTACTCATCACCTCTCCCAAGCTGGCACCACCCAGAAACCAGGCTGCATTTGGAGTGGTAGATGCCTCCTGCAAACTGACATCAGGCACCTGGCTGGCTGAGCTTTGTTTCCCAGAGAAAAGAGACCTCGTTCGTGTCCAACTCCCTGGAGCTGGGAATGGGCTTCTGCTGCCTAAAATTCCACACCGTCGAGGATGGTTTCTGGAGCAGGCATGGTGTCTGCTCCTTGTTTGAGTTCCTAGGGGAATGGATAGAAGTGGAATTCATTCCAGTGGTCTACAAGATTCTCTTTGAAATCTTTAGGAAATGGGTAATTTTTGCTGAGAGTTAACAGCCCCTTTTCTTAAGTCTGTGGCTGACATCAGATCTTTCTCAGAAAAGTCACATTTTTTTGGTTGAAATGTTGCTGTCATGTGCCACTGTTGATCTGTACTTGTTTTAGCATCACACCCAGCCCAAGAATTACTCAGGTTTTCACCCTTTTCAATTATATGAGAAATTTGGTCTAATTCACCTCATATATTTGTTCTGTGAAAAATACAACCTCTTTATTTCTCCTGCCTGGGACAAGGCAAGTCCACTTATTTTGGCAGGCTGGGGACTCACTGTGGAGTGCAGCCCTTTTCCTGATTCTTGTTGAAAACAAGCTGGACCTGTGTCAGCAGTGCTCCCCTGCAGCAGCAACGCCCACCAGTCATGGGATTGGGTTAGCAAGTGGTCAGCAATTGCAGGGATCTGGGATGTGGTCATTCCCTTCTGCCTGGCTCTTGTGAGGCTGCCTCTGCAACGCTCTGTGCAGTTTTTAAACACACACACCCCATTGTATGGGAGATGCTGACACGCTGGAGAGGCTCCAACACAGCCCCAGGATCAGCAAGAGCCTGTGCTCTGTAAGGAGATGAAATTTGAATTAGGTTAGTTTGGACTGGAGCAAGGAAGGCTGGGGGATCTCATTGCAGAGATGCTGCTGCAAGGGGAGGGGTTAAGAATTCCAACACATCCAAGCTTTTCCTGCAAGTGCCCAGTGAAAGGACAAGAGGCAATGGTTTTATGCTGCCAACCAGCAAAATCCTTTCTCAACAAACGGAGCACCTCATTCACGAGAGTGCTGCACCCTTGGGACTGGGTGCCCAAGGAGGTTGTAGAATCTCCATCCTTGGGATTTCCAGGATACATGTGGACAAGACCCTGGAGTGACTGTATCCAGCTTTTAAGTTAGCTCTGTTTGGAGTACGAGATGGGATTTCAATGCACATTTTTCACTGACTCAGCTGAACTCACTAATCTAGCTTCTTCCTAATCTTCCTTCTAGGAAGGAAGTTGCATTCTGCAGTTTGAGGACTGATCAATTCACTGGAAAAGTCGAGAAGCATAGACCTGGTACCTAGAGAAATTTCAAAATCTGAGAATAAAATTTCTAATTAAATTCTAGTCCAACTGAAAAATTGTGTTTATTGTGTGTATTTTTTGTATGTATGGTTTACATATCTGGAATTCTGTTATGATTTCATTATGAGGACATGTCACCATTAGTTTTAAACTTTCTTGATCATCTTAATCTTTGTTCTTCAGGCAGTTTCCTTTATGGGTCACTGGAATAAAAGAACCCTGCAATCTTTTCTTTCTACAGTGTTGGACAAGGTGCCACAAACTAGAACCTTCCCCACTAGTCAGAGAAGCTCACTTGATCTTCAGAAACTCTTCCTTCTGCATTCATTCTGGCTACAGGTCTGATAATATCCTCTGGGTATTTCCTTCCTTTCAGCTCTTTCCTGAATACCCAAACCTCACTAGATATTTGAAGGGAAGATTGTTGTGGTTTTTTGATACCAATATAAATCCCTGCCCCAGATAGTCCTTACAGCCTTCACAGAGTTTTGGGCAGCTCCACGTCCAGGTGAAGCTCGCAGGTCAAGAACACTGACCCTACTTCCTCTCACTCACCCACTGCTGTTGGCAAAGGAGTAGAGTAGCCTGGAAATACAAGAAAAGGGACTGGAGAGAATAATCTGTGGGCATGGAAGAGTCACTAGTAAAATCCTCGTTGGAAAATGGAGTGAGGAAAGTTGGTGACAATGAGCAGGGCTGTCAGGGGCAAGCTGTGGATGTGTGATGCCCACTGACAGAGGCAGTTTGCTGCCAACCTGCTGTTTGTAAACATGTATCAGCAACAGCAGATTTTAAAGATTAAAGCTGTCAAGGGAAAACTAAGGCTGAGTTTTTCCAAGAATTTATGAGATTGGATCCTCATCTTCAATACTCCTCAGGATGAACACAGTTCTTGCCTAATTCTTCGAGACTTTCCTGTATGAGTCATTGTTCATGGCAGAATAGCAGCTTTATACACAGATGGTTGTAGAACAGAGGCACCATTGAGAGGCAAACACTGAGACATCTATGTCCTGCAGATACAGGCACACACACCCCCAGATCAACAGCTTCATCCACAGAAAGCAGTCAGTCCTGCTCAGTGTGTTCAGGCAGAATCCCCACTCTTCCAGGACACAAGAAATCCCTGATGGAATTCAAGTAACGAGCAATTCATGCTGAAGAGGAAAGCTTCGTGTCAGGGAAATATCAATGTCCAAGCTAGCACACCCAGAGGGAGTTTGGCCAGAGGGCTGCCTGGCTGGATTGTTCTCCTCAGCTGGCCAGAAGCCTAGTTCTCCATGGGCTCTAAAGAGAAGATCAGATGCTCTGGGATCCAGCAAGCTGCTGTAGCTTATCTGGCAAGCCCAAATCATGCCACTAAGATTGATACTAAGCCAGAGAGAAGGACATTTGAAGGAAAGTTTGGGTGCTTTCATCAGAGTCGTCCCGGGATGTTTTCCTGTTTTTCCAGTGACTCTCCATGTAATCTTGGACAGGTCACTTAGGAGGCTTAAGGCAGGTTCATGCCCACATCTCCATGTGCAGGTAAAATTCAGAGTAATGGTTCAGGTTTGGACTCCAGTGCAGCTCTTAGGGGATAAAGGTCACCGTGGGTGGGTTGAGCCTGTAATTGTGGGCCAGCACAATCCTCAGATGCAATGGGCAAGGGATAGGTTCCATAATACCATGTCTGCACTGGAAACCCTTGCTTACAGAATGTTATGCATGCCAAGAGTTTGTATAGGCTCAAAAAATAGCGAGTCTCAATAATGGAAATGAATGTGGAATGATGAGATACCCCCTCTAACTGGGGAAGACATGAGCTATCATTTGTTGGAAATGAAGAGGGTATTTTCAGAAATGTCTCTCTCTACCTGTCCTTTTCCCTAGACTTCTGCTGTAAGATATTGCTGGAGACAAGATCATAAGCCAGACAGATCCAGAGCTATTTGTCTTATGTTGTTGTCTAACACTTAGAAGCTGAGATCCATGTAGTCACAGCTTATTGTTAACAATACTGTAATTATGGTTTATAGACAATGCCCTTCTTCCTTTCAATGACTTTTCCATTTAGCATGAAATAGTTAAGCATTCAATAAACCCAAAAACGTTACACATTTAATGACCTGGCATTTACAGAGCTGGAAGAAGAGAGGATAAGGCTACAACAGTGTCTGCTTCAACAGATATAAATGCTTAGGAATCTGAGGTGGTGCACTGAGGTGGTCTAAAATGAGGCCTATCCTCTCTTTGTGAGCACACTTACCACCACAAAGTGCCCTGGATGCCCTGAATATTTAGTCTGCAGCAAGAGAAATAGTAACAAAGAATAGGGAAACTCATTTGAAATTCTGCAGCCATCTAATAGGAGCACACAGCTGAGACTGAGGCTTCTCAGGGCCCCAAGAAGTGAGAGGTGAACACGGAACTGCTGGAGAGAAGGCTTTGCATCACTCATGCAAACAGGGGTTTGTGACAACTGGCTGCTGCTGACACCTAACTCTGAGGCAAAGTGTCAGAGTCATGAGTCACATTTCTAGGACCAATTACTGCCTGTCATGTAACAGGGTGTGGCCTGCTCTGCCTCTCAGTAGGAAATATGTTGACTGGAAATCGGCTGATGTTATCGGAACATAATTTGTAATTCTCAGCCTGCTTCCAAGAAAGGAAGTGAATGGAAGCAGTCATCTCTCCAGGTGAATTATCCTGGCAGAAAAATCCAGTTTATTCTCATGTGAATCACCACAAGCTGTTTGTTCATGTAATATCACTGTCCATTTATAGACAGAGAATACGTTTGTTTATGTCTGACTCTAAAATAGTAGATACAGCTCTGGGCAATGCTAAGACAAGGATGACTAAACCTGCCCTGGAACATCACAAAGTTTTACTACAACCACAGCCAGGCAGGGCACTGCAGATCTGACTTCATTTTTAGGGTTGATCTTGTACAAGGGGAGTTCCAAGGTCAGCAGAGCCATCTGAAAAACTTCTAAAAGCAGAAATCAAAGGGAAAGCCAAGTTGTATCTTTGGTGGGTTTTTTTTTTAAATTCATGCTTGAATCACATATTTGATCAGATGAACATGACTCATAAATCTAAGTCCTCTGCTTGGAATGTTTGAAGTCCTGGATGCCTCAATTTCCAAGTGTGAGAATATCTGGTTATTCATTCTCTGTGAATTGCTGACCAGAAAGAGACAGCAGACCAGATGAAATTTTGTTCTGAGTTCCTACATCTGTTCTCGTATTTTGGCTGTCTAAAGCACTGAGAATGGCCCCTCCCACCAAAAACTTTTAAGCATTTTAACAACTGAAAATGTCTTCTGTGTACACACTCAGAACATTTACTCTCCAAAAATGGAACTAATTTCTGCGAGTCACTTTGATATCAAAGGTCATTTAAGGATCCAGGGCTACATGTTTCTTTTTAGTCTCCTTCTTTCCTGCTCCTGGCCTCAGGAGATGTGGTGCTGCTGTCTCTTGAAAACAGGTATGGCAAATCAATTATTCACATGAATCTCCAATCCATCATGGTTACAAAGCTCTCCCATACACCTGTGCTAACCCATTCTCACACTGTGAACTCTGCAGGATCTCTTCAGAGAAGACAGCTGGAGTCATTTAGATATTTTCCACAGGCTAGACAGATTGTCAAACACTGCTCTGAACAAAAAAAAATATTGACCATGCTGCTCCTATAGCTGTCAGGTGTGACCCTTCTTCTGGTACTCTCAAGATGTTCTTAGGTCCCTTTTCAGGAAATCTGCCCATGTGTACAGGACTTGTAGTGGTGTCATTTTGTGAAATCATGGAATGAGATCTTTCTGGGTGGATAACCACAGTGAAGGCTTTCTAGAGCTTATCTGAAGCTGGTTCTTTCTCATCCACAGACAGCATTTCTTGACACTAAGATTTGTTAAAAAGTTACTTGGCCAGGCCTTAGGTCCTCACCCTTGGCTCTTTGGTGGCAGACAGGAAGAAAAAGGTCCTTTCAAGCCCTCACACTAACACAGAATATGTGTATGTGGTACTGATTTAGAATTGGGTTCTCATTGCTAAGTGGAATACCCTGCTAGAACAGATGGCAGAGTGAGCATGACACTTGTGATGGCTCAGGAAATAAATTCGGGCAGATCTTACAGCCAGAGGGATAGTTCTGAACATTCAGTAAGACCTGCTGAGTACTGCCCAGGGAACACCTGCATGCAGCTGAGATGCTTCAGCTGAGCTGGAACAGGGGGAAGGAACAAGGCTGAGACTGAATGCTGACCAGTTCATCCCAGTGCCTGGTACCCCTGAAGTGGCAAATCTGCATGTTTTTGGGATGGCTTCTGTACCTCATCATAACTCTGGCTCTGATATGCTAGATAAAAAAGATGTCTATGCTCAGAAATAACACACACCAAGCTTGTCCCCCTTTATATCCTTCACAGTACAGACATTGCATGATGCAGAAGCAAGCACAGGTCCAACCAAGCCTTTGGCAAGAGCTGCTCTCTGTTCAGGAAGCAAAGCCATCCTGCAAGCTGAGGAGAAGGACATTCCTCAAGAGAACCCAACCTGGTCATTATCTGCAAAATGAAATGAGGATTATTTATGGAACTGTTCAAGAGATATTTAACTTCAGTGACTCCATCCTCTGAAAGAAACAGAGCCCTTCTGCTTACAGACTGGACATTTGTACACAAGCCAAAGGCAAATCATAGTAACAGGTTTAGAAAAAAGAATTAAAATGAAAATTAGGCAAGAGTTTACATTTGGGCTTGCCTGCTAAAAAGCTGAAGTTTGTAATTGCTTCAGGGAGGAGACAACCCTAGGACTGAAACACTGCTAGAGGCTTTCCCATCAAGAGTTTATGTAAAGAAGAACAGGAGCCTGCAAAAATATTAGAAAGGGAGATAGTGAGAAAAAACAAGTTGGAGGCAGAGGAAAAAAATATCAGAGAATAAACCAAAGAAAATATTAAAGCATTCTGTCAACATCAAACATAAGAAAAGCAATATTTAAACCAAAATTTAAACCAAAATTGATTATTTTATGTGAATGCTCTAAACTATGTGGATCCAAGTTGCAACATAGCAAAGCTGGGTTTGAATTTGCTGAAGAAAAATATAGGATTTTGTTTTGATTTCAGTTCTTGCTATCTATAAATGGCATTGTTAGAGAATACTGCTGATAGATGTACCTGGATGTGTGCCATGATATCAGGTCTGTGGGGTTTTGCCAAGCAAGGCACAGCTGGTGTGATAATACCACATAATGGATCATAGATCAGTAGTTATCAGCTTAAATACTTATTAAAAGGGGGTGATTTTAAGCAATTTATCACAATTCAGAGAATCAAAAATAGAACTGTGAAAAAAGGCTGAAAATTGTTGAAAGAATCCTAATAAAAAACCCCTGAAGAGCTCAGCTCTCACCAGCGCTGTGTAAATGAAGGACAGCTACATGGAAAGTCACCTTCTGGAAGGTCTAGGAGAAAGGCTACAAACCAGAGTGCCAAATTCACACACCAGCTACAGTCAGACACACACACGAGGCAAGGTGTGCACTCACACAAGTGCTGCAGAGACACATGCACTTGGGTGTCACATACATGCTTAAGTGTGTCACATCCTGTCTTTCAGGCAAAATGGATCTCACACCCTGCAGTGTGTGTGACAAATGCACAGGCACGGTGAGTGTCCCAGACAGCAGAGGTGCCTCACGCTCACACAGACACAGTTCTCTCCAAACACACACAGTCTCAGACACACAGGGTCATACGTGCAGGTGTTAGACGTGCATGGGGCTTCACAGCTCACAGACACAGAGCGTCCCTCAGAACGATGCCTGTCACACACACACAGATGTGACAAACACACAGCGTCTCACACGCTTCTGGCACATTCAGCGTCTCACCTGGCACCTTTCACTGACACACACGGGTGTCCCGTTGTCACAAACACTGTGACTCTCGTACACATGGCTACCTCTCACAGACCTACATGTGGGCATCACTAACACACCCATGGGGTGACAGCATCTGTCCCTGAACACGCGGTGTCACACACACACACACACAAACACACACACAGGAGTGTGGAGCACACAGAGAGTCTCTTGAAACAGTGTCTGTCACACACACACACACACACACACACACACACACACAGACGGGTGTGGAGCACAGAGAGTGCTCCTTGGAACGGTGTCTGTCACACACACACACACACATAAACACATACACAGGAGTGTGGAGCACACAGAGTCCCTCTGAACGGTGCCTGTCACACACACAGAGGGTGTAGAGCACACAGAGTCCCTCGCCACGGTGTCTGTCACACACACAGGGATGCGGAGCACACTGAGTCCCTCGGAACAGTCTCTGTCACACACACATATATAGGGGTGTAGAGCACACACAGAGTCCCTCGGAACACTGTCACACACACACAAGGATGTGGAGCACACACAGTTCCTCGGCACGGTGTCTGTCACATACACACACAGGGATGTGAAGCACACGGAGTCCCTCGGCACGGTGTCTGTCACACACACAGAGGGTGTAGAGAACACAAAGTGTCTCTCGGCACGGTGTCTGTCACGCACATACAGGGATGCGGAGCACACACAGAGTCCCTCGGAACACTGTCACACACACAGGGATGTGAAGCACACGGAGTCCCTCGGAACGGTGTCTGTCACACACACAGAGGGTGTAGAGAACACAAAGTGTCCCTCGGCACGGTGTCTGTCACGCACATACAGCGATGTGGAGCGCACACAGAGTCCCTCGGAACACTGTCACACACACATATATGGGTGTAGAGCACACACAGAGTCCCTCAGCACGGTGTCTGTCACACACACAGCCACACGGGCGGTGCTCCCCGTGCACTCTCCCACACGCTGTCCCCCTCACGCCCTGCCCCTCACGCTCTCTCCCACGCGGTCCCTCTCGCTGTCCCGCCGGCACCAGCGCCTCTCGCACCGCCCGCCCCGCGCCCCCGCACGGCCTCTCCTCCCGCCGCTTCCTCCCTCTCTGCCGCTCTCCCCCTCCCTCCCCCCATTCCTCCTCCCTCCTCCTCTCGCCCTGCCCGTCCCGCCTCTCCCGCCCCACCCCGAGCCGGCGGTGCCCGTGGGCGCCCGGCGGCGGGGCTGCTCGGCTGCCGCTGCCCGCGCCTGGCGCCCGCCGGGGCGGAGCGGGGCCCCCTCAGCCGAGCGGGGCGGGCGCGGAGCGGCGGCGGCTGCGGGCGCGTCCCGGCAGGGATGTCGGGGACTCGCTGCCAAGCGCTGTACCCCTTCTCCGGGGAGCGGCACCGGCAGGGGCTGCGCTTCGCGGCGGGTGAGCTGATCACGGTGCTGCAGGTGCCAGACGGCGGCTGGTGGGAAGGGCAGAAGGAGGACGGGTTGCGAGGCTGGTTCCCGGCCAGCTACGTCCAGCTGCTGGAGGTAGGGCCGGGGCCGGGCGGGGGGCGGCAGGGGGGATGTCCCGTGGGGGCACCGGCGGTCCCGGAGGGCACACGGGGCCATCGCGGTGCTGCTGTGGGACCCACCCTCGGCATCGCTGTGTCCCTGTCCCAGACAGGTGTCCCGACACCCCGGGCTGAGGCTGCCGGGTGCTGTAAGAATCCGCTTGCCCGGCCTCGCTCCGGCAGCCAGAGCGTTTGGTGCTTGTAGCTGTAGCCATGGAGAGGCAGAGCTCAGGTGCGTGACGAGCTGCGGGGCTGCTCCGGACGCTCGGGTTTTCACAGTCGCTGAACAGCAGCAGCAGCAATCAGCGGCTGCGGTGATGCAGCCCCTGTCAGTGGCTCTCGAGGGTCAGATGCTGGGCAAGTTCCGCTCTCTCCTCTCTCCCTCGCCCGCTCCCACTCCTCATTTCCTTTCACTGAATATGTCGTGGCTTTATGTGGAAGAGGTCATTAAGCTATAGAATCATGGAATCACAGAATGGGTTGGGTTGGAAGGGACTGTAAAGATTATCCTATTACACTCACTCTGCCATGAGCAGGGACACCTTCCACTAGACCAGGTTGCTCCAACTCCTGTCCAATCTGGCCTTGGACACTTCCAGGATTGGAGAAGCCACAAGTTTTCTGAGCATCCTATGCCAGGGACTCACCACCCTCACAAAGAAGAATTTTTTCCTAATGTCTAATCTAAATCTGCCCTTCTTCAGCTTGAAGCCATTCCCCCGTCACTCCATGCCCCTGTCCAAAGTCCCCAATACCTGTAGGTACTGGAAGATTCCCTGAGTTCTCCCTGGAGCCGTCTCTTCTCCCCCTGTGTTGCAGCAGTTCCCCAGCCAGCTGCAGACACCTTGCTGCTGTACCTGTGGCATGGCCCAGGGAGCCCCTGCAGGGTTTAGGCTGGTTGTGCAGACCCAAATGCCATGAACATTCTGTCAGGATACTGAAAAGTTCTGTCAGCTTCAGTCATTTTCAGGGCCCTGACAGCTGGGATGACAGTTGGATTCCCACCTCGGGACTGCTTGTGCCTGAATGTGTTTATTGCTTTCTGGCCATGCAAACGAGACACAATGTGAGGATAATAAAAGATATGTGCATGAAGAGTGCCTTCACAATCTCTGCGTGTGAATTCTGAAACATCTCGTGCACTAAAGCAAGAACTCGCCATGAGCCAATCAGTCCTCTCCTCACTGGCCATGTCCTGTTGTCACTTGGAGTTTACAGGCAGCCTGTGGACATGGCAGTGGTGTCCAGGAGCATCTCCCTGTGGTGACTGGGCTGAAACCATTTGCAGCGCATTTCTCTGGTCAGCCTCTGTTTTTCCTCCAGGTTCCCAAGGGGAATTGGCCAGCCTGCTTTGCTTCTATGCAAGGCAGGCAATGCCCATCCCAGGTTTTCCATGCACGCCTCCCAGGGAATCCAAAGAGGCAGGAAGCAGAGTCCTGAGCAAAACCTGCCCACCAGCTGCATGCAGAGCTATCTTCTGTGAGCAAAAGATTCTGTGCAAAAGGCATTTTACCCACAGATCTGTCTCTGCCTTTTCGCTTCTTTTGTCCAAATAAATTTTAAAAATCTATGATGTTTTCATTGGCTTCCTGTTTCTTATTATTTTTCCTGGAAAGACAGGAAAGTAGAAGGAAGAGTTGCCCATGCAGTGCTACAAGAGTGAGTCCACGGACTTTCCCATGCAACTGACACCCTTAGGATTTCTTTTGTTAGTTTCAGAATGTGGGAGTCCTGTTGTTTGTCAGTTTTGCCACCTACAAGATGTTTACTGAGATATGTGAATGTTTGTGGTTTCACAAATTGCTAAATGTTTACACATCTAGGAACTGAGGAATTGTTTGGGGAAAAATGCATTGCGAGATGTGAAAGATTCTACTCAGCAGAGGCAGTGGGGCATTGCTTCAAAATACCATAGCTTTGTTTTCCTGTCATTTTCTGAGAAACTTGTTTCCCTGAAGTCTGAGCAAGTTCCACTGTGCTCAGATCAGTGCCCACAGCCCCCCAGATGTGCCTTTCTGACCATTGGCTCGTGTACCACTGACAGCTTTGATGGAGACAACTTGTCCTCACAGCCTGGCCCACTTTCTCTTGGGCAAACCTTTAGAAAGAAGGCAAGAAAAATGGCATGGGCTGTGTGTGTTCACTCTGGCATGTCTTCCTTTCCTCCAGAGGTGGTACCTCTGATGACACCTGTTAATAAGGATGATGAGCTGGAGTTAAAAAATACATCAAATGAGAGCTAATTGACCAAATCCATGAGATCACAGGTACCAGGCACACATCAGGGTAGATGTGTGAGAAGGAAGCTCTGTGTTTGTGTGTCTCTCATGGCTCTGTTCAGGCAGCCTTTCCCTTCTCTGTAGGTAACTAATCCCTTGTGTGCAGGTAAGCAGCTTGCTCGGGGACCTGATCTATCTGAAGGACACCCCAACAGAAATACTCTCCCTGTCTGTTCTCTGATCCGAGTCCCTGCCCTGCCACACTGACATCAGAGCTGATGTCAGGGAGGTGGGAATCATCTGCATGTCCAGATGGGGCCATGGACATGAGTCTCCTTTTTTTTAGCATCCAGTCCTTCCACGGGGTTTTGGTGGCCCTGGCCCTGCACTCTCAGTAAGGTTCAGTGCCCTGTCCTCAGCTGAACTTGACCACCCCTTGTTGTTTAAAGAGTAAGATGTTACTGTTTCCCTCTGTCCTGCCCTCATTTCCTTGTGCCCAGTTTACCTCAGCAACTACTTGTGCTTTCTCTGGAGCTTGAAGGAGAGCTAGCTGCATTTTCTGCCACAGCAGTGACTGAACGTGCCTTGTGGCATTGCCTGTCTCCACAGCACACACCCTTTGTGCTCTCAGCAAGGTCCTGGGTGGCTGGGAGCTGCCAGAAGGAGGTCACCTTCTACTGAAGTCTTTGTGACTTGAAGCCTGCACTGTGCTTAGACAGGAAGGCTGCATTTTCTCATTCACAGGGCTTCACATTTACCAGCCCTGGGATCTCCTCTGACAGCACCAGTTGGAAAGCCTGTGCTGAGCTTTTGTCCTGAGCAGAAAGAGGGAAGTGAGGAAGGTGTGAAGAACAGCAGAGGGGGGAAGCTCTCCCACCCTTGAGCAGTGGTTGAGCAGCCAAACTGTGTCATGCTGGTTGCTCAGGGATGAAGGAGGAGGAGAAGTGCCTGTTCCTGATGCTGTCGTTGACTTGGGGAGAACCTGCTGCACCAACAGCACCTGAGTCTCCTCACAGGCAGCCAGGCTGTGAGCTGCCAGCACTGCCAGATGGCTCCAGCAGGCTTCTCCAGGAGCTGAGGACAGCAGGCTCTCCTGCCTCGTGTGCCCTCACACTGTGTGGTAGCTCTTGGCTTTTGCAAAGAAAACTTAAGTCTGCATGGTTGGTGGGTGACCTGAACACTGGCTGTCATGGCAAAGTTGGGCAGCTCGGAGAAAACCCTGAAGGTGGCTTCCAGGAAACAAAACACGGTGCCAGAGATGGGTGTTCCTGAGGGATTATTGCTTTTGCTGCTTTCTGCATTGTTTTGCTGGCAAAAATGTGTTTTGAATTCATTCATCACAGAAGATCAAGGAAAGGACAAAAAATGTGGTAAATGGGGGGCAAGTGAGACACAGAGAGGTAAAGAGATAAAGATATTTGGCATCCTTTTGTTTCCTGCTCCTGGGGCTGCTGCAAGCCCACAGTGGAAGGTTAGAGGAAAACAGTGATGGCTGGAGGTTTCTGCTCAAGGCAGTGATGGAAGCAATGAGAGCTGGAGGAGAACTGGAGGAGCTAATGGTAGGGACAAGCCAGAAATGACATGTCTCTTTGAGCTCTGGAGAGGATACTGCTGTCAGAGAGCAGAAGTGGTAGCTTAAACCAAAAAACTATCAAAAGCAGAGAGCAAAGGGAGAAAGGGAAGGTATCAGCTTTGTGGTGGGGTTCCAGATGGATTCCCTGAGGCTGGGCTGGTTGGGAGCAGTTGTGGTTTTAATCACGAAATCACTGGGTTGGAAAGGACCTTTGGAGATCAGCTAGTCTGGCTTGCCTGGCTATGTCTGTCAAGTTTTCAGTGTGTGCAAGGGTGGACACCACAACTGTTCTGGACAATGAATTCCAGTGTTTAACCACCCTCACAGTTTTTTGTTATGTCCTTTAAAGGTATTTTTGTCAGTTTAAAGGGATTTTCCATATTTTTGTCAGTTTAAAAGGATTTTCCATATTTTAATTTGGGCCCATTGCACCTCATCCTTTCGCTGGGTATCATTGAAAACAGACTGTGATTTTTTTACTGTCCCCCCCCATAGATTTTTATTCACATTGAGGACATCCTTCTCAAGCTTTCTTGTCTTGATGCTAAACAGTACCAGTTCTTTCAGTCTTTCTTTATATGACAGATGCTCCAGTCCCTTAATTATCCTCGTGGTCCATTGCTGGACTCTCTCTAGCATGTCCTTGTCTTTCTTATGTTGGAAAACCAAGTACAGTTTCTTACACTGCTGTGGCTGGTAGGTTAATGGAAAAATGGTCCCTAAACAGTATTTCCTCTGCATGAGAATCCATGGACACTAGAGCAATCCTGAAGACTGTCAGATTCATTTGGTTTTGGTTTGGCTGAGCTTGGTCTGTGAGCAGGCAGCACCCTTCAAGCAGAAGGGCATGTGGAAGGAGGATGTTGTTGTTTAGTATCCATATCCTATTGAGTAGATACCATCAGCTTCAATCCTCACCCCTCCTTTGGTGATTAATAGCTATGGCAGCTGTGAGACCTGAAAGTCAGGGATTTTCTGACCCTTTCCTCCCTCCTGTGTGCTTTATATTTTTGCCTGACCTTTTGACCATTGAGCAGAGCCCTGCAGGGCCCCTTAGTACCAGAGTGTCACAGCCCCAAGTTAAGCAATTGGCTTTCCCAGCCTGGAGTGAGAGGGAATCTGTGGAGATGCAGGTGAGGAGGTGGTGTACACAGTTACAGAACCAATGGAGTGTGGTGATCCACTGAGGGATTTCTCAACAGTTTCTTATCCCAATTCCCAATTTCCCATGTTATTCAAATTATTATTCAAATTCCCGATTTCTCATGTTTCTTATCCCGAGGCTGGCTGCCTCCTCACCCCAGCTGCATCAGGGTGCTTGGGATGATGATGATGTGTATAGAAAGATCTGTACAGCTCCAGACACACACACACACCTGGCACAAGGCTCAGGTGCTCCAGTTTGTGACAGCCTTTATGGTGCAGGGCAGCATAGATGTTCAGAAAGTGGGGTAGTGTGTATTCCAGGAGGTGCTTTGCATGGGACCCTCTGGAGAAACCTCTGTTGCGTCTGCTTTTTCTAGACAAGTGATTTTTGGAGTGTTGGAGAGATGTATCATTCAGTCACATTTGCAAGTGGTTTCTTTGAAAACCTATTTTTGGGCCATGATTTTTGTATTTGTAGTTAACTAGAAATCACTTATATAAGCAGCAGCAGCAGCAACATATGCAAATTTGCTGGAAATTGTCAGCACTTTTTATAGCTTCAGTCATCCCACAGATGTAAGTCTCTGTATGGAGCACAGCGTGTGCTTCCAGAATGGATGCAGGTGGCTCTGGAATCTGACTGAGCGGGCTGGACTGAGTAGGACTTTGAGCTGCCACTGATCTTATCTGCACTCTCCACAGCTTGATTTACCAGAACTGTGAGGCACTTAGGGTGGAAGGAATGGTGTGCTTCTCCCTGGTGCAGGCTTCACCTGCAACTATCAGACAGATGGCTCATTGCTTCCACTGCTGTGTAATACTCAGAGGTAACTCACCTCAACTAAAGCAGCCTGGGGCAGGTGGAGATGTGCAAACAGCTGAGCCTGGAAGTTGTTGCACATCCAGCTGCAGGAGGCATGACATGGCATGGCATAGACTGCTTCCTTCATGGAGTCACAGGGAAAAAGGATGGAAGGAATACACAGAAATTAAAATTCCTTTTATTTATTTTGTAGTATCAGAGAAGGTGTAGAGGATTTCTGTACCAAACTGCTCTCTGCCAGCATGGGGGCTGTATGATGTGTGTGATAGATATTAAAAGGGAGGATGCTTTGGTACCTGTTGCAGAGCTTTTCGTGATGCACAAAGGAGAATAAAGTTGTGTGTGCACCTGGATGCCAGTGGGTACCTGAGCTATTTGTACATGGTGTCCTTATCCCTGCATGCAGCAATGGTGCTTTGCTTTCTCAGAAGGTTCTCCCACAGCCTTGGAGTTTGTTGTCTCACTCTCTCTCATTCCTCCACCTCTCCACTCAAAAATCAGCTTAACATAAATTTCATGAAGAGCCACAAGAACTGAGGGGATGTGTGATGATCTCAGGTGCAGATGTGACTGCTGCCACTGCTTTTCTCTAAGGATGTTCTGTGGAGCAAGTAATGCTCCAGCCTGTAGTCTTGGGTTCTGGGGAAGGAATCTGGTGTTTGTTCTGGTTTGATAAGGTTACTGAACCCAAAGAGTGGATGGCATCATTGCCATGGTGAGACTAGCATTCCTGTCTCCTGCCACAGAGTGCTTGTGACACCATCCTGAGTGTTCTGGCCATTCTGCTGCCCCTGAGAGGTGGAGCTGGGGCAGAAACCACAGCTGAAGTGTGGATGGCATTTCCCCTGGTGTGGAAGTTTGGGTTTCACTCTCTCGGTGCAGGGACGGGTCCCTAATAAAGGCAGAGGGAGAGATTTGCCTGGCTGTAGATGGAACCTGCTGTGGGTGTTGCCTCAGGGAAAAGATGAAGTTTCCAAAGTTCAGTGCTCAGGGGTGCTGAGGCCGGTCTGCTCTGCATGATTCAACAGCAAAGTGTTGTCCAAAGTGAGGTGTTCATGAGGGGAATGACAATGAGAAGAACCCTGTGGTATTGCCTTGTGGTTTAGTTTCACAGTGTCTTTCTTCTCTCTCTGACTTTCTGTAACTGTGTTTTTAGAGTTGGAACTTGTGATCATCTGACCACTGATATTTCTGGCAAATGTGAATGAAATCAAATATAAAAGGGGAGGAAATTATGTTTTGCTGCCAGAAAATCGCTCTTTAATCAAGATTCTGAGGGAATTTAAAGCCCTGGGAGAATGTGAAGGGGATGTGATGCTGCAGTTCACAATCCCTGTTATCCATCTAGCAATAATTGCCTCGCACTGTTGAAGTTACAGATAAAATGTAATAACTGAATAGTACCATAAATAGCCAAAATTTGTGAAGGGAAGGATCTTGCAGATGGTTGTCTGGGGTTGATGGAAGCTGGGCTCATAGGTACTGCTTCTGCAGCAGGTGAGAACAGTCACACTGACCTTACAAAAATTGCATAGGACAGAATTTTTAAAGAGTTTTTCCTTCATCCTTAGCTAAAAGATGAAAAAGTACCATGGGAGGCTTAAACTGGACTATCTGATATGGCCTGTGGATTTACAAAAGGAGTCTAAAAACAGCCTCCCTGCAGATATCTGCCTTTTAGATTTGCAAGATTAAATGAGTTGCAGTGCACCTGCAATTTAAGGGTGGATATAGAGCAACCATGGAAAATGTGGATCATTTAAAGACTCACTTGAAGATTGCTGAGTTCCCTAAAGAATTTCCGGCTCATTCTGTGCTCTGAATGGGGCACGTGTCCTGTAGGAAAATACAAGAGTGATTTCTGCAACAGTATACATGGGGAACTCAAATCTCACTTTCCAGCTTGGGTGTAAAATGCACCTTCAGTGCCTTGAGTGTTGTGCCACAAACACTGGTGCTGGATGTACAGCACTTTATACTGAGTGTAGTTTAAAAAGACACAGTATGAATAATGAGAAGATGCCAGATACTTATTTTCTAAAAACAAAGCTTTACTTTGGTGTCCAAAATGGAAAATTTGGCTCTGTAATCAAGACCAGAAAATTCTGTCAGCTTCAATGGGATTTGGTTTTTTCTACTTACTTCACTTTTACTTGTGGGATAATAAATGACCAGGTAAAATTAACTGGTCATTTAACCAACCAGATTAAACCAGATTTATGCTCCATGATTCTTTATCTTCCATGGCTGCTTATGCCCATGAAGCACATGATTATCAGTAATGTGCCCCAATGCTCATTATCCGAATCCGAAGTGTCTGAGTGTGTTCTCAGGGCTTGCTTTTGTTATTTTTTGCTGACACCATGTGCTATCCCAAAGATAGGACGTTGTTTTGGAGAAGCCCCACACTGACAGCAGCAGGTAGTATCTCTCTTTGTGTCTGTTGCAGTGGTTTTCACTGTGGCCACGCTACAGCTCAGGACAGTTTCTCAGTTTGCACATGTTCATCCTGTTCCCCCCCATGGAAAGCAAAGGGAGCCAGTCACTACTGACTGATGTTTTGGAGTGTTTGACCTAAGGCACTGAATATTTCTGTCTCTGAGCACTCATTCTGGGCAGCTTTCTCAGCATCCAGAACTTCTGGACTTGCTCCCTGTGCAAGGCAGGTTTGCTGAAGCCTTCCAAAATCTGGGGCTGGGGTGCAGTGGCTGCTCCCTGTGTGCTCATTTCCAGGAACCTGCACAGCTCTGCCTTTGCAGACTGGGACAGAGGACCTGGGGAAAGCTGAAGGCAGCATAATGGAATTGGTGGTCCCCACGCTGTGCTTTGCACACTGTCATCAATTCGTGTCACTTCAAAGTGTCATTTGCCATATTTAATTACCTGTCACACATCCTTTTATTGGTATGAGCCCTTGAGTATGCAGAACAGTGTGAAACCAGGGCCAACAGTTTGCTCAGCCACTGTTTTCCAAGTTTGTGTTTCAACTAGTGTTTCTCTTGAAAAATTCAAGTGTGCTTTGGCGTATTTGGAATTTTTTATGTCACGCCACTGTGTAAAACATTACCTGTTGAGAGGAGCTGCTGTGCAGGGTTGTTGTGGCAGGGCTGTTGACAGGTTTGCCCTGTACCTGCAGAGCAGGTGAGCAGGCTTCCTCTGTAACACGGGGTTAGGCATGAGAGAGCCTCTTGCATACCTGCCATAGCTGCAGAAGTGCACTTGTGATTGAGAGGGAGAGCAGGTTGTACATTTTCCTGGGATACAGACTCCCAGCCAGCCCCCTCCCTGCCGTGGTGCCTTCTCTGTACCTGCTGTGGTGACTGCCCTGGGGAGCAATCCTTTTGCAGGCATATGGAATAGCAGAGAAAGCTTTTTGCTTGTACTAGTAATCCAGTTTTCCACATCACGCTATCAAAATAGCTTTTGTACTAGCCTAGTACATCTGTGGTTTGCTTTTTTGCTGGCACATTCCAGAAAGGGGTGCCATGGGTTACTCAGGAGCTGCCACTCTGCATTTTGTAGAGTATATCTGGCAGTGGAACAGGCCAGTGTCTTTTAACATCCACTTTTGTCAGCATTTGTGAGCAGTCCCCTCAGTACTCAGTCATCAGCATGAGGCACTTTGGAGTTAATTTAGCCTGACTGACAGATGACTTTGGTCACTAATCTTTGAGCTCCTCAACAGGTGCAAATGCAAAGGTTGAAAATCTTTCTTTGACAGTGTTGGAGACCTGTCTGGCATTTTTCCTACATTTGTGGCTGGTAAGAGTAGACTGTGCAGACTGTTCTTGAGCCACAGATATTCCCACTGTGATGCTGGCAGCAAAAGCACCGTGGTCTTCCAGTGTTTGTTTGAGCACTGAGTTTGTTTGCTGCACAGATCTCTCAGGGCTTTCCCTGCTCTGTGGCACTTGGAATGGCCTCTGCTGCCTCAGTCTCCAGGAACAAAATCTTTCTAACTTTAACTCCTTTGCTGGCTATCACTTCATGTGCCCATATCCATCAGTTCTTTGCCTCTCTTTTGCACTGTGGGAAAACCCCTCAATAACAAGTAATTAGAAGTAGTAATAAGTCCGGGGTTTTGTGTTGTACAGTGGATCAGACCAAGGTCCATAAGGAAGGTGTGTGATGTTCTCCAGAGTGCTCCAATGAGATATTCTGTGATTTTCAGCAAATAAGGTACACAGCAGATGTGAAAGCTGCAGAGGATCTGCCCTGCCCAGCGTTGCCAAAGCAGGGGCAAGCTGCAAGGTTCTAACCCATCACAGAGAGAGAGTAGGAGCCCCTCTGGGCTGGAAATGAAGTCTGGAATAATCAGGCTTTCCCATAAGTACTGAATTTTCATCTTTGAAATGCTCTCTCACTCTCAGCGAGTCCAGCAGTGAGTAAAAGGGAGAAAGGTGTGAGAGTGGGGAGGGATCAGAGGCACAAAGTTAAAGTCTCAAGCTGTTCATTTGATCTTCCCAAACTTGCCCCTATGTTTTACTTGGAAACATGGTAAAAACTTCCCTGAAATCTGCTAGCTCTGTCATTGTTTACTGCACCTGCAGTTCAGCCCTGCTTGTGGCTCCTGTTCAGGCCGAGCAGCTCTGAGACTGCTTGAGAAAAATGCAGCAGTGGAATGGGGAGCATGGAAGGGGTTAACGTGAAGCAGCTCCCTGGGCTGCTAAAAGACCAGCTTTTGTGGGAGTCTGAGGGAAGGAACAAGGATCTTTGAGCTTGACATTGTTAGGGACATGAAAAGTACAACAGGATTTCAGTTATTACCTCCATATGTAAAACTTTGCATTTATTCCTAGTGTGTTTTGTTTCCTGAGTTGTTGCCTGTTTTTTGAAGACTTACCAGAGCTCATGTAAACAATCATATATAACCTGAACGTGTTTACCACACATTTCTCACTTTCCTGAATTGTCTGAGGAGTGATTGGCATCATCACTCCTCAGACACTTAACCAGACCTTTGTGGCTGACCTTTGATTTGAGGAAGATTCTTTTTGCTTCTGCTCTTTGCCTTCTGGCTTATCTATTTCTTATTCTGTATAGTAGTTTTTTCACTCCTTGTCTGCTTTTCTTCATAGAAAGGAGTTTATGCTTTCACAAGCATACCTGAGAGAATTGGTCTAACAGCAGATACCAGCACTTCCAGGAGTACCACACACAGGTGCTCATGCCGCCAGGGCTACAACATTGCTAATAAGTTGGGGTTTTTTTGTCATTCTCCTTAGTTTTACTGTGGTCATCTATAAGCACTTTGAGAACATTCTTTTAAATTGGCTGCCTGGATCTGCTTTATCTTCCTGTTCCTTTCTAATTCACTTATTTAGCCCTTTGTTCATGTTCCCAAAACGAAGCCCTGCAGTTGCTGTGTGCTGAAATGCTCCTCCTTGAGCCACAAAACCACAAAGGCAGACCTGCAGTGACAAACTAGTGTAGGAGCAGTTCCAGTTGCTACAGGAGTGAAATTTGGTCATGGAAGAGGCAGAGCTGGCAAGCTTTTGGTAGCGGGGTAGATGGAGTAATTGGTACAGAGGAGTTTGGAGGAGAAAAATGGAGATGACGAGTGACAGAGTTTGCAAGGGGTGACAGAGAATGAAGAATTAACAGAGTTTGGATTGGATACAGATATGGCAAAGTGCCATGTAGAAATTGCACAGAAGAGGAATTGTATTTCCAAGGGGTGAGCAAATGCTTAACTCCGAAAGGAACAGACAGAAACTGGTTTGATAGAAGTAGTTTGTTTTGTAGTCCTGAAGAACTGTGTGCAGAATTCAGTTTAAAAATGCTGCTGAGGGCTGTGTGTGCAGCACACAGCTGAGCAGTTCCAGCCCTGCCCATGTAATGAGCTGCCTGAGCAGCAGATTAGCTTCTACTGTGCCAGCTGCTGTATAATAGGACTAATTCATTACCCAAGGCCAAGTAATCACTCTCAATAGCAAGATTTAGAAGAGAGCCTATGACTTGTCTCATTGCACTGCAGACTGCTGATGATCATGGTGATAACTGAGACCAAATGAAGACTGGGAATAACCTCAGTCTGTTATGGAATGAAGAATAGAACTTCAGGTATTTCCAGAAAGAAATCACGTTTAAATCATCTTTTGGAAAATAATTTTGCAATGAACCTGAGTCAGTGAAGCCCTGTGCACTGTTCCTCTGAGCTGCATTGCCCCCGGGTTTGGAGACTCCCTCACTCCAGCTCCCTCCTCTGCTCTTGGCCAGCACCATTTACTAAGGCTGAATATGAATTTTTGGTGGGAGAAAAGCTTTCCCTCAGTGCTTGCCAGAAACATAATCATGGCCAGAAACATAATTCATCTCTGGGATGAGACCATGGCAAATTCTGCTGTGCAACTTGCTGGCTGTGCTGGGGAGGAGATTTTGCTGGTGCAAAGCACTGTTCCCAACCCGTTGTGTGTGGCCAGTGCTCTGTGCTGCCTGGTGTGCCTCATGGTGCCTGCTCATGGAACAGGACCTCTTCCAGCATGTCTCTGACACCCCCCTCAGGAATCTTTCCAGTTTGGAGGTGGGACTGCCACATCTCAGAGGTGGGACTCTGCTGGAGTAGGGGAGGAGGTCTGCTGGCCACACTGGAGCCCCACATTGGAACCCACAGATGGAGATTTCCAACTGCGAGTAGCATGTGAAAGGGGAAAGGAGCTGAGAGCTGCTGAGTGTTTTAACTCTGGCTGCATTTTTTACTCAGTTAGGTCAGAGATCTTGATCACAGGGCTCCACCCAGTGATGCTCAGCAAAGTCTTTATATCACAGTCTTGTAAGCTTGCACGCAGTGATTTTTGTGACACATGGAATAAAGCTGGCTGCACTGAACAAAGCAGCTTTTTGCTGGGCAAGATGTGAATCTCTGGAAATGCCTCTTCTGCGATTCCAGAATCAGAAATACACGAGCAGGAATGGCCGTGGTCCCTGTGTTAGCACTGATTAGTGTTCTGTGGATGTGTCCCTGATGTATGCAATGGTGTTACAGCTGCAGGGCTGAACCCCTTCCTCCCTTCTGCTGCCTCCTGCAGCAGGAGCTCCAATGCCCTGGCTGGGGTCAGAGCTGTGCCCTGGCAGCCTGTGAAGAGCCACTCAGAAGCCACAGACTGTTTCCAGCCCGGAGTCAGGCCCTGGAATGAACAAATCCCAGCATTCACTTCTGTGGTAGGGAATTTGTTTTTGCTTTCAGTGCTGGAGGATCCAGTGTTTGCCTGTGGTTAGAGGAAAGCGAGCTTGAAAACCTTTTATTCCTCCTTCCCCATGGCAGGGGAGTGTTCTGGGGAGGTTGATGTGACTTGCACAGGCCTTCTCCTGCCTGTGCTGGGATGTGATGTTTGCTCCTCACTACCAAGGGAGAGCCTCATACAGTCTTCTGCTCTTTCCTTAGCTCTGAGGAATCACATTTCAACCACTGTGTGCCTTCATCCTCTCAGGTACATCCCACCTTTGGAAGAGTCAAAACCCATCAGTCCTGTACTTGAAAATAGCAATTAATGTTGCTACTGAGCTTTGCTCAGTGAGGGAGGCCTTGGGGCTGCTCCTTTCAGCATCTCTGGGTGGTGCCTGCTTGGGGTGCACACCTGTAACCCCTGTAGAAATGCAGCATTAGCAGCATCAGAGAGCTGCCACGAGGGATTCTGCCTGCCAGGGATGGCACCAGTCTCTTTTTAGCTCATGGTTTGTCAATGTCCCTCTGTTTGGGTGGCACACAGCTCAAAGGGCAGATGCCCACCAGCTTCTTATGGTTTGAAATGCAGTGCAGCTAAAATCCTTCAAAATATTTTTTTCTTGTGGTTACTAATTTTTGTAAATAAGGTTACAGCTTGGCTTTTGATAGCCTGTACACCTGATATGTCTCATTCTGCTCTGTTGAGAGCAACAATTATCCCTCTTTATCACATAATGTATAACTACCTCCATTGCCTTATCAGACTGTTTCAAAGGAGTACAGTTGAATTACTGTTCATCACAATGTAGCACACATATTTTTCCTCTCTTCTAAGCTTTTTCTTTTATTTGTGATGTTGCCTTCCTTTACAACTTCTACATTTTCTTCTCAAGCTGAGAAATTTATTTATAACTAAATATATGCATTTATAAATGTATAAAGTCTTCACCGTTGTTCATTTTTCCCTCTCTTTGCTAGGCTGCAGCTCCAGCAGTAGTAGGGCAATATCTTCACCTGAAGCAGTTAAATACCACCCCAGAAAAGAGCAGGCCAGATCTGAAAGCTATTCCTGTAACTAATTTTTATCTCAGCCCTGTTTCCTGTCTAAAGACTTTTCTCTTTTCAGTGGAGATCATGAAATGTTGCATTTACTACTTTTTCTCAGAGCATGCTGAGAAAATATCTTTCAGCTCCAGAGGTTCCCTCTCTCAGGAGCCCAGCATGAGGAACAACCACAAGTTACAGTGTGGTTTCAGTTCTCTATATTACTAAACAGTATTATTCTGAAGAAAATAATACACAGAATTGTGCTGCCATTGTGTAGCAGACTGTGATTAATTAGGCACTAGACTCAATATATTTAAGCATGCAAGACAACTACTAAAGTCAGACCAAAAACCAAGATAACCTCTCAGATTTCCCCTCAAATAAAACAGGTTTTATTTTTCTTCACATGGTGAGATCCTGCAGCTGTGCAAAATTCACCAAAAAAATTCCTTCTGTAATCCTACCAACTTCTTCCCCTTAATCCAATCAATTACAGGAACTTGGAATGAACAGCACGGAGCTGCTGCAGCAAGAGCAGCCCTGCACTGCTGACCCCTCTGAAATGCAAGTGAGGGGGGGGGAGGCAGACACTGCTCTGAGGGGGCTGCACGGGAGGGCAGTGTGTGCACTGATACCACAGGCACAGCCATCCTGCAGATCCCAGGCTGCTGGGAAGCTTTGGCTGTTCCAATTCAGCAGCAGGCACAGAAGTATTTAGAGTTGTGTGAAGGATGTTTGGGCTGTGGCAGGCGAAGACATGGCAACGCTGGAGACCTGAGCTGCTCTGGGCTCCCCTTAAACCTTCTGGTGCCTCTTTAACTCCATCTGAACTCAGCAGCAGCCCCATAAAAGCACTCTTGAACTTCCCACCATGCACTGGTCCAGCTCTCAGCACTGGTTTTTTCCTGGGGTAGCTTCTGTGTGGTGTGAGCTCCCAAGGCCACCAAGCACCAGAACCTGTTCAGACATTGAGGGTGGGCAGAGGGACCAGACCCTGCTGTCAGCCACCTCAGTGCCTGCCCTGTTGCCCTGTGGCTGCAGCAGCCTGGTCTCGAGGAATGCTGAATGTGTCCCGTGCTTCTCTTGGATGGGGGCTGGAACAGTTTGGGCACACAGGTGGAAAGGTGTTACAGATGGCACCAGAGCCAGACCTCAGCCTGCTCACTGAGGTCACCAGTGGGTGTGCTGCTCAAACAGGTTATCTCCACCTCTTGACAGAGGTGTCCAGCCCTTCTGTAGAGATGAAGCAAGAGGTGATTTCTCCAGAGGGGATGAGTGCTGGTTTATGTCTGGCAGGAGCTGCCCAGAGCTCACCAGTGGAAAACTCCTGGGATGGGGTGAGTGAGGGCTCCTCCTGGCAGCCTCTGTGCCTGATGAGGGCTGTGCTTGGTATCCACTGGCTCATTTATGGTCTCCAGGAGAGGAGGATTAACCAACCTCCTGTGCCAGGTGAGCAGCTCAAGAGCAGAAACCGATAGACGTGGCTGCAGTTTCTTCTTATCTGCATGGAGTCAAGCACCACATACCAGCCTCAGGGAACTGCTGCACTGTTCTGTGACCATCCTGCTGCCCCAGGGAGCCATCAGAAGTGCCAGCACAGGTGTCCAGGGGGATGGCATGTTTCTCATAAGCTGCAAAGATTGTTTGTGCTGTAGTGTTCCAGCATGCACAGGTGAGAAGCCTTGGGGCAGGAACTTCTCAGTCCTGTAGACAGTGAAGAACAAGTTCATCCTTATTTCAAAAAGACAAAACACTCTGAGTCCTTTCCAGCCAACTGAGGACGAGAAACTCCTGAGCTCAGACTCTCCCAGTCTTTTCCAGATATCCAGGCTGAAGGAGCTGGGTTGTCTTTTTCCCCCTGATGATCAGAGAGCTGTGAACACCTGCTCAGCTGAGGCCTGCAGTCCTGAGTGGAGGCAAGAGTATGGAGCA
The DNA here is from genome assembly GCA_018697195.1 of Certhia americana. NCBI lineage: Eukaryota > Metazoa > Chordata > Aves > Passeriformes > Certhiidae > Certhia > Certhia americana. The sequence goes on from CM031873.1 coordinate 2,325,423, forward strand.
GCTCTGCCTGTGGCTATGCTCAAACAGGCTGTGTGGCAATCCCCACAAGGAGCTGCACTGAGATGCAGTTTTTGTGTCTTGCCAAGCTGTTCTTCTCCTGCTCAGTCAGAGAGCAGGAGCTTGAGGGTGTTGTTATCAATCTGGAGTTTGAATTCAGCATCTGTTCTGCATCGTCCTGCTTCTTCCCCAGGCATGAGGCCAAGGTTTGGTGTCCAGGAGGTGGGACCTGCCTGCAAATTCAGGGCTGTGCTCAGCCTCCCCATTCCCTCCTCCACAAACAAAGCTGCTGCAGCACAGCAGGAAGGTGCAAATACAATTTTTACAGCCCAGAAAGTGGCTCTTGGGTTTGAATTAAATTTTCCCGTTTTTTTTTTTTTTTTTTTTTTTTTTTTTTTTCCCACCTTGCATCTGTCTGAGCCCAGCACAAATGTTCTGGCAGCTGGGTGCAGCAACACAGGTGTCACAGAGGAGTTCCCCAGGACTTCTCTGGAAGTCTCAGAAGGGAAGTAGCACAAACTGTGAGGTGCCCTGAGCAGGACAAGCTCCTCACAGACGGGACCCTGTAGGAGCTTGGTACTCTGGGTAATGTCAAGGGAGTGTTTCCATGACTCCTGGATTAGCTATACCAAAAGCTGTGCTGCAATACTTGTTTTTTTCCTGCTCTTCAGAGGGTAGCAGCTTGTGATCTGAAAATTTTTGACCATTTATTTTTATGTTAAGTCTAGATTAAAAATGGAATTCTACATTTTTCATGAAAGCATATAGCTTAAAAAACCCATGGACTTAAAAATCCCAACCAAAGTAGTGGAGTATAATCAACAGACTCAACAGAACTTTGTTTTCCCTAGGTGTAATTTTATTTTGCAGTCCCAGGCTTCAAAATACCTCAGCTGCAAATACTATCATACTTCACATGCACAAGCTTGCAGAGATTTACGTGAAAAGGGTTTATAGGCTAGGAGTGATTTCTTTATGCCTCCTTTAGGTGATGATGTCCAGATCGTGCAGGGTGGCCAGACAGCACCTTGGCTGTGAATTAAAGGTTTCCTTGTGAATGCCATCAGAAGGATTGTGTCATCCCCACCCCAGTTCTTAACTTTCAGCTCCAAGTGTTGATCTTTCCTAAGTAGCATTTTCATATTAGATTATGAGGTTATTTCTATTCAATTTTATTTTCTTTTTAATACATGATGTCATACTTTAAATAATATTTCTGTTTTCACATCAAATGTGTCCATTCCAAGCCATCTCCCAGTGGAATGTCAGCATGGTGTAATCTCTGGAAACAGCTGCTGAGGATACATATGTGTCCCTCATACTCCAGTCACAGGCTCACTCCTTTGCTTCAGAAAGGCTGAATAATACCTACATCATTTCTTATAAATAGTTATTTGGTATTTTCTTAAAGAAGTTCAACCTTTACTGTGGCTTCGATACCACCTCCATCCTGAACTTTCTCTTCTGCAAATTAAATTCATTTTTCTCTCTCCTGTGAGGGATGGGAAAATAAACCACCCTTTTTCTTTTCAGCAGATTGATGGCATATCTGCGCCACTCCCCTTTGATTCATTATTCCTACCCTGTATTAAACTAATTTTTTCTCTTTCTGTTCTGGTCATTTTTTTCTAGATCTCTGGTTTTTACTCTCTTTTGGACTGGATTTTCCATGGATTCTCAGCGAAGATTAGCAAATGCTCAGATTTATGAGCCAGTTCTTCAAAAGTCAACCTGTCTCAGGGTGCTCCAACTTGCTCTTTCCCTTTTGCAGGCTGAAATCTTTGTTGTTGGTATTAACTGTGACAGCCACTTGATGATGGAGGACTTTATTAACAAATGACATGTTGCTGAATATCCTGAACATAATCATTGATGGGTAGCTCTCCTCTGCTGGGCTTCAACTGGTTCTTTTACTTGCTCTTCCTCTTAATACACATTTATAAAGTATTTCCTGTTACTGCTTTTCTGCTGATTTTATCTACTTTTGCGCCTACACTTCTGTACTTGTCACAGGAATCACTGGCAGCTTTTTTTTATTTAAAAGCAGTCTAAAAGGTTCATTCTCTTACCTGCCTAGTACCAAGCACAAAGCCTTCTCAGTCCCAGTGACTTCTGATGTTTCCATATTACAATTATTCAAATTCACTGATGCAGTAATAGGTAATTATATGCTGTAATGGGCATAGGAGGAAGACAGATATTGAAATGTCCAATTCCATAAACAAGATTAACTTGCTAGGTGTAGAGCAATCAAACCATTATATTTTCTTTATCTTTTTGAGAGTATGGTTTGATGAATCTGGAGTATGCAGCAAGTCACAGTGTCTGGACCACATTAGAAATGCATCCTCTTGGCAGGATAGTCTCAGGGATTGAAGTGCCAGGGCAGTTTTAAAATGGCCAGTTCATTCATCATCTTCTTTAAAACAGCATTAGTGGGATAGGAGAATGACTGAGAAAAGAGAGGGGGTGGAGGGGACCCAGTAACATTCATTGTGTTCTTCTGAGGATGCTCAGTTACTGCACAGGGCAAATTAAAATTCATCAATAACTGTTTCCAGGGATTTCCCCCCTGCTGGCTTTTTTTTTTTTTTTTTTTTTCCTTTGGCTGTTTTCTCCTACTTGCACTTTTCCCAAGCTGAATATTGAATTGGTATTTCCTGGGGGTTTCTGCCTGCTCCATTTTTTTCCGAACACGTCTGACCCATCTGCAGTTGGTCATCTCCCACCTCCAAGCCTCCTGCTCAGCTGCCACTGCTGTGTCCCAGCTCTTTCCTTGAGGTTTGCCTTTGCCATCCCTCATCTCTGCAGTCCTCCCCACACTGGCAGTGTGCTGCTTTAAATGTTATTTTTACATTTGGACCGGGACTGAATGAATTTCGCTGCACAAATGTGGTGGCCTGGATATTCTTCTCAGATGAAATGTTTGTATGGTGGAGTTTCATTAAAAGGAGCTAAAGCAGGAAAATGAACTCTGAGCTCCCTTCAGCATGTAGAGGGACAAGAGCAGCAGCCATGAGGACAAGAAACAGGTTTTTTACCTCAGAGGTAGGTCACTAATTAGAAGGTAAACGTGAACAAACCCTTTAATTTTAACCAGAGATAAGAGGCATTCACTTCAGCAAGGACTGCCTGGTCTGGTGAAATGTCTGCTCACTTGTGGGAGAAACACACAGGTGTCCTCTGCTGTGTCCTCCTCCAAATGAGAGAGGCCAGAAGAAGGAGCAGAGCCACTGTGTAGGAATGCTGGAGAGGGGACAGCAGCTGCAGAGAGCTACTGGTGCTGATGGATCGATGAGAACCAGCTCAATTCTTTCCAGGAACACAGGAAAGAGGGGAACAGTCAGGTCCCTGGAGACCTCTGCTGCTCTGCCCACTGAGGGCTTCTCCAGGTGCTGCATTACCTGGATGTCACACACTGGCTGGGCTTGATCTCAGCCCAGCAAACAGCTCTGACCTTGCTGTGGGAGAGGCAGCAGGCAGAGATCCGTGTGGTCATGCCTGAGCAGCCTCTGGAGTCGCTGAGCCTGCTGGAGAAGGAGGATTTTCCTGAGTGACATCTCAGTCTTTTGTCAGGGTACCAAGGCAGCCCCACACTGGCACACTTAGAGAAGGGGCCCCTGGAAAAATGCTGCAGTTGCAGGAATTGGTGTCAGGGGGGCTCTCCCTGCCTGCTGAACCTGGCAGGAGTCTGTGATCTAGCTGCAAGGGGCACTGTGCTGCCCCCAAACTTGTCCTTCCTGTGCCACCCTGTCCTGCCAGCAGGCATGGGCACATGGCCCTGCTCTCAGAGCAGCAGTGGCTGCCTGTCCATCTGCCTGTTTGTCTGCCTGGCTGCTTGTCTGTCTGTCTGTCTGTCTAGCCACAGCAGCAGACAGGGTGAGCTCCTTGCAGCCTCCTTCAGGCGTGCCAAGTGCTCGGAATGGCCTTCCCCCCATGCCTTGTTTTACTGTTTGTGTGTTTGCTCGTTTATTAAGATTTGTAGCAGCAGCAAAAATAAAAAGATAGAGGTGGTGTGTCTGTGTGAGTGCATTGTGCTGCGGGGTTACAGGCACAACAGTCACATTCCCCACGCCTGAGAGAGATTACGAGGGAGGGCGCAGGAATGTGCATCTGGCAGCACTTTGTATCTTGGCCATTTCACTGCTTTCTCTGCATCTGAGGTTCCCAAAGTTTTGGTCATGGAGGGCCATTTAATCCGGGAACAGATTTCTTCTGCAGGGAAACACCATTCAAGAAAAAATTGAGGGCGTTTGTAAGTAAAAGGTTGCTGCTTGAAAAAGTAGTAAGGCGCTTACGTGGGGATCTGCCCAACCACAGCAACAGGAGGAAGCACATTTCATTTTAAAGTAAAGTGTTGCTATAATATGCCAAAAGATTGCTTAAGGCCTGGGGCCAGGAACAAAATCTGAGCTAACTATTGCAATTTTGTTTTAATTTCATAGGGTTTGAGATAGTACTTATAATAAAATTATGAGACATGTACATCATTAAACATAAGCTTCTCAGGCATCTTGTCCAACATTCTTCCTAAAAGAGAGAAGATTAGTTAAAGTCTTTTTAAAAGTAGTTAAAGATAAATAAATTAATGCCCTATCCCTGGAAGTGTCCGAGGCTAGGTTGGACAGGGCTTGGAGCAATCTGGTCTGGTGGAAGGTGCCCGTGAGTTGCAATGAGAGACCTTCAATGTCCTTTCCAACCCAAAGCATTCTGTGATTCTATGATAAATACAAACCACTAACTGGGATTATTCTTTGGACACTCTCAGAATGTCCTTTCATTAACTTCTCATGGGAAGGAGAATACACTAGCCGTGGAGCTCGGACGAGATCTCCAGAAACTTATCTACAATGCTTTAACGTGCTTTTCTAACTTATAAATACATTACTTGCTCCAAAATGTTTCTGTAAATACATGTTTTTGGCAGATGACTGAGCAAGGTTTGAGGCTGCTGTGCCTTAGCTCTGCTATGCATGCTAGTGTGTACATGTGGGAGGGAGTCTCTATATTTTAAGGGAGAATCACTTCCTTCCTGAAAGGACACAAATTATTAGTTGTTATCAAGTGATTTTATTGTGTCTGGGAAACGGCAGAACCGAGCAGTAGAATGGGGCTTGTTAAAACCCTAGTGATGTATGACAAACAAAGCACATGAAGGCATGCCCTAGCACAGAGGATGGGATGGCACAGGGAGAGAGGATGCTGCAATTGCATTGTTTGGAATTGCATCCAGCTGCTGGAGGTGCAGAGGATGCTGCAGGGAGATTGCAATGCAGGTAGAGAGAGTGCTGAGCCAGGCTGAGCTTCCTGCAGTGCACAGGCTGGAGGCCCCATGTTAAAACATTTGGCATTATTCCCAGATGTTCCATTGCTCCAAACCCAGCTGCACTCACAGGCACAAGAATTCCAGAAGGCAGCCATGCTGCCCAGCTCTTTGTTTGCCCTCAAACTTGCTGAGGGTGACTTTTCTACCCCCTTTTTTTCATGCCACAGCCCAGGGAGAGGGGTCAGACAGCAAATTTAAGTCTGTGGGAAGTTTCTTTTTTAAACTGCTTCCAGTCCCCCTTCCAGGGCAGAGCACCTGGAGCAAGCAGCGTGCCCCCAGCTCCCTGGCTGCCTCTCGGGCCTCTGACCATTGGTGTGCCACCCTCTGCAGTCACTCAGGGAGGGATTTGTCCCCACAGCAGCTCATTTCAAACTGGAGAGAAGCAGTAATGCTGCAGCTGGCTTGATCTGGACTTGTGACTCTCTGTGCTTCTGGGGGTGACTCTGACAGTACAAGGTTTGATCAACAATGGCCCTGTTGTCCCCAGATGCCCAGAACAACACAGCCCTTCAGAGTGCTTGGCCCTGGTGCTCTGCCTTGTACCAGATGCTGGTGTCAGAGACAGAGTGTCACATCCCTCCTGAGGAGGGTAAGGCTTGTAAAAAAACTTCTCTGCTCCAGGTTTCCCACAGCAGAGTCTCAGCATCCAATTCTGGGAAGAAAATAACTTAATAATTGAGTGGTACTGTGCTAGAAACTGCCCTGTGGAGAGACCACGAACAAAGGAATCGCTGGGCTTTTACAGCCTTACAATCCACATACCTATTGCAGTGGTTATTTTGGGTCCGGGCTGTCCTCCGGCTTCTACAGAGTCCCAGGGTGATCAAACAGCCCCCGCTCAGCCCTGCAGGGCTCTGAGCCCTTGGTCAGGTGAGCAGTCAGTGTCCATTCCCATCTGCTTTCTGGGGGCTCCAGCCATTCCCCCACTCCTGGCACAACCTGCAGGTCCCTCCTCAGCTCCCCCTGGAGCACTGGGTCTTCCACAAAGGAGGGAAGGGGCTCCTGCCTGCTCCTGGGCTGCCCTGGCACAGGACACATCCAGCCCACGGCTCTTGGAGGGCTGGCATTGGCCTCATCCCCAGTCTTTCACCTTGTTCTGCTCATTCCTACCCTGCCAAGCCATGGTGTGGTAACTCCTGCTTGGGGAAGCCTTTGTATCCTGTGGCAGAGCTCTGGGTCTCCATTCCCATTGAGAGGATGGGGCTGTGACTCAAGTAGCTCACGTCAAACTCTGTCACGTTGGAGTGGGCTGGGTTTACACATGCAAAGCTTTTGCATAGAAACATGAAATTGTGCTCATGGCAGCTATGGATCTCTTGAGAAATCAGCTTTGTCCCAGCTGGCCACATCCTGTTGTTTTGAGACCTTGTGGTAGGGAGACAGCATGGCTTCATTTTTCTGGTGGCAAAAAAGTAGCAGAGCAGTGCACTCAGTGTGCTGGCTGTGTCCTGGCAGATGAACCTGACCTCCAGAGCCTACACCCACTCTGCTAGTTAGCAAATGAGATTCCAAATGTTAACTCTCTGAACAGCAAGAAACATTGGTTCTGAAAAGAACACAGAGGAATGGGAGAGTGCTAACTTCTGTGTTTCTTTTGGGGAAGAAGGAAAAAGATTACACCTAATTCAGGAAAACTCCTTGACTCCTACAGGGAAACTGGCTGCTGGGAGGGTATGTTCCATGCTTCAGGGAGGCAGTTGGTCACAGATGGGCTTGGGAATGGGTCAGAGGCATCAGCCCAGTCCTTCTTGGCATTCTTTCACTGGTCTTTTAACTTGTGGATGGTTCATATGCTGACTTCCCATAGGGGTGTCCAAGGCCATGTGTTGATGCCAAGATCTGCCCCTTTCCCCTTCAGTACTTCTTAGACAGGACAGACTGCAGTCATCAGTCAGGGCATGGACAGAAAAATGTCATCACCAGCTGCCTATTTAACTGGTTCCTTGAATCCTCCTGCCCTTCACTGGTTTCATCCCTTCCCCCATCTTTGTTTCTCCCTGTAACCATCTACCCCTAATCATCCCTTTCCCTGCATCCCTCTATCAGTCTGTGTTCTAGAGAACCTTTCCCAGGACTCACTGTGATGGTTTTCACCCCAGACCAAGGGCCTGATGGCTCACTCCACAAGGGTGACAGCAGAGTGCTGTGTTTGTGGGATTAGGCTATCTCAGCTCCCATCATTGTCCCTCTGTGTTCTGTTCCCATTCCTCTTTGCTCCGTTGTGTTTGGAGTTGGGCCCTTCATGGAATCACAGATTCCCTAAGGATGGAAAAGCTCTCTGAGATCATCCAGTCCAGCCATTAACCCAGTGCTGCCAAGTCTAACACTGAACCATGTCCCTAAACACCACATCTGCACATTGAGCACTGCCAGGGACAGTGATTCTGTGACTTGCCTTGACAACCTCTCCTAATGCCTCACCACCCTTTTGGTGAAGAAATTTTTCCTAATATCTCAGCAGTCTGTCTACATGACCCCTCCTCACTGGCCTTCCAAGGCTGTGCTGTAGAAGTTGCATCCAGCAGCCCCAACTCCTTGTGGCTGCCCAATGTGGCCACCCATTTTTCCTGTCCAGTGTCAGTCTGGCCATCACCTGTCCATGCATGGCTCAGCTGGGTACAGGAGAGGGGCTGCTCCCAGGGAATTGGACAGATTTGTCCATTAAGTGACTTGTTGTCTGTTAGCATAGAAGGGAAAAAAACAACTGTGTGTTTTCCTGGGGTGGTTCCTGATCTCCCTGTGGGTGCATCATGGTCTCTGTGTTCTAGATGGGCTTTCTGAAAACAGACACTGCTCCCATCTGGCTGTCCGTGGTCTGTGGCACCTGGTGAGAGGGTGGTACTTCATTTCCCCCTTCTTGGTGGCTTTTTCAGTGCCAGATCTCTGCACCCTTGTCACAAAGTGCTGAATGCTGTCACCCCCTGAGAGCACACAGAGAAAGGAGCACAGGAAAGGGAATAGAGTCAGGCAGAGCAAGAGGCAAGAAGGCTGACAGCTGGGCAGACTGCTCTCACCCTCCCGCTCACTTTCCACTACCCAAATCCCTGCTGTCAAAAGCTTTTCATTGTCTTTTTGCTAACCACCCTCTTCAGATCAGGGCCCCACTCCCAATTCTCTTTCTCCACACTGAATCTCAACCCTGCCATCTTATGTTTCCTACTTTTTACACCTGCCTAGCTTCCCTCCTCAGCCAAAACCCACTGGCTGCCATTGCCAAGCACTCCCTGAGCTGTTGCTTTGCCAGGGAGTGAGCATCGTCTGTGGAAGGATCTGGACCAGACCTGGTGCCAGGAGTCCCACGTCACCCACCACAGGGGCCAGGCTCAGCTGCAGCTCAGTGCTGTGACTTCTCCCAGTCTGGCACATGGCTCTGTGTACCAGGCACATGTTGGGAAGGAAGGCAAAGGGCTGAGCTGCACTGGAGTTACTCAGACTTTTCACTTCTGGTTTGACAGCCCCTGTTTTAAAGGGGTCAGGATGGGATTCACAGGTCAGAGCATTTCTCTTCCCACACATTTTGTTCTCTCGCAGAGCACCGAGGCAGAAAACATCACCCAGTCTGTCTCCCTGGGTCATGTATCCTTCAGAAACAGCTTGTTTTTCCCTCATTTATGGAACTGATGGAGAAAAATATACTAGTCCCAGAAGGCTCATTCTCTGCTAACACAGTGCTTTAAATGCACAGTGCATTAAAGCAGAGTCCTGGGCACATGCCTGTGCCACAGCCAAGGACCTGGGTGGGTGAGAAGGGAGGCTTTTGGCAGCTGTGGATCTGGCTGGAGACCAGGCAGAGCTGGGTGGGAAGCATGCACACTGTGTTCCAGAGCCAAAGGAGACAGAGAGGAGTGCAGAGATATGGGAGAGCTGGCCACTGTTCCTCCTGGTCACAGTCATCAGCTGGTGGGATGCTGGCAGAGATGGCATCCAAGGAAAGCAGCTGCATGGGGATGCAGGAGTTATTTAGGAAGAAGAAAAAGTGAAGCAGAGTGGCATGGCACAGAGGGAACTTGTTAGCACAAGGAGATTTTTAAAACTGGGAAAAATGAGAGCTGCCCAGCTAAACTGGAACGTGGGCATGTGCTGGGCATAGTTCAGCCCACAGCTTCAACCTCAGCACTCTGAGATGCTCTCACTCAGCACAGGAAAGGGACTGTCCTCTGTGGGGATGAGGTGGCACAGGAGCCACAGCCGGTGCCCAGAGCAGAGGAATGGCACAGCAGGGCTGCAGGGCAGTGGCACGGGCAGGGCCACCCAGGGAGGGTGACTTGTCCCCAGCAGAATGTGCCATCCTATTCAGCCTGAGGGGAGCTGTGCTGGTTGCCATGACAACCAGGACAGATCATATGACCCGTTCCACTTTCTATATATAAATCTGTTTCACACAGTGTATGTGACTCCATGGAAACCAAATGTTGAGCAAGAAAGATTGCATAAAAATGAACAAAATACAGAATGACTCAAAGTACGAGGCAGGGAGAGGCTGTGGGTAGGGCTGAGGGGTTTGGGGGTGCCCCAGGTCTTCTTCTGAGCCAGGACACAGGCTGGTACAGGCATCAGCTGAAGCCAAACACAGACCCTACTTCTTTAACTGCACCACACAGCACCTTCCTGTACCTAAACGGGCTCCAGGACAGCTAGAGGGGGAATTTGGACAAGGGTCTGGAGTGACGGAGAGCAGGTTTTGATAAGCTTTTAGGAAGAAATTCTTCACTCTGAGGGTGGGGAGGTCCTGGCACAGGTTGCCCAGAACAGCTGTTGCTGTCCCTGGATCCCTGGGAGTGTCCAAGGCCAGGCTGGACAAGGCTTGGAGCCCCCTGGGACAGTGCAAGGTGTCCCTGCACATTAGAGGGGGGTGGAATAAGATGATCTTTGAGGACCTTTCCAGCCAAACCATTCTATGATTCTGTGGTTCTGCCCTTTCTGCACCATAGCCTAGGACTGACACACACCTTTTCCAAGCTCAGTGGTCACACAAACTGCACTTGGAGAGAAAGATAATCTCAGTGCTGTCAGTGCAGAACACGTCGTTCCCCACAGGGCAGAGGCTGTTCTGGGCCGGATTCATGCTGTGTCCTTGCATTGCTCCTTGCAGGGAGTTTCCCCTCCACAGTTTGCCCATCTTTCTGTCACCAGTGATTCTCCAGCACTGCAGGGCAGCTGCTTGTTTGGTCACTGTGGCCTTTCCTTGTGCTGCTGGGTCTGCAAGTGTCACTGGACAGGTGGCAGCAGCAGGTGAGGATGCTGATGCTGCCCTCCAGTCCTTTCCCACAGCCAGAGGCTCCTCTTCATTTGCTCCAAGACTGCATGCTCTGCTGAAGTAGGATCATAAAATCACAGAAGGATTTAAATTGGAAAGGACTTTTGAAGGTTTGTGGTCCAACCCCTTGTTCAGTTAGATCAGGTTGCTCAAGGCCTGAAGTTGTGGGCTTGGGATTCTTTTGCTTTCCTTTCCCTGGGGTTGTGTGTTGGGAATTGCCCTTGGTCTGAGCTCTGCTGGAGCAGTGTGCAAGCCCACACATCTTTAGGGAGCTCAGGCTTGTCAGCACGCAGATGTTTCCTCCCTAGGATCCCTCTTTGAAGGAGAATGGGGATTTCCTGCAGTTTGAAAATGGGAAGTCATTTTCCTCTATTGAGCAAGGCAGAACTTGCCTCAGGGTCAAGCCATCATGGCTTGAACTGATGTGTGTCACTCCCTCTTGCCTTGCTTTCCTGCATAAAACCCTCTTTGGCTTTTTTTCCACCACTGGGAGGGAATCACAATGCCAAGGACTCTTCCAAAGGAACAGAATGAGTTGGGCTGCTGCTGCTTGAACAAGAAGACCAAGAAAGATGAGAAAAACAAAACAGTCAGAAGGTCAGAAGAGGTGGAGTGAGAGAGGCACTCACCACCTCCCTGCTGGCCATACTCCCCTGTTCTGAGCTGGCCCAGCCAGACAGAAAGTGTCAGGGCTCTGACAGGCAGGCCCTGGCTGCTGCTCTTCTTCACATGAAGCATCCAGGATGTCTGATCCAGTTTTCCTTCTCTTCAGATGTGCTTCTAGACCATCAGTGTATGGCAGCACACAGATGAAACAATATACCCTGGTCAGGGTTGTGGTGCTGTGCGGTGGCTCGCTGGCACACACAGGTTGTCCTCTCCTTGACATTTCTGGCCCAGTGCCCATGGCTGAAGGGGAAGAAACACAGAGAATGGTCAGGTTTGTGTGCTCTGACCTAAACAGCAAACCTCTCTGCCTCTTGTCAGTGCTGCTGTCCTGGATTAGGGGAGTTAACCCCATAGATCTGTTCTTATTCCACATGCTTGCCTTTGCTGTCTCTCTATCACATGGATTGGTGCTGAAGAGCTCCAGTGCCCTTTCTGCATTTGCTGCTCATTTCTGTTTTGTCTCTGCTGTGCATTTATCAGGAGAATCCCATCCCTGTGTTTCGGCAGGCAACAGACAAAAACCATCACTTGTCACATAGAACAAGACCTGTTGGGTGGCTGGTTCTTGTATGTTCCCCTGCTACATGGAATTCTGATGCTAGGAAACCTCGTGGGAGAGAAGTGCTTGTGCTGTTGGACTTTAATGTTTTGTGAGACACTTTGATCCCTTTTCCAGGCATCAAATACAGACAGAGGAGGATTTCACTGGGGTCACACGTTCGCTGCTTGCATTGTTCATGTTTCCTGTTTCCTTGACCATGTGCTGCAGGCATCCTTTCTGGGTCTAGATTTGCCTGTCCAGCACCATGGTGACAGCAGCTGGTGACACTTCCAGCAGTGACAGTGAGGGGAGTGGCCTGAACATCTCTGAGCTCAAAGGCGCTGTTGGAGTCAGAAGGTTTAGAAAGCAGAAGGGACTGCAAGCCCACCAGCCTGAGCTGGGGCAGGGGTGTCAGGGTCCTGGCTTTTACTCTTCAGTGGAATAGAGCAGAATTTCTAGAAAGAGGCACTTGATCTTGATGGAGGAACCACAAGAAGTGCACAGCTCCCTGGTAAGCCTTGATACTTCTTATAATTGGCAGATTCTTTTCAAGCTGAGCTTTTCTTCAGCTTTCAGTCCCTGCCTGCTGCTCTCTCTCTGCTGGTTCGCAGTGCTCTCTGCTGATAGGGAACCTCCTCTCCATGCAGATGTCCTCTGTCGTGCTTTACTGTTCTCAGAAATTATCCTGGCAATAATTCTCCTAAAATAGGAACAAGAAATCAAAGGAACAGTCCAGTCTTGATCATCTGTCTAAGAGGTTCATCTACACATAATACCTCTAAGCACTGGTTCCATGCTGTTGGGAACAGGGGTGCCCTGCTGAGAGCTGGGTTTGGGAGAGCTCTGAAGCCTGTCTGTGGGCGTTGTGCCAGATGTGGAGCTGTGCCAGATGTGGAGATGGCCTCTGGGAACCCAACCTGCTAGTCACCTCTGCTCCCTATGCAGTCCCATGGCCCTGTCCTTGCTGTGTCCCAGCAGCAGGATTGCCTGTCCTCACATACCACGGTAACCAAACCTCCCACCACAGAGGTGTGCAAACACAGTCCTGGTTTAACTGTGCTGATGCAAGAAGAAAGGACTGCAGATGGCCTGGCTGGGACAGGGTTGTGTCTGCTGAGGAAAACAGAGCAAGAAAATATCTCCTTTTCCTCAAATCTCCTGTTTTGGCTGAAAAGGGATGATGTGCTACCCACGCTGGCCTCTCTGGCACTCTCATTTCTGAAAGGATGGCTTGCTGAGTGTGCCTAACTATGAGGTACTTAATCTGTGGTGTGTTATAATGCCAGGCCGATGTGCATCTATCCCAGATCTCATCATCCCACAGGATCTATGCCAGAGCATCCTGGGCAGTGACCATAGATATTATGAGAATAGAGCTTGTAGTGATATGGCGAGGGGGATTGGCTTCCAGCGGAGACAGAGTAGGTTGAGATTGAGACATTAAGAAGAAATTCTTTACTGTGGCATTGGTGAGGTCCTGGCCTCACTACAGGGGTGTCCAGAGCAGCTGTGGCTGCCCCTGGATCCCTGGAAGTGTCCAAGGCCAGGTTGGACAGGGCTTGGAGCAGCCTGGGACAGTGGAAGGTGTCCCTGACCACGGAGGGGGGATGAATGAGATGATCTTTAATGTCCCTTTAACCCAAACCATTCTGTGATTCTCTGAGGGTAGGGTGGTGAGGAAACCTGTATGAAGTCAAGTTTTGTTTCTTCTGTTCCTCCTCCATGCCATTTTCAGTTCCTCTTTCCCTCTAAAGCTGCTGTAGGAGTTGGAGTCCAAGTATCTTTGGGAGGGGATTGCACTGGGAACAGTCAGGGGCTCTGACTCAGAAGTGGTCCCAGATATTCAGAGGATCTTCCTCTGCTGTCTCCATGGGGGGATAAGTCTTGCCTAATAGTGAGCTGAGTCACATTCCTGTCTAAAACAAAGGAACAGATCCACACATACTCCATGCTGGAGTTTCAGCTGAGACAGTTTTCTTCCCAGGAGCTGGTACAGTGCCGAGTTTGGGTTCAGGATGAGAATAACATTGCCTGATGTTTCAGTTGGTGCTCAGCAGGGCTCACTCCAAGTGGAGGACTCATCAGTGTCCTGAGCTGTGCCAGCAAGGAGCTCAAAAGGAGGCAGGAGGGAGCAAGGCCAGGACAGCTGAATATCCAAAAGGATATTCCACAGCACAGAACATCATGCCCAGTGTATAAACTGGGGGAGTTGGCTAGGAGGGGCTGAATGCTGCTCAGGGAAGGGCTGGGTATGGGTTTTCAATTGTATACTGAGCATCACTTGTCTTTCTTGCGTTTTATTCCTCTCTTTTTGTTTCCTCCTGTTTCTTTCTTATTATCATCATTATCATTATTATCATCATTATCTTTTACTTTATTTCAATGATTAAACTGTTCTTCTCTCATGAATTTTACTTCTTTTTCTGATTCTCCTCCCTATCTCAGGGGTGGGAGGCAGGGAGTGGGTGGCTGTGCAGTGCTGAGTTGCTGGCTGGAGTTAAACCACGATATATGCACATAAAAGCAAACTGTTTCCCCATTGTTTACAAGAACTTCAGCGTTTGGCAGTGCTGAGATTTCCTCTTGACTGTCATTGATAGAGACCGCTGTGCTCACAGCACTTCTTGATTGGCCAAATCAGAAGCAAAGGGAGGAATATTAGTAACCAAAAAATAGAATTAGAAACTGCAAAACATAATGCTTGTGTGCTTTTTGAAGAGATGCACATTTTGGCAGGGACTACAGCTGAAACACTGGGTTAACTTTGCTTTTTATACTGTTTCCATCCAACATGTGCTGGTGTTTACTGTATACCATCCACATCTGTCTCTTGGCATAGCCTTTGTTTAAGAATGCAGCCGTGGGACTCACCTGTGAAAGACCTCTGCTTTTCCTGCAGTCCAGCAGAGAGACATGAAGCAACCCTGCAAATGTGACTGAAAGGATGTTGGGGGGATTCAGAGCTTCCCTTAAGCAAACTGCTAATGTCTGTTCTGGCAGGGCACTGGTGCTGACTGTGCAAAGTGGAGGAATACCATGGACCCCTAAAGTGATCTGAGCTTATTGGTGACCTTCTTGGCACATGGAACCACTGTAGGATCATATTAAGAACTAGGGGTAGTGGGAATGGAGGGACTTCAGTCCCAGAAGGGAAAGGAGCTGTTAGGTACAGAAACAGTGAGCACGCAGCAAAAATGTGTGAAATCTGGATCTTCTGAAACAGAACCCAGGGGCTGGATTACCCCAGATCCCTCTTTATGAGGCTTTCATGCACAACAGAGATAGTCTGGTGTATCTTTGTTATTTCCAAGGCCAGATATCCGTGGAAGGAATATGAGGGAATCAACTGCTGCCGTATTCTTCCGGAGCTGGCACACTCCCACACTGCAGAGTTTACAATAAACAGGCAACCATTAATCCCATGGTGGAGGAGCTGCCCCAGGATTTGTTCCAGTACTGTGCTGTCCAATGGAGCTTACTGGGAGAGGGTCTGCTTTGGTGGTTCAGGTGATGTGCCCCTGTGCAATAAATTGTGACAACACCTCCATGATCAGTGCTTTGACCATTGGTATATCATGGGAAGGCAAAGGAGGGACAGATGCCTGCCTCTCTTTCTCAGACACTTGATCATTTCATGCTTTGTGTTTTGCTGCTCAGCCAGAGTCATTTTCTTGGACAGCTCCATGTGCTCATGGGCCATTAAATACAGAGGGGTTCATTTCTGTCCCACAGGATGATTTATTTCTTCAAGGCAATGTTGCTTCATATTCTGGACGAAGCTAGCACAGATGAAGGGAGAAATGGTCTGAAATTCTTTGGGTATATTGGAATCTCTAGGATGCCAAACCACATTATTTCTTTCCAGCTCTGTGTCTGGTTAGACTTTAAATTATCTAGATATTAATAGGTTGGGTTTGGTTTTTTTCTTTTCTCAGCAGAAACCCCGAAAGGCAACTCCTCAGCCAGGAGAAGACACCTTGAATGGCCACCTTCCCCCCGGCTGGCAGAGCTACATGTCTCCCCAGGGTCGCAGGTACTACGTGAACACCTTCACAAATGGTAAGTGGGGGTGGCTTTTCTGTAAACATTTCACCATACCAGCACAGATCTGTTTCAGGAAATCATCTTGCTAATTGATTTTGATAACAAAGGTAGCTGCAGAGCCAAAGTAGTTAGCATGATCTTGACACCGTATGAAAGAAAATACAAGAAGATTATGATCCTCTTGTCATCTTGATTCTGACAATCAGAAGACATCTGAAATGTTGACAGAAGACAGAGAATGTAAAGTAGAAATGTCCCTGTCATAAATGATTTAGAATCTGAAACCCTGTTAAAGATACAATTTTTTACCACATTCCCTATTTCCTTTACCTGGAGATCTTTATGTCTGTATATACACATACATGTAAAGTAGTTTGATAGGACATCAGATTTCACTAAAGAACCACTGGGGAAAACAGAAAGAGTGAACTGGTCAGACTCAGCGTGCCCATGGAGACAAGGAAAGAAAAACACATGTAATGGGACAGCACAGACAAAGCTTCCAGTCTGTATTTGTGTGTTCTATTCCCTGTCATGTTGAGAAGCAGACTTAACTCACAATCTTATCACCTGCTCAAGACCTGTCAAACTTGTACCACCTCCAGTTTACCTGACTCTGTGTCGACCTGCTCTTCTCATCATGAGCTCACAGCAGCATTGCAAAACAGGGTCTTGTGACCAGCAAATCCGCATTTCTTTAGCAAAAAGAATGCCAGGGTGACACGAAGGAGAGGACAGCAGGAGCTAACCTTGTTCACAGGGCAGTTGCAGCCATCAGGAGTGACCTCTGGCATTCCTTTATCTCACTCACAAAGGAGAGCCGTGGGCACCTCATGGTCTGTGCAGGGGCTGACGTGTTTTATTTCAGAAGCTTTTGGCGCAGAGCTTTGCCAAGTCATTATTTACTGGAGTTTGATGCACTCATGTCTTACAGGACACTCCCTTCAGGAGGTCCATTTCCATATAACCCTGCCTTAGTTACTTTTTTGCCTTTTCAAGCACAGTTTGCTCTGGCCGATGGGCAGCATCCCCTGCACAACTGGGGAGATCAGCAAGAGTTAGATACCCCATCCCCACTGCAGTTCAAATGTAGGGGAGGAGGTGATTATACTCATTTCTGTGCCTTCCCTGTGATGGGCCCATCCTCACTGGGTTGAGGCCAGGTAACACCAGAAAGAGGCAGAGCCTGTTTCTTTTGTGACAAGAGCTCTTGTAACAGGGCCTCTGCCTCAGGAAGGTGGGGGACTGGGACTAAATTTCTCCATCATTTCAGGCAAGTTTGTACTTCCCTCACAAAAGTTACAAGTAATATAACAATTGCCATATCCTGCTTGGGAGCTCAGGCCAGAAATCATGAGGTTTCTGATTCCTCTAGGAAGGGAGGATAACTTTGGCACAGGCTGACTGGGGAGGCGGGGGAATCTCTGTCCTTGGGAAATCTCAGAAACTGGCTGGACAGAGCTGGGGCTGATCTGTTGTTAGCAGTGATCCTGCTCAGAGTAGCTGGGATGAACTTCCAGAGGTCCCTTCCTCTGGAGAATTTCTCAGGGGAATGCCCAAATCACCTGTGGTAGTGCTCTCAACTATTGCAGTGTTGTATTCTCAGAATAACAGCATGTAAGAGAAGGTAGAAGTGAGGTTTCTGTGTTCTGAGCCTTGCTTTAGGGGTCACTTATACAAGTTCTGTATAGATGAGAATCTCTTCACCAGACTAATCCTAAGCCCAGCTGGCTTTGTAGCTAGGCCTGCTCTTTTTCCTATGCTGAACCCATTGTTCCATGAGGGCTGTAGCATTTTGTGGGACAACAGGAATCTCCTGCAGCCTGTGCAGGGGCACTCTGACTACCCTCCAGCTTAGCTGGTGTTCCTAGCAGGCTCAGTTTATCTAACCTGCTCAGTTAGAATATTCTGCTGCCTCAAAACCTTCTAGCTGCATAGAGACTGCAGCTGGGTGATATTGCCCGGCAGTGTTTTTGCTTTGGTTGGGCTATATTGCATGATCAGGCTCAGATCTCAAATGCCTGTGCTTCCTCGAAGTGGGTTATGTGCCTCAAAAGTGTCACCTGTGGTGTCATCTAGGCTTCAGACAATAGAGAATGCAACCTCCAGGCCTTTTGGCTGAAATGTGTGGTGAAGCCTTACCCAGTCCTGGAATGAGCATCTGTCTGGACACTGTTTTGATTTAATCTGTCTAATTAGCTTTGACTTCTGATCCCACAAAACCTGTAGTTCAGGACTATCCATAGGCTCATGTTGATCAAATTTCGTGTTGCTACACATTCTTCCTTGACTGTGCTGCAGAGCTGGACCTGCAGAGCCATGCAGTCACCATGCAGTCACATTTGGCATGTGAAACTTGCTCCTAACAGTGGGGCTGCACTTTGACACTTAGAATGTATTCTCTGGGTTTGAGCCTTAGGATAAGTTAAAGTCAAAATGCTATAAGCCTTAAACCTACAGTCCCCATCTTTCCTGTGGTAGAGTTGCATTGGCAGGGGTGATGTTTATTGCCACTCTCTCAGACTGGATAGCTCATTGCTGACTTGTCTGAACTGCTCATTTGTGCTGTCACTGCTGCAGCTGCTGCTGGGAGTACCAAGATAAACACTGGCAATGTTTGTCATGAGAACATGGTGCTGGCACACATCTCTGTCACAGGGCTTCATGGGCCTCTGTCCTTCTTGGCATCTTTAGCACCATTGTTTCAGCAGCAGGAGCCAGGTCTCTTCTCCATCAAGGTGTAGAAGTACTTCTAGGCTGCTCTCAGTTTACCATTTACCAGATGATGAGAGAGCTGTCACTGTTTAATGCATGAAGGAATTCAGAGATCAGTGGAAGAGAGTGGCTGCCTGCAGTGGCCTCTCACAGATCCTCACGCCTTTTATTGAAAACCAGTTATAAAGGTTTCTAATTATATTACCCACCAACAGCATTTGATGCAAAACCTCTTGGTGGGTATGTCACACAGGCACTTCGTAGATCTCCCAGGGACCAGGAATATCTTATGGAGAGGTTGGGAAAGGAGGAAAGAAGTATGGAAGAAGGAAAGGAGGGAGGACAAGGGAAAGGGAAAGGGACAGGGAAAGGGAAAAGGGAAGGGAAAGGGCAAGGAAAGGAAAGGGAAAGGGAAAGGGAAAGGGAAAGGGAAAGGGAAAGGGAAAGGGAAACGGAAAGGGAAAGGGAAAGGAAAGACTCCTTTCCATGGCATGCAGCAGGATCCTTATCTCTCCTCAGCTGGAGCCTTCCCAGCAGTTCTTGGAGCTCTGCCTTGTGCTGTGTGCACCCAAGGGATCCTGTCCAGCTGCTTCCATCCAAGGGTGCTCCATCCATGGATGCAGCTGCTGACTCCCTGCATCCTGCTGCAAGGCACCTCTGATCCCACTTTGCCAGAGTCCAGAGGGATCCAGTCCTGACCTGTCACTAAATGCAGTTAATTGTTGGAGTGCTCCACTCTGGCTTTTCCTTCAGGGCTGGTGTTAGGCAGCAAATGTAACACTGCATTTTAGGTTGAACAGCTCTCTGTGAGGTCTCTTGGAGCCTGAGCACACAGATCCCTTTTCCTTTTAGCACATGTCCCTGAGGCATGGCTATCATGCAGCCTCCTTTTGGCTGCCCCTGCCATCACAGGTCTCTCATGTATGAGGTGGAAGAGAGCCACACAGCAGCATGGTGAGCATCCTGTGGGAGCTCCAGGCATGGGCTTCACTGTCTGTTCCTGTAAATGTTGTGTTTGGACATCCTCAGAGTGGCATGTCCTTCACTGCAGCACTCCAGCTGACCTGGGTGTCCAGCAGTTGCCTTGCCAGTCAGTGGGAGACATATCCCAGGGCAGAGAGAGGGGATTCATCCAGCTCAGGGCTGTGGCTGAGCCCTTGGTCAGGTACAGAGCATCCTTCTGCCCCACTCTGGTGCCTTGCTGGCACCCACTGCTTTTCTGAGGGGGAATGCTATCAAGAGCAGGCTTTCTTGGCAGGTTTGTGGCAGTTTTAGCACTTCCATCATTGAAAAGCTCTGGTGAGAGGAGGTATGGTCCTTCTTGTGGGGTGGGACTGTAGCTAAACATTTACCCAGCATCCAGGCAGGGTCTGTGGGCAGGGGACCTGTGTGAAGGAAGGCAGTTCATTGATGGGAAAGCAGGTCTTAAAAGCAACAAAGGCAGTTTGAAAGCTGACTAAAGGGAAATCAAAAGCGTGGGCCATAGTTAAATTACAATAAGCTGCTGCAAAACTGTTTGCCAGCTCATCCTCACAGCATGGTCATCAATGGTCCCTTGTCCAAGGGGAGTTTGTACTGAGGGGAATCCTGCAGTGATCTGCCTGAGAATCCATTCTAGGCAGTATTTCCAGTGATGAATGGCATGTTGACATTGAGAGCACTTACTCAAACAGTAACTTTTAACTGGAGCTGGGAGAGAACACGGTGTTCTTTCCTGAGCACAGAACAGGCTCAGAATTCACAGTCACCCTGGAACAGGAGGATGCTGTTCAGTAAAGATGCATTTAAGATCAGAGATTTCATCAGAAATAATTAAGTGGCAAAGACAGGCTATGGAACAGTTTACAGATAGAAGACATTGGGGCTCTGGAGGATCTGAAGTTGAGTGAGAGCCAGCAGTGTTGTGCTAGTACAAACCAGCCAGCATTTTCCATTGTATAAATAGGACTGTTGTCCGTGAGGCATGAAGTAAGCCTCCAACTTTACAAGGAAATTATAAAGCCTCAGCTGGAATATTTTATCTTGTTTGGACTCTACACTTCAGGAAATATGTGAGTCAGTTGGATAAAGCCCAGAAGAGAGCAGCAAAAGTGATGGAAGATGTGGAAAACAGCCTGTGGGTAGATGCTGAAAGATTGGGGGTGTCTGCCCTTAGAAAGCAAAGATGTGGACAGGGTCATGAAAACAGGTTTAAAGTGCATAAAATGCCATTAGGGAGAAGACTGTTTGCAATGCCTGTCATCACTACAAGATTTCAATTTCAATTTTCATCACTAGAACACATTTCAGTTGCAACCAGGACAACTAACCCTTCCAAGCTCTCTTGGAAGTGAAGTGTGGGAGTACAGAGTTGCCTGGGAGTCTGTATCACCAGAGCAGGTTATGCAAAACCATGAAAATTCACATTTGCCTTACTCTGGGGTAGAGCAGGGATAGCCTGATTTCCTGAAATCCCTGTCAGGCCTGTTTTTTCAGTCTTTAAAGGCTAAACTACATGAAAAATATTTATCAATATAGAAACTGACAAACGCCTGGGAAGCTGTTCTTTATTTGGTGTCTTTGTATTTCCCCAGTTATTACAATCATCACATTTAACCAGGCTCTTGTCACTCATCTGCTGGTTTGCTTTTTCTGCTTGTCTGAGTCAAGGAATTTTAATATGAGTTCAGAGGAACATTTCATTTGTGCTTTTCATTTGCAGCTGTGCTGAATCTTCCCACTGTGTTTTAGGGCAGGTCCTGCCCCTCCGTGGACTGTCCTGCCCTGGAGCTCTCCAGGGGAAGGCAGGATCAGGCATGAATATCACCAGGGAGCAGCAAAGGGTGGGCTCCACATCGCAGGATATGCTGGGATGGGTGCATGGCTGGGAGCAGGGGGTGGACACAACCCTTGAAGAAAGTCAGCAAGCCAAAGCTGTACAAGATTTGGTGTGGTGGAGCTCTGTGCTGCTCCCCAGATGAACTCAGTGTTGTTCTGTGCCCTCCTCCTAAAGACAAGAAGCGTTGGGTGACCTGGCTGTTCAACAGCTTGTCGTTCTGACCTTGCCGGGTGGGGCATCTTCTCCGCCTCAGAGCAGAAACGTTTTTTGGGGTTAAATTGTTTTATTGCTCTTAGTGTTTCAACTATTCAGAAACGGTAACACAACGTTCCTGGGGAGGGGAAAGGGGATTTTAGGGGCAAGTAACATCTTGGTTCTTCTGAGCCTTCAAAACACAGCAGATGCCTCCTTTCTTGTGAGGCATTACTATTACTGTCACTGTTGTTTCCAGTGGTTAATGTCCTTCTACACTGGAATTATCTCCCCTTGTTATACATTTTGACCCTGAGATGAGCTCAGCTGGTCAGAGCAGGGTGCTAATAATGCCAGGGTTGTGTGTTTGATCCCCATATGGGCCATTCACATAAGAGTCTGACTCCATAATCCTTCTGGGTCCCTTCCAACTCAGACTATTTTGTGATTCTGTGATCTTATCTGACTGTAACAGTATTTCCACCTTGTGTTGTTGTGTGGTCTAATTTTCATTGTCTTTACAGGAAAAAAACCACAAGGAATTGGTTCTTAACTAGAAAGAAACAGAATATATGAGACAGTGTTCTTATGTGGAAGAAAAATGTTAAGAAAATCAGTAATGAAGGAATTGGGTGTGCAGAGGTGACAAACAGCACATTCCTGTCTGTCTCCACTTAATATCCCACCAGATAAGCACTCCACATTTATCATCCTTTGAAGCAGGTTCAATCCTGAAACCATTGTAAGGGCATCTGAGCTGTATACAATCTGCACAAGGAAGCCCAAGACAATTTCAGTGTACCCAAGTTTTTTTACGAGCATGGCCTTGCTACAGGAAGGATGAGTCTGCAGCAGTGACATTCCAGCTGGGTGCCTGGCACCTGCCTTGTGCAACATCTAGAGAATCCCTGCTTGCCATGTCAAAACACAGGAAAGAGTGCCCAGAATGCACAGCCACTACGTGGTTAACGAGTTACTCAGTGTCTGTAGGAGGGGTTTTCAATTGTGTGTGGGTGGTAGATTCAGCAGGAAAATATTTCATTATGCTGAAGAAATTCTCTGATGGGCTGCAGCTGCAATACCTCTTGCATTAGTCAAACAATAGCACTCCAGCTACCTTGCCCATCATATTAAAGATGACTTATGTACTTGTGACACCAGTGTTTGCGTGGCATACTGCCACCTTGCTTTCACACCTGAGGCCAACCTTACCTGGTGTGTTCCTATTCCCAGCCTTTTCTTGTCATATATCTAAGATATTTACTAATCCCATTTAATTACCCATTTACTAATTGACTTTTATCTCCTGGAAAGCAAGACTTCTGCTTTTGTGTTATCTTGATCCTAAGGAAGGTCCATATATTCTTATCATCACAAGCATCATTAGTAAAATGCCACCTGCAACAGTAAGTTTTGGGGCAGTCCTGAAATGTGTGGCTGGAAGTGGTCATTTCCTTGAAAGGTCTCTGGGTCAAGGGGTTTTATTTGTGCCTCATCAGCTACAGTCAGCTCCTACTCCAATTAAACTTATGAACTGCAGCTCAAAGAGTAAGTCATCTATGGAGACACCAAAGAGATGGCAAACATTTTTATTACATGTTTTTTTCTCATACAGTTAAAACATTTCAGTGACAATTTCCCTCTGATACAGGATGCCACCACCTGCCTTGGCAAAGTGGCCTAAAACCTACAACAAAGCATGTCTCAGAAAGTGCTGGAAATAGCATTATTATCACTAAGCCTGCAGTGAAGGGCTCGCTTTTGTCACATGGTGTTTGCAAAAGGAGGGGCATGGTAGCTATCCCAGTAATCATTTTGAAAGATCAAGTGAGAGCTCTTGTCAGCAGCTTTTCTCGTGCTGTGGAGGTGGTGACAAGCACCTCTCCATTCAACACGTGGACAGAACAATTCAGGAACTCCTGGATGGTGCCTGTCTCCATGGTGTGTCTTTCAAGACTGAGGTCAAAAGCTGTTTGGCAGCCTGTCTTTTATTGAACATCCTGTGGGATGGAAGTGGACTTCAGTTCTGACACTGCAACTCCTGCTGAACAAGTTCATGTGCTGCCTGGTGTTCTGCTTTCAGCACTTGTGTGCTTGACTCTGATGCAGATGCAGAGAGATTTGTATTGCTCAGTTCTGCCTGCTTTTTTCGTCTCGTTTTATTAGGTATTAGGAGGGAGGTAAAGGTTATAGTCCTGGTGATGCCTTCTGGAGGCTGACCTGGAACAGAGACCAGACAGAGCAAAAGGATAAAGTAGGGATTTATTGAAAGGCCTCACTGGACACACTCGGGAAGCAGAAGAGTCCAGCCAGACCACACCCAAGATGAACCCAAAATGGGCACAAAATGGACACCCTATCACAAGGTCTCACACTTTGATAAGTTCTGGTCCATCAGCATATTAAAATCAATTGTCCAACCATAGCTTCAGGTTATGAAGCTCCATCCTCCTTGGTTTTCCTTCTCACTTCACCATTGGTTTTGTTCTTAGGCCTGAAAGTTGTCCTTGGTATCAAACTAGAGAAGGAATTGTTTTGTCTATCCTCTGTGAAGAGAGCAGAATATGAAACCTAGCACTGAATATGAAACCTAAAACTACCCACCAAAACAGCACAGAGTCTAAAAATGTAACAGCTAAAACTTAAGGCATCATTGGGAGGCCCATGGAGTGTGAGGTCATTGTGTTGCAGTTCAGAGGCTCATGCATGGGCTGGTGGTTTTGGCATTTTGGGCTGGTACTGATACAGGTGATCCATGCAGGATTCAATAGTGCAGGGCTCAGTGGACCAAAATGTGCAAGCACAGAGTTGAAGAAACTGCTGTGTTGAATCAGGAGAGTCCACAGCCTTTGGTCTGTGGGAGGTCAGGATTGGTCTGAGTAGTTCTGTGAACTGATGCAGACTTGAGACCTCCTCCTTCCAATGAAACACAATCTTGTGCTACACATCCTTTGTGGAACATAAAGGAAAATATTTCCATCACAGTCTCATTCACCCTCTCCTACTTCAAAAGTTCTGAATGGCTCACACCAGTCTCAGGGCACTGTGAGTGATGTTCCCTCCTTACATGCCCAAACCCCCACACTCCCTTGGCCATTCCTTTGGGCTTTTTTCTATCACACACAGTATCAAGAAATGAAATGCTGTGAAAATTTTGCCAGTTGATCACTGATGGGAGGAAGATCTCTGCCAGAAAGGGACATGAAGTGTGACACCCTTGACAGTTCTCTGCTCCTGGCTGGTGAGTCAAGGTTCAGAGTGTGGTGGCTCCAGGCAGATGGGAGGTTTGGGCTGGGAGTTCTGTGCTGTTGAAGAAAACCTGTTTCCAAAGCAGGCTGATTGCCCTCCCTCTGAGTCACAGGGCCAACCAATCTTTACCATGGGGAGCCATGGACAGGCCGCAGATCTTGCTGAGAACCTATGGAGATGGGCTGGAGAAGAATAGAAAGGTCATGGAGGGTTTGCAAACTGTCTGCAGGGCATTTCCTGCCTGCTATTGGCAAGAGTAAAGTGAATCCAAAAGGGAGGAGTTAAAACTGTGTGTGCCTGTTCTACCCTTCTGCAGAGGTGACTTCCAGTCCTGCTTGTTTTCAGGACCAGTTTGGGAGCAGTTTTCAGGGTTTCCTTCTTGTGGCTTTGAGGGGGGACATGTTCTGTTGCTGTTCTTCATCCCTGTCTGTGCACCCTCATCCAGCCTGCACAGCTTCAGGTTATTCAGGGCAGAAACTGGGTTTGGAGCTGCTCAGCATCACAGATTTATTTCTGTTAAAGCCAAAATAAACTCCAAACCCATTTATAAAGATGTGAGTTAGCACCAGTAGCTGGGTGACAAAGGGCAGGTGCTACAGATCCTTAAGGAGAGGTTTCTGCACAGTAAGATCCAGAGGACCACTGACTTGATCTGCCCCATTCTTGTAGTTTAGACAATGAAACCATGGAGCATTTAGCTCCAAAAATGGAACTACACCATGCTGAGGTGCTAAATCCATTCCTGAAAGGAGTATAAGCACACTTGTGAGGGATTGTGCTGGTACATAAAGCCCTGATGTTTGGTTGATGATGTATGTTCAAACTGGAAAGCATCTTCTTCGACCTTAAGAGTGCTACTGAATTCATGAGAGAGGGACCAATAATTCATTTTTCAGCTACCACAGTGTGATCACAAAAATCATCTGCTTCAGGATATTCTCAGAAGCTGTGTTTCCTGACTAACAACATCCCAGCGTGTGTGGCTCTCTGACACATCATGTCATTTCTCATTCTGCCAAACAGAAGTGTACTTGCTTCCCCCAAACACCACAGGTTTCCCTTTTTCCTCTGGTAGGAAATGTTTCATCACTACTATGAAAACCCTCTCTGGTTCCGTTGGCCAGTAGAGCTTGGATCTTGTAACTGTTTTTCCTTTTACTACGTCATTTCAATTTTAACAAGTGGTTTTCTCCTGCCTCGCTGTTCACTAACCAAATTCCACAGAGCCACGGAATGGTTTGGATTGGAAGGGACCTTGTGCCAGCTCCCTGCAGGGCACACGTTCCACTAGACCAGATGGCTCCTAGCCCTGGCCTTGGGTATCTCCCAGGGCTTCTTTTTGTTCACAGTCCTCCTTCACACTCAAGAACTGTCTGCAATTGTCTGCTGGGTCACCTTTCTCTAAGACACTACTGTTTTTTCTTTCCCCACACTGCCTAAATGGTCTAATTAACACGTGGCTAATCAGGGAGGACAGAACTTGTTGGTTTTGGTCTGCCAGTGCTAAATTGTACCTAAAGTGAAAGGCTTGAGCTTGACTGGAACATCCTCTGGGGAAACCTGTGTGGGATATAAAATCTAGGCCAATATGGAATCTGTTCCTAAAAGCCATGGTCATTGTTTTACCACAGGGTTACAAGGAGCCTTCTGGTTTTCCAAGCACCAGGACTGAAGGCTCTGTGTGGCACTCCCAGACAAAACTACTCTGCCTTTGCTGGATCAGAGAGTGCATTATCTCTCAACAAGCCCTCTCTGTGTCTCTGTAAAAAAAGGCAACCCCTCACTCACTTCTAATCCTCACTCTCTCTTCTAATCATGACTAAGCTGCAGGGCAATTTGTAATATCACAGTTTTACCTTGGTAAACGTAGTTGCTTCCAGTAGATGGCATTCCAGCAGTGCAGCCTGATCCAGATTAGCTCCTATCCCTGCTTGAGCTGCCAGAATAATCCCTGCACAGAAGTGGATTTTCTTTTTTTCTCCTAATGCTCAAAATAAATGGAGTTAAAACACTTTTGTTCATTCCCTACCCAATTAAAGATTTTTTTTCTATTTAATTCATTTTATAGCATTGTTTTGGGATTTTTTTTTTGTTTTGTTTTCAATACACTTAATTCCAAAGTAATTTTATTTTGGAAAATTTATCAAGACACTGAATGCTTTGGGTTGGATTCACAAATCTGCTAACTACTGGGCACTGCTCTTTCATGTGTGAATTTTCTGCCCTCAAGTGATGTGTCTGGGTCCTCTGTGTGTCAGAGGGGAAGAATGAGGCACTGCACAGCAGCTCCACAACAGCCAGCAGGCAAAACAGAGACCAGTTACAAGAAACAGCTGGTAATTTTCACAGAAGCACAGAACATTTTGAGTTAGGAGGGACCCACAGGGCTCACTGAGTCCAGCTCTTGAGGGAATTATTCATTTATTAGCACCATGCTCTGGCTAACTGAGCTACGTCTCTTTAACCAATTAATTACATTTCATATACATTTCATAGGGTTTTTTTGTACATTCCTCTGTAGGGTCTCAAAAAAGCTGGAGACAGATATGCTTGTGTGAAACCCCCAAGCCAAATGTGAAGGTAAACTGCTTTACTGCTAACATCAAAGTCAGTGCTGGCAAAAAACTGTTACTTCACTGACTGCACTGGGGCTCAGCATCAGTGGGCATCACATTCCCTTCCCACAGATCTCAACTCACATTATAAATTAATCAACAAGTTAAAATAAAATAAAAAGTCTAGAAGGCATTTGGGTACTGTTTGCCTTTGCCTTACAGCACATGTAAATTAGAATTTGTCTTTATTTAACCATACACTTGTGGATTGTAAGCCAAGACAAGCTGACTGATGCATTTGATTTTGCTTCTGTTTAGTTAAGACACTTCTCGGTGCTTCTTTACTGATCTAGCGTGGAATTTATTCACTTACTACTCAGTTCATAAAAACAGGCTGAAGTTTAAATATTCCCCCGTGACTCAGCAAAGCTTCTAGTTCATCAGGTTTTGCACTTGTAAGGGAAGAGAAAGCTCCAAGTATTTTTCTTTGCAAGCAAAAGCATGCTGTGGCTTGGGGAGGGGGTGAGAGGGGAAGGATGGGGAGGGGCAGGGTGTGTATCTCAGGGACATTACATATCCATTTGGGATCTGGAATCCTGAGTTCTTTCCTGAAATAAGGAACCTTACACAATGCTTGAGGACATCTCTGTGCATGTATATATACACACAGACATCTGTATGCATATAAATACATATATGTACGTACATATGTGCATGAATGTATATATAAAAATAGGCCTTTTATGGTTCTTGAAGCATGTTAACATCCATCCATTTGATGCCCAAATAAGCACTGACCCAGGTCAGGAGGCCCTGTCTGTCCTGAGGGAGGGGCTGACTGCCAACCCTGAGCTGTTAATCCTCAAGGGCTCTCCTCCATCACCACTTGACCACGGTCACCCAGAATACTGACACAGATGCAGGATTTTAGGCTCTGGCAGAAGTGGATGGTTGTTGGTTGGGATTTGGGAAACAGCAGTTTCAAATGAAGCAGCCTCAGTCCTCAGACTTGCTTACAGTGACTTGCTTATTCTTGCTTATTTTCTTATTTGATACCATCTGGCAAGCAGGGTTTAGTTGATTTGGAACTGACAAGTGCACTCAAAAGGAATGGTTCCTTGGGCTTTCTAGCTGGACTTCTGGGGAAGTTGCTGTTCTCACTCCACTGTCTTCTGTTCACAACTTCTAAAAAGTTCTGCACTTTAAATCTTCTGTCTTCAGGATGTGGTCAAAAACAATTTTCCATTTGCTGAGAAGATTAGCAGAATGGTTAAACTACAGAGGTGACTGAGGGGGGAAAGCAGCAGCAGTCTTTGGAGTGTCACAAGTGGTGTGACAGACATTTTCATATTCCAGCTGCTAAGTGACCTGGGTGGAAAAAAGGAAATTTTCCAGGGATTTTTTTTTTTTTTTTTTTTTAAAGGGTGCTACAGCTTGTGTATATCTGACAGAAACCACATCTGTGAGTCACTCACAACTGCCTTTCATGGAGAGAGCAGGGGCAGAGGCACTGCCTCTGCTTGGTGCCTGTCCCCAGGCTGAGGGCTGGCATGTGGCAATGCCCAAAGTGGGCTGCACTTCAGTGCACCTGGAAATGCAGTCACTGCGGGCCAGGTGAGTGTTCCCAGGCAGTGATCTGGAAGAACTAGTGATGCAGCTTCCAGTCTGCTCTGTTTCCACCCATCCCAGCTGGCAGCTGTAGCAGGAAGAGATGAGGGGAGAGAGGAAGTGCAGGGAGGTGCAGGCATCCTCCTCACAGAGTGAGAACCTGCTTCAGAGGACGGCGAGGGTCAGACCCACTGGTTTATGTGTAACAGTCATAGCTCTGGTACGTGTCCCTCACCCTCTCTGATGTTTCCCTTCAACAGAAACGACGTGGGAGCGGCCGAGCAGTGTGCCTGGCACTCCAAAGAGCCCTGTGTCACAGAAGAGTTCTACAGGTACTGTTTGGTGCTGTGCCTGAGTGCTGCACTGGGTGAATCTGCTTCTCTACCATTCAGCAAAGCAAAGGAAAGTGCTGTGGGATAATGGTATAGAGACTTGATGGTACATAGAGAATCATGGAATGGTTCAGGTTGGAGGGGACCTTAAAGATCATCTTTTATCCCCCTTCTATGGGCAGGAACACCTTCTACTATCCCAGGTTATGGAATACGCTGCAAACCCTGTCCAACCTGGCCTTGGACACTTCCAGGGATGCAGGGGCAGCCACAGCTTCTCTGGGCACTCTGTGCCAGGGCCTCACCCTCACAGATTTTCTCATGATCTCTGATCTCAGTTTACCCTCCCACAGTTAAAGCCGTTGCCCCTTGTCCTGTCACACCAGACTCTTGCCTAATGTCCCTTTCTATCTCTCCTGTATCCCTCTTAGACACTGGGAGGGGTTCTAAGGTCTTCCCAGACCCTTCTTTTCTCCAGGCTGCACAGTCATGAGAGTGTAGCAGAGCAAACACAGTGGAGCTTTCCCTCCTGACACATCTCCTGGACTGTTGTTTCCCATCTTCTGTCTGGGTGTCTGAAGTGTCCACTCAAGAGCTGGGGTGGCTCCTTCTGGGAGCACAGAGGCAAAGAGGAGCCCAGCAAGCACTTCCTCAGTTCTGCTTTCTGACAGGGCAGGGACATTAAAGAGCTGCAGACCATATGGGCTGGCTGATGCTCTTCCACGCAGAACATATGCACAGCAAAGAGTTTTAGATGGCTACAGGAGTGACCATATCTGTCTTGACTTGAGGTCGCAGGGAAGCAAGTAATAGAGTCAGAAGCATAACTGTCCTGAAAAGCTCTTGGGTACTGCACAATGACAAAGCAAAGCAAAATATTACTCTAGAATAAAAAGTGTTAAATGTAAAGGCCATTGCTGCCAGCTGACTGTAAATATAAAGCAGGTTAGAGGATGTTTTTCAGAAATTTTTGAACTGATGTCCCACTCTATTGGCCTAACTGGGTGGGTAGCCTGTGTGAAGATTATGCATTTGTGACCAAAGGATTTATAATATAGTTGAGTATCTTGTTTTAACACTACTTTGAGTATTATTCCTTGCTCAGTATATTTTTAAAAAAGGCAATTTATAGTTCCGTGCAGGAACCATAAACATCTTGCAAGGCTTGCCTTCTTAACATAAAAACTCAGCTGCCTTGGACCAGTACTTTTAATGGATGCCAGGTGCCCAGCAAGCCACTCTGTCACTCTCCTCCTCAGGTGAATGGGGGTGACAGCTACAACAAAAAGCTCTCAATGGGAGAGCACTCATTATGGTCATGGGCAAAACAGACTCCGGGATTAAATGTTTAATCTATTACCAATCAAATCACAGTAGGGTAATGAGAAATGCAACTAAGTTTTAAAACACTGTCATCTATATCTGCACATTCAGTTATGGGATTAATTTTTAAATCTGTGCAGTTTTTTATTTGCTGTCAGCCTGGTAACTCTCCATCTCTTCTTACAGTGAATGGCTACTACATCTCTGGGTCCCCAGTCCACCAGCTCGACTCAGGGCATATGAGCCTCCGAAAAGCCAGTGGGGACCCCCAGGTAAGTTTTTGGGAAAAAAAGCCAAACAGCAGGATCCAAGAATAGATGGGTTTCTACTTAAGCAGTGTAGGAATCCACCCAGAGCAGGTAGTCAAGTGGTCATTTTCTTTTAGAAACTCTCAGATCAGACAAATTTGTTGCATGTAGCATAGTTAGTCTTTGTGCCCAGCTGGTAAAACAGTAAAAAATGCCAAGATCCTTTGGATTTTTTTTTCTTATCACTCCTTTCTGAAAAATCCACCAGGCCACTTTAGTCACTATGAACAACCCTATGAATTTTCCTGCCACTCCAGCCTGGACCCTGGGCCTGTGTCCAGCACAGTCCTCCCTCTACACTTGCACATCCGCCCATGTCTGTATCTCATTGTATTTTCTTGCAGCTCCAGCTTTCCCTCCCAAAGACAGTATTCACAAAGAATTCATCCAAAGCTTTTTTCTCAATGACTTCATCCACTCTGGTCTGTCCTTCCACAGCCCCTCCTCAGTGCCTCACCCAGCACATCACCCTGAGTTAACCTACAGGATGCTGACCTGTGGACAGTTGGTTTGTCCAAATTTCCAATAAGTATCTCTGCACTTTTGCTTGCAACATGTCATATCCCTGGGAAAGTCTTCCCCACAGGTCTGCAGATGCAGCACAGGGCCCTCTTCCAGCTCCTCCCATGAAACTCTTTGCTCCATGCCAAAACATCACCATGTGACTGCCACAGCTGGTGGATCACATTCCAGTTGGGCTGTGCTTCCCCACCCTCTGGCGTTTCCCCCCAGTGGTCCCAGACCTGAGTTTTCTGTTTCCTTTCTTTGTGAAAGTGGTGAGTCCTTTTGCAGTGCTAAATATCCCTGGGAAAATGCATGTTTGATGGGTGTGCTGCTGCCATGTGGACCTGGCCTGTCTGGTGCTCTCAGTGTCTCTCTGACATTCTCTGTTTCTTGGTCTAAGTTTTGTGTGGTCTGACAACTTTCCTGCTTTGCCTTGACCCTCTTTCTCACATTCTGCCTCTTAAGCGGTTCCCTTCAGCCTTTCACCTGGGTCAGTACTCCTGGTTTAGATTCATGGCATTTCTCATTATACAGTCCAGCTCTTTGGATTCCCTGTTTCTTCCATATCAAACATCTTGTACTAACTCCCTATGCTGCTGTTTCTCTGAGCATTTTTCCCAGGCTGGAGAAAGCGAGCACCTAAACTAGGTCAAAAGCATTTTAGAATCTTACATAGTGCTTTACCAGACACCCCTGTCCACACATCTACTGTGACTCCCCCAGAGAACCCAAGTAAACCTGTAGGCTGTGATTTCCTTCAAAAAGTCCCTTGTGAATACTTGTCCCAAAAAACCCCCCAAAATTTCTCAGCATATCTGACTCCCATGATTTGTAGTTGGCTTGGAACACAGTCAGATGAACTAACTTTTGCAGAACTTCCTTTGTAGCAATAATTTAGCACCTTGTGTTTTTACAGTGCTGAGTCTTACTCAAATTCACAGACACCTTTTGACTCAAATTCACACCTGAGATACATGAGGAGTCATAAAGTCACAGAATGGTTTCAACTGGTAGAGACTCTAAAGCACATCTAGTGCCACCTCGTGCCATGGGCAGGGACACCATCCACTATCCCAGGTTGCTCCAAGCCCCATCCAGCCTGGCCTTGGACACTTCCAGGGATCCAGGGGCAGTCACAGCTTCTCTGGGCACCCTGTGCCAAAGCTTGCCCACCCTCAGAGTGAACAATGTCTTCCTGCTCTCCCATCTAACCCTGCCCTCTGTCAGTGGGAAGCCATTCCCCTTTTTCCTATCACTCCAGACCTTTGTCCAAAACGTCTCTCCAGCTTTTTGTAGGCTGACCTCAGGTACTGAAAGCTTGCACTAACTGGAGCTGTCTCTCCTCCAGGCTCTCTCAGCCTTTCAGTGCTCTGCACTGCTTTGCTCAGCTGACTCAACCATCAGCCTGTCAGAAATCCCTTTCATGACTGTTCTCATTCCCTTCATCGCCTCCATGATTCTTTCTTTCCAGGTTTATTTATTACAGGCTTTTCCAAATTGAAGTCCTGGCTTCATCCCTGCTTTGAGCCTGCTTTGAATTAGTTCTGAATCTCTAACTGGTGGCATTAATTCTCAGAACAGCTTGTGTCTACACCCGCTTGGGAAGCTGCTTTTCCTGGGAGCTGTGGCAGCTTTTGCAGAAGGGTCCTTAGTAAGGAAAGCATCTGACCATAAACTCGTGGTTGCAAGAAGCTGTTCTGCATGCCCTCAAAGTCTTTTTGGCATCTCTCTCTCTCTCTCTCCCCCCCCTTGTGTGTCTTAGGCCATCCTAGGCTGCTCTGCTTTGACTGCCTCCTTGTCTGTTCCTGGCACAGGCTGTCTCTCACTGTGGAGCAGCTCCTAGGCTTTGACCAGGATGCTTTCTCAGACCTGGGCAGCAGCCACCATGCAAACAAATGCTGGCAAGATCCCTCCAGCAAGCTCAGCCACATTTCTTGGAAACAGGTCAGGGGGTGGGGGGAAAAGCCACAACTGAGAACAAGACAGAACTATGCTGTGCTGGGCACAGGGCCAGACCTTGTTTATGGCTTCCTAGAGAGCAGCTAAATGCTTCCCGTTGAAGTTGTCACAACTGCCACCAAGGGGACAGCACAACAGCCATGGAACTGCATGTGAGTGGTGTTAGGCACCATGCTGCTGCTGGGGGTCCCAGGATGAGCACCGGGGGCCCGGGCAGTGGGATTTGGGATGGGAGTCCCTGGCACAGCCCAGTGGTGATGCCAGGGGCGATTCCCGTGCTGCAGAGCTGTCACAGCATCTGAGCCCCACCAGGGACCCTGCGACAGGGACAGGGGGAACTGCCCGCCTAGGGGGGACCGTGGGGCACATTTGTGTCCCTGTCCCCAGGGGGATATGATGCCACCATTCCACAGACAGGTGGGAACTACCTGATGGCATGACACTGTCACCATCGCTGTCCCCAGCTGTGGATGTCCCCATCCCCGTTCTCGTACCCAGCAAAGTGCCACCCCACGGGACACCGAGACTCTTGTCCCCGTCCTCAGGGGGGTGTGACGCCACACACCATGGCAGGACGCTGTTCCCACCCCCGCCAGCGGGTGCCACCCCCGCACGGTGCAGCGAGCCCCGGCCCCGCGGCTCGGTGCGGCGGAGGCGAGAGAAGGCGGAGCAGCGAGCCGGGGCCTCCCGCAGCTCCCCCTCCCTCCATCCCTGCCTCCCGAGCCGAGCCGAGCCGAGCCGTGCCATGGGACCCGCCTCTCCCCGCCCCGTGCAGCCATGCTGGGCTCCGAGAGCGGCCGCGATGATGCGCTCCGCTTCCTTCCGCAGAGCCCGGGATCCCCGGCGGCGCCGCGGCGGCAGAGCAAGGAGAGCAGCCTGACGGTGAGTGCGGGGTACCGGGGCTGGGGGAACTGCGGGGGTTCCCTGATGGGCACCGGGCATGGGGGACCGTGAGGATCCCGTGCTGGGCATCGCGCATGGTGCTGGGGAATCGTGGAGTTCCCCTGCTGTGCACCGGGCATGGGGTTGGGGAACTGCGGGGTTCCCTGATGGGCACCGGGCAGTGGGGCATCGGGGACCATGAGGATCCCGTGCTGGGCACTGGGCATGGGGCTGGAGAGCCCCGGGGATTCCCTAATGGGCACTGGGCATGGGGGACCGCGGGCATCCCGTGCTGGGCACCGGGCATGGGGCTGGGGAACTGTGGAGATCCCCTGCTGGGAACCGAGCATGGGGCTGGGGATCCGGGCAGTGGGGCTGGGGATCCGTGCTGGGCACCGGGCATGGGGCTGGGTACCGGGCAGTGGGGCTGGGGGATCATCAGGCAGTGGGGCTGGGGAACTGCGGGGACTCCCTGATGTGCACCGGGCATGGGGAACCGTGGGGATCTGTGCTGGGCACCGGGCAAGGGGCTGGGGGACCGCGGCGTCCCCTGCTGGGAACCGAGCATGGGGCTGGGGAACCGGGCAGTGGGGCTGGGGATCCGTGCTGGGCACCGGGCATGGGGCTGGGGGACCGCGGCATCCCCTGCTGGGCAGTGGGGCTGGGGAACCGCGGGGATTCCTGATGGGCACCACCAAGGCTGCAGAACTTCGGGGATCCGTGCTGGGCACCGGGAATGGGACTAGGGGACTGCGGGAATCCCGTGCTGGGCACCCCGTGCCGGAGCATCCTGCGCCGCGGGGCCTTTTGTTGTTCAAAAGCTGCTAAAGCCACGGAGGGTTTGGAATCTCAGCCCTGCGCTGGAATCCAGGCGCGGTTTTCCATGGAATCGTGCTGGTTCCAGGATGAGCAGGAGGGAACGCGGTGCCTTCAGAGGTGCTTCGGATTGTGAACCAGGTGTCCTGAAAAAACTTCTTCGTCTGATCATCTCCCCTCATAACAGTGTCTGTACTGGGAGAAGTGCTGAAGAGTTAGAGGCAGACAGAGCAGGATCTTTTTTTCCCAATCTGTATTTAAGGTATCAGGAAGGTTTCTTGTGCCAGAGTGTCCAAGTAAAGATTTCTGCTGGAAAGTATAGGTAAAGGCTTTATATTTCAGTGTGAAGTTAATCTTACACTTACTTCTAGTCTTTATAGTTAACTGACTCAATGACGAGACTTTTTACAAGAACATGTAGTGACAGGACAGGGAACAGTGGTTTTCAATTGAAAGGAAGGAGATTTAGATTAAATAGTAGGAAGAAATAGTTCCCTGTGTGGCTGGTGAGGCCCTGGCTCGGGGTGCCCAGAGAAGCTGTGGCTGCCTCTGGATCCCTGGCAGTGTCCAAGGCCAGGATAGACAGGGCCTGGAGTAACCTGGGATAGTGGAAGGTGTCCCTGTCCATGGCAGGGGGTGGAACAGATGGGCTTTAACGTGCCTTCCAACCCAAACCATCCTGTCATTCTGTGTTATGAATGGAAATGTTCTCAGTTGTGTGATGTATCTCAGTTTACAGACATAAATATCTTTTGCGTGCTTGGTGACCTCATCTGGAACACAATTAGCACTTACGAGCTCTTCAGTGCAGGACAGATGATTAAAACCAGAAAGGAAATCAAAATAGATGAATGAAAGTGGCTAGTAGTAGAAAGCTTTATTTAAATGGAAATCAGAAGAAACGAACAGATAAATTAATTTTCAGCAATAAAGGAGAGGCAATAACCATGCTTGTGCCGGCAAGTATTGGCAAGGTATCAAGTCCCTGAGAACAAAAGGAATAATTTAATATTATACATTTGTAATGTTACTATGGAAAGGAGATTATTGTCTGCATTGACACGTGCAGCCTGTGGATTTATTTATTAGTGGACTGGGTTGCAGAGACCAGGGTTCAAAAGAAGCACACAGGGGTGTCTCTGACTGAGATGTGGGTCAGCCACTGCCATGCAGGTACAGTATTCTGGGGCAGGAGGGGGAAGTTTCAGCAGTTTTTGAAAAAGCCCAAAACACTTAAATCAGTGATTTTAGTTATTAAAATGTGTTGTCACCAATGTTAGTACTGTTTTTTGGTATATTTAGAGTGTGGTGTGCTTTGAAACAAGTATAAATCTGTATGTTTGGACATTTTTGCAGATGTCGAGGAGAATCAGCTGTTTCAGGGCTGCAGTGGCTGGGTCAGGAGACATGTCCCATCCTTTGAATGCAGCCCCTGCCTGCTCAGATTGGGGGGCTGAGGTAAATCATGGGCTGAACATCATGCCAGAGGGAGTAGACATGGTCACACAGGGTGGGCTGCACTGGGCTGCATGAGCACAAGAGCAGGAGCGCTTGTTTTTTCTGCAATCCCTGCTGCTTACAGGACTGAGGACTCAGGCTGTTCTCTCAGGGTGGTTTTCCATATTTGCTGTCCCCTGTGCCATCAGGTAACATCTGCAAAGCAAGAAGCTTTGTGTTATGTCAGGGTCACTGGGTGTGCGTTTCTCCAGCAGAAGACTAAAGCTTTCAAGTAGGATGAATCAGATAGACAAAAATAAGCTAATTTTAACAGCTGTTTGCTCCAAGCCATTGCCTCCATCAAGGCAACATTGTGAAAAATAAATCTCATATGGAGTGTAAACTGTAAAACAGTGTAAGTGTTTCCAGTGTCTCCTAGGAGGTTCTGTTTGCTCAGTGCCACTCAAGCTGACGTGGGGGTGCTCTGGTTAGCAGAGCTGCAGGGCACATCCTTAGCGTGCTGTCAGATGCTTTTGCTTGGCTTGTGCTTAGGCAGAACTTCTTCCTGCAGAGGGAAATTTTGAGGCTCTTGTTCTGGAAAACCTCCCTTCAAACCGAAATCCTGTGGCACACAAGCTGCAGGCATCAGGTGATGTCCAGCCAAGCTGCTGCTGCGTCATCGCCTTCAGCAGAGGAGTGGGAGCATCTTCCTCAGGATGCATCTGCCTCCTCTGCATCCAAGTAGCATTAAGTAGCACAGCTTCTGGAAACCCTGAAGGCAGGTGGAGCTGGAGTATTTCCCATCTATGTGCGGCCAACAAGAATTACCTGGTGTTTTCTCTTTGGTTGGTGAATGTTACCAACATGATCTTTCATTTTCTTTGGAAGAGAAACTCCAGCTGGGTGTATCAGAGGCTCTTATGAAACTGCAGATGTGTGGTCTGTGCTGGTTTTACAATGAGTTTCAAGGTGCACACACTGTTTTAAGGCTGGATGGTTTGCTGGCTGATACCTGAAGTCTCTGGCCACGAGCTTTCTGTGGAAGCTGAAGATCATTTAGGTGAGAGAGAGTTAAATGGGGAATGTACAGGGGGCTATCACCTGAGGAACAGAACTGAGTCTTACTTGGAAGAGCAGGAAGGCTGCCTGATTATAAGGTATTTCTGAGCGTGATTTCTTTTCTTACAAATTCTCTAGTGATGCCTTGAGAGGCTCACCTGGAACAGAGGCCAGACAGAGCAACAGGGATAAAGCAGGGATTTGTTAAAAGGCCTCAATAGGCACACCTGGGCAGTGCAAGAGTCCAGCCAGACCATGCCCAAGATGGACCCAAAATGGACACCTGGCCACAAGGTCCCACACTTCTATAAGTTTTGGTCCATCAGCACATTGGAGTTAATTGTCCAGTACAACTTCAGGTTATGAAGTGCCATCCTCCTTGGTTTTGTCTCTTCACTGTTGCTTTTGTTCTTGTGCCTGAAATCTGTATCAATTGTCCTTGGTGCAAGAAATTGTTTTGTCTCCCTACTCTGTGAAGAGAGCTCACCAACACTTAATGTGAAACGTAAAACTAC
Source organism: Certhia americana (assembly GCA_018697195.1). NCBI lineage: Eukaryota > Metazoa > Chordata > Aves > Passeriformes > Certhiidae > Certhia > Certhia americana. Next base: position 2,363,529 of record CM031873.1, read on the forward strand.
ACACTAAACTAGCACAGATTCTGAAAAATATAAAAGCCAGAACTTAAGGCATCACTAGTGCCTTGTTAGGGTAATGAAGGACTTGGAAAATGCTTTTGTTTGGATTGCATGTGCTGGACACATCAATGGACACGTGCTGCAGATGGGAAGATGGGCAGCCTGTGCACAGGAATTTAGGATTTCCTGCTGCTGTGCTCTGTGTCTGACACTGTGACACACACACAGGGTTGTGGTGAGCACAGGCTGAGGCTGCATGTTCAGCACAGTTCCCCCCTCTGCCCTGGGGCTGACTGCCTGGGGGATACTGCCAGAAAAGCCCTGGTGTGGCAGGGGCCTGAATAATCTCTGAACCTTTCTACAGATTAACCAAGTAAAGAGGGCACCTCCACCCTTCTGGTGGGAAGGAATCAATGGGTATGTTAACAGTGAGGGCTTGAATTGTCTGTTCCTCTCTTTTGTGGTACCATAGCTGTGGCATCATCCTACCAGAGCTAAAACCCAGGGCAAATTCACGGTGTTGAAGCTACCCAGACATAGCCTAGGAATTTCTGCTGCCCTGTCTGGGAAGTTCAGGCTGCCCGAGCTCTTCTGAGATCTTCTCCAGCCTTTGCATTCTGCTTTTTTACCCAAATAGTTCCATTTGCCATGTGAATTCAATGTTGGATGTTGTACTTTCTGGGTCTCAGCTGAAATCATAAAGAAGATATTGAAGTGAGGCAATCTGGCACATCTCTTCTGTGTTTAAGGTGCACAGAATGTGTAGAAATAAAAAAAAAAAAAGTGCATTTTTAAGTTGAAGAAATAAGCAAAAATGTTGCCCTGCTTTAGTTGCTTTAGCATGGCACATTAAGTTCACCCGCTCTCTGCTCATTTATTTATGTTGTGTCTGATGTAATAAGCATGTAGTTGATTATCTAAGCTTTGATCAAATTATTCTTGTTTTATTCATGTTGCTTGGCAGTGTCTCATTGACTGGTGAGTGGTGGCAGTGACTTCAAAGCCTGTAGAGACTCTGAAATCCAGGAGATTAATGTGCACGTAACAAAGTTTGCTGCTCCTGTGCAAATCCTGTGCGTTCACCTGGCTCCCTGAGTCTGTTCCTCTTTGTTGGGGGTTGGGTTTCTTTCTTAAAGAATTTTTTCCCATAAGTATCCAGTAATTAGTTTCTTTCAAACTAAGACACTCTTCCATCACCTTTTTGTGTCTCAGACATAATTAAGAGTCACCTACAATGTAAACAGCTCATTTTGCCCTGGCTGCCAATGTACTCATGGAAAATAGGAGCTAGAATATTCACCTTTTAAGAGCATAGTTGCATTTGCTCATGATCAGTACACCGGCAAAAGCATTTTAATCCATTGAGTTTGTCACACAGCTCATCAAGAGAAATGCATCAATTTGTGCTGCTTCTCTGATCCCCTTTGTGAGTGTCCTCCACCAGGCTTTGTTTGTCACCATGGGTTTTTTTCCTTCTCTGACTCTACCTTCTGTCCTCTGTGATCCAGTGGCTCTCAGACAGGTTTTCTGGTGCTGTTTGTGGCCAGTGGCAGCTGGAAAGACAAGCTGCTGTCCTCTGGCAAGTTTGCTCAGCTTTTCCTTAGGGTTTTGCCCTGCTGGAGTCTTGTTATTAATTTTGCTTTGTTGCAAGCTGACAGCAGCCATTATTTTGACAAAGAGGCTGCATAAGAACTTAATATCATGGTGAGGCTGATTATCACCTCAGCTGTCCCAGTGGAGCTTGTGGGAGTGCAATACAGGTCATCACACCTTGTTTTCTCTTCATGTTCTGTGATTCCATCATTATCTGAGAGACGTATTTTAATTTGTTTGGTTTCTTACTGGCAATTACAGCTGTAATAGTCACCATCTGCAAGCTTTTATTAGGCCTTGCTGACAGGTCAGCAGTGCTAAGATATCCACACTGCCACAGCTTTGGATTTGAAGCTTGCATGGAGCCTAGGCAGCTCTCAGGGATGTGAACAACGTGTGGTCTCTGAAAATTAATGAGGGCAGAGCGTTTGTGTCATTGTCCATGGGACTGATGGAGCTGTTTAATGCTGTCACACGTGGGGACATCATCACCAGATGCTTTGGCTGTCCTTAGCATCACTCAGATCATCAGTGGGACCAAGCTGGTGAAGCAGAGTGCTTTTTTTTTCAGCTCTCTTTGCTTTTAGAAGCAAGAAAAGGAGCATTTCAGAGGGAGGGTTGGGAGGGGGGAATGCCACGCCGTCACACCACTACTGCTCAGTGCCAGCCTGGTGTTCCCCTCCTGCTGGGAAGTCCTGAGAGGTTATAGAAACACTGGGAAATACCAATCCAAGAGCTCTTGTTTAAGTAGAAGAAATCTGGTGTAATGAAAGGAAAGAAGGATCCCAGGATTACCTATGTAGTCAAATGTAATTTTTTGTAATATTTCTAGAGTTTCGAAAATTTTCATGCCCTCTGGTGGGACTTAGAGTAAAAAAAGCTGGAAGTTCTGTTAAGTTCTGTTTACCATAATTATTTTTTTTTCCTTTTAAAGATTGTAAAAACTTCTGCGTATTTGATTTTTTTTTTTTTTTTTTTAAATTCTGGCAACAATTCCCTTTTAAAAGTGATACTAGACTCAAATGGCATCATGACTATTTCCAGACAATTCAGCATCATTTGCAGACAATTCAGTCTTTGGAGAAGTGAAGAATATTTTGATTTATTCCTAAAAACTTTGAAAAACACTTGAATTAACCCTACTTTCATCACCTGCTTTCGCGCATACTCGCTGTTTCACTTCCTACTCCTTTCCTGGAGTTCTGTCCACTGCAGTGGAACACTGTCACCACTCCAGCCTTGGCATTTCTAGTGACTCTATGGTTATTGCTTCAGGAAATTCAGACTCACTGTCACATCTCTAATCAGCAGCTTCCAACTGACACAGATTCAGTTTCTGTGAAACAAGCACTGCCTCTAGCAGGGAATGGGAATTTCCCATGCTGTTTCTCTTTGCTGAAGGATACAGCTCCTGTGTCCCTCCCCTGCACATCACCTCCCTGTCCTGGTGCAATGCCAGAATGCAATGATCCAGTTCAAGATATTCTATGTTTTCTGTGATTTTGTGATGCCCAGACTTCTGTTAAGGGCTGCAAAATCCACTTTGGAGATGCAGTTGCTTAGAGCATGGCCATGCTGCTCTGAGCTGAGCTGATGTTCTGTGACTCCTGGTGCACGACTCTTCTGATGGGGAGCACAAGGGAACAGGGAAGGTGTTTACAGTGCAGACCCTGTGGCCAGTGGAGGCTGACTCTGGTTGGAGATGCTGGCTCTGGCTGGACATTCTTGCTCTGGCTGGAGATGCTGGCTCCTGCTTGGAGGTAACCAGTGCGTGGCCACTGCCTGCAAAGCCTAGATCTCTGACCTGCAGGTCAGTTTGAAGCCTTGATGTGAGCTGGAAAGCAAGACCTGTGGTTTAGGATCTAGTTGAGCTGACAGCCAAAGACACCAGAGGTGCAGGGTCCTCAGCCTGCCTTGGGTTGGACTTGGCAAGCTCTGGGCAGAATGATTTATGTGGAGAAGCTCTTGGACTGTTACAGGACAGCTGCTGAACCTCCAGCCTGGGCAAAGGCAGCAGAAAGAATGTGGGTTTGTAGGAGCAGCCTTGTATCACTGGAAAGTTTTGTCTGCTCTGTTCTGGCGTGGTGGGTTTGTGCTGTGTCAGCACCCATATCCTCTTGGATCCTGTCTGAATTGCCCAAAGGCAGATTGACTGCTGTGAGCCCTGCCTTTGGGTCTGCCCGTGCAGTTGTGCTAACTCTACCCACAGATTTGTGGATTTCCTGTGAGCATTAACTGATCCAAAACAAACCCCCACCCCCATACAGTTACATCTCTGAGTCTCTCAGCCCCAGTATTTCTTGATCCCTTGATTAATACTCAAGTATTAATTTATGTTGCCATGACCCTGAGAGGGACTGATTTTAGGGTACCTGCCCAGCAGGGATTTGGGGTGAGCATTTGTTGGGGGTTGGGTTCCAAACCGAGACAGCATTACAAACTGGCAGTGAGCTCTTGACTCCTGCTGGTGCTTCCTCTAAGAGGCTTGGCTGTGTCCAGGGTTGTTCTACAGCTTGTTCTGCAGTTGCTGTGGTGCTCATTGCCTTCCCTGTGCTGTTTCAAGGCTGGAATGTTCCACTGGGATAACTTAATGAGCGCTTGGACTTTTTTTATGCTGTTGTTTAATGACCGTGTGATGAGTCCTGTGTGACAGATTGCTGTGGCTTCTGCACACTGAAGGTTCACTGACTCCAGAGAGCCCCTGCTCCTTCTTACACAGAGAATCACTTCCATCTGAAAAGGTCTTAGAGATAGATTGAAGGGCTGTGCACTGAAAAAAATAGTTCCTTTCTTTGTCATCCTGTAGCAGACTGGCACAGCTGAGGGTGTTTTGCACTGATAGTGCCTGCAGTGCTCTCTGGAGCTCACTGTGTTTCTGTGCTCAGGGTGTTTCACATCATTTTTTTTATCACAGTTTTTAGGGAGCTGGGAGAACTCCCTTGCGTGATGCTTTCCAAACCCAGTAGGTTTTCCTCCTGTGAAATGGGCAGTTTATTTCCCTCTGAGCCAGCACTCCTGCTTGCAGAGAGTAGAATTGTGGGAATACTTTGCTGCTGTTTCCATGCAACAACCAATTTTTCTTCACTGGCATGCATTCACTGCGGATTTTCTGATGGGAAGCCCATGGATATAACTGGTTTATTTACATATTTCTCATTAGCAGCTAAATTTCATTACTGTCTAACTCTCCATTTTTTTTTTTTTTTTTTTTTTAATTTTTTTTTTTTTTAACAGATTAACTGTGTGACTTTCCCCCACCCTGATGTAATGCCAGAGCAGCAGTTGCTGAAACCTTCAGAGTGGAGCTACTGTGATTATTTCTGGGTAAGTAGGCAGCCAGCCACATGCCACATGCAGCTCCAGAGCTTCCAAAGCAGTGGAATAAACAGCTTGATCTGTGGTACAAGTTAAAAGAGAATTTGGGCAGAGGTACAATGTGTTCAGGGAGTACCCTGGAGACTGGGATGCCAGTGAAGATCTCCTGGAAACATCTGACAGGTTTGAGACCTGGAAGATCACCAGAGGAGTGTCCAGAAGGGCAAGGACAGTTCTCAGGAGATGGGTTTGCTCAGGAAATAGGGAAGATGTAGGATAAGCCACATAACCTCAGAATGCCACAGGCAAAAGGGCAGTGCAAGGGGATAAAGTCACAGAATCCCAGACTGGCTTGGGTTGGAAGGGATCTTAAAGCCCACCTTGTCCCACCCCCTGCCATGGGCAGGGACAACTTCCACTATCCCAGAGCCCCCTTGGGCACTGCCAGGGATCCAGGGGCAGCCACAGCTGCTCTGGGCACCCTCAGAGGTGCCAAACCTCCCTCACAGGGGACTATCTTCCCAATATCCCATCCAGCCCTGCCCTCTGGCAGTCAGAAACCATTCTCTGTGTCCTATCCCTCCATACCTTGTCTTCAGTCCCTCTCCAGCTCTTCTGGTGCCTCTTTAGGCCCTGGGATGGGCTTTGAGGTCTCTCCAGAGCCATCTCTTCTCCATGCTGAACAGCCCCAACTTTCCCAAGCAGATGTGTTTCAGCTTAGTGGCCTCCTCTGGTCCACAGGTCCATGGGATAGCGAGGGAGCTGGCAGGGAATATGATTTCAGTGTTCCCCAGAGCACAAGAGCCAGAGATACACCAGGGGGCAGGGGGTGCCCCTTCTAAAACAAGCAGATAGTTAAAAACTCTTTGTTAAATTGTACAGCTCCCTCCACAGGATATTCCAGAGGCCAGATAATAAATGCATTCTTTATAGGGTGAGGTTTGTGAAGGACAGGCCCATTTGTAGCTGAAGTTTAGTTTTGATGGAGCCTGGAGCATCCACAGTCTTCAGTGGCTGGTTCTGTGTGTGCCCCCTTGTGCTCAGGTCTGTTTTCAGGTTCCCAAATCACAGTAAAGTGATGCAATAGTCCTTGGAGTGTGGAGCTGATAGAAAATGATTTTCCAGTGGAAAACTTTTCTTCCACCCAGGTTTTTCTGAGCGGTGAGAGGAAAACCACAGTGGAATCAACAAATACTACAAAAGGAATCTACAGTGAAGCTTTTAGGAATCTCGTGTGTTTTTTCAGTTGCTAGTTATTGAAATGTTTCCCTTTTGGAAAAAAGTGTCACTGTTGGAGGCCCAGCAGCTTGTCTCCTTGTGCTTGCTCAGTGCTAATGGCAGGGCATTGCTAAAATCCATTGACATATTTGCTCACATTATCACAAAAATTTCTTCAGTTTCTTCCACTCTTCAGGTCCCAGTGGGCCCAAAGTCATTAATGGTCTACAGACTGATTTTTTTGCCTGTGTCTTACAAAAGTTCCTGCCCTGTTTGGTCCTCCCTGTTCAGGCTCAGGCAGTGCTTAGTTCCATGGGTTGGTTGATGCCTTCTGGAGGCTGACCTGGAACAGAGACCAGACAGAGCAAAAGGATAAAGCAGGGATTTATTAAAAAGCCTCACTGGGCACACCTGCTCACTGGGAAGCACAAGAGCCAGGCTGGGCCACACCCAGGTGACCCCAAAATGAGCACATAATGGACAACTGATCGTGAAATCTTATACTTTGATAAGTTCTGTTCCATCAGCATATTATAATCAATCGTCCAACCACAGCTTCAGGTTATGAAGCTCCATCCTCCTTGGTTTTCCTTCTCACTTCAGCGTTGTTTTCGTTCTTGGGCCTGAAAGTTGTCCTTGGTCCCAGACTAGAGAAGGAATTGTTTTGTCTCCCTGCTCCGTGAAGAGAGCTCAGTAGCACTGAATATGAAACCTAAAACTACCCACCAAAACAGCACAGAGTCTAAAAAATACAAAAGCTAAAACTTAAGGCATCATGGTCACATCTTGACTTCAGTGAAACTCTATTTAAAGCTCCTCACTTCTTGCAGACTTTTATCCTCCCGTAACTCTGCTCGCAGGAATTTCCTCTTTGGCCTTGCCATGGTCTGCTCACAGCTCGCTCTCCTTCTTCCATCATCTCCTCTTCTCCCACTATCTCAGCCTGCTGGTGCCTGGCAGGGCATCCTGCCAGTCTCCTGCTTTGATTAATCTGGCATTTTCCTCTGGCTAGTTGTGCAGCACGCAGGGGATCAGAGAAAAATCTGCAGCACTGAGGGAAACGTTCTCTGAGAGTTTGTGTGTTGGAAGAGGGTAAGAAATGAAATAGGGAAGCAGAGAGAAAAGAGGCAGGAGGGAGAAAACTCTGTTGGTTCTTGCAGCAGCAGTGAAGCCAGTGGAGTAAGGGGCTGAGTAAGAAACAGAAGAATGAAGAATGGGGGGTGAAGAATAGGGGATGTGGTGGCAATCTGTGGGACAAGGTGCTGCTTTGCCTGGTTTGCCTGTGCAGACTGGCTCTGTTTCCCTCACAGCTGAACTTGGCAGTCTGTTAAAGGTCTTTTAGGACTGTGTTCCCCCTGGAAGGAGCAGCACTGTCCTCCCCTCTGCCACAGGAGAGTTCCCTTGTGCTGGCTCCAGGATTGCTGCTTTTGGGGCAGGCTGAGCCCTTGGGGCTGACACTTACCCAGCTGTGAAGGGTCATGGGCAGGAATGACAGCAGGGCTGCTCCTTTGACCCCCACATCATCCTTTGCTTGCTAAAGATAATTGTAAAGCTTCCCTTTTTAAATTTAAAAAAAAGGGAGTAGGAGGAGCAGGAGAGTATTGTTGTTTCTTAGAGAGGGACTGAGGTGTTGCTCTCAGGGGAGCACTGCTGGCCAGCTGCTGCTGGGAGCCACATCTCTGTGGGTTTGGCCTCCAAAGCTTTTTGCTGAACTTCTTTTTATTTCTTTCAGGCAGATAAGAAGGACTCACAAGGGAACAATACAGTGTCGGGATTTGAAATTCTTCTTCAAAAGCAACTTAAAGGGAAACAAATGCAGAAAGAAATGGCAGAGTTTGTTCGAGAAAGGTAACTAGCACTTGGCTATCAAGTTAAATATTTATTGCAGTTGTTTTTTCCTAATTTAGATATTCCTTAAATATGCTAAAGCTTAAACTGCATAAAAGGTATGCCACAAATCCTTAGTGAACAGTTAATATTTCTTTAATGTTCTTCCACACTTTCCAGGCTTCTCCAGCTCTCACTTGTCTCTCATGCTCTGTCTGAGTTGTATTGCACAAAGGCTTTTCAGAGGGAACCAAGAAGGTTTAAGCTGCGGATTCAAGGAAAAAGCATAAAGAGGAGAAGAGCAGAGTGGAGGTGATATTCCCAAGGAGCATAGGCACAGTTTCCTAGAGGAAGATGTAAAAAGACATCACTTTGGACTTGAACTTGGTTATAGAACCACAGGCTGGTTTGGGATGGCAGGGACATTAAAGATCATCTCATTCCAGCCCCTTGCCTGCCATGTGCAGGGACACCTCCCACTGTCCCAGGGTGCTCCAAGCCCTGCCCAACCTGGCCTTGGACACTTCCAGGGGTCCAGGGGCAGCCACAGCTGCTCTGGGCACCCTGTGCCAGGGCCTCACCTCCCTCACAGGGAACAATTCCTTCGCAATATCCCATCTAACTCTTCCCTCTGGCAGTGAGAAACCATTCCCTGTGTCCTGTCCCTCCATCCCTTGTCTCCAGTTCCTCTCCAGCTCTTCTGGAGCCCCTTTAGTCCCTGGATGGGCTCTGAGGTCTCTCTGCAGCCTTCTCTTCTCAGGGTGCAGTTCAGTTGGGCAGAACATGCAGATAGTTGCTTCATTAGGGTTTGTTTTGTTTCTCCCTGTCGCCCTTTTTTTTTTTTTCTTTTTTTTTCCATGCTGGGGATGTGGCAGCAGTGGGAAAATGCAGAGTGTCACAGGCAATAATGGTGATCAGATGCAGGGCTCAGCATTCACAAGAGGTTTCTGTAGCCTTTGACATAAGACAGTCCAATAAGCAGTTACAGTGTGACCAGAGGTAGAAAGAACCACCTGGCACATCAAAAACACAATTGAGAAATAGGCTTGCAAAGGGAGAGGATGGGAAGGCAGGCAGAATAATGATAGCAAGGGAAAAGAGGGGGAAGCTGCTTCAAAGGAAGTAATATATAATGAAATTTGACAGAAATAAGAGCAGGATGCTTTCAAGAGGAAGAAAAAGTTGGTGTGAAATTAGAGAGAGCAAGGAGAGCAGCTCTGACACTGTGGGGAGGTGTGTCTGTCCTCAGCAGAGGAAGAAGCAGGCATGCTGGAGAGGAAAGAAAAGATCCACTGTGTGCTGGAAACAAAAAAGAAGTTGGGAATTGAGCGTGAGGAGGGTCTGGATGGGAGTTACAGAAAGATTAGTACATTTGTTTTCTGTTTGTAACAAAGGGTCAGGATTGTTCTGTGTGGAAAAGGAGGAGGATGGTGTTGAGCTGGAAGGATTATTCATGGAAACAGAGCTCAGGGGGACCTCTGTGTTCCCAGTGAAGGGAGCTGAAATATTGATAAGGTTTTCATGATGACCATCAGGTGCCTTGGGGAACACAAGACCACATTTAACTGGGAATTTTCATGTCCAGAAAAATTCTTTTTGTATGATGAGTGTGCTGGAGGTGACATTCAGGCACCTATTAAAAAAATAGGAAGCTGGTACAAGACATGACAACCAGATTTCTTCATCAAATATCCAACAAGAGGGCAGCTAACTCAAATTTAGTTTATCAAGTAGTTTTTACAGGAGCTTCTTGTATATAGAGACCTCAGACTGAGCAATTACCTGGTTATTCAGTTCTTGTTAACAGAGGTAGGATTATAAAAGTCAAATAGTCACAGTCTTTGACTTTTGGGAAGACGGACCTCAAGAAAAGAAGGAAAGTAATTAATAAATATACTGAATTGAAAAATGCATGGTGTTGGTGTGAAAGAAGGCAATACTTTAAATCAAAAGTGAAAATAAGATCCAGCTTTTGCATTCAGGGAAGGACTCCAAAACAGCCCAAAAATCTGCAGACTGCCTTGAGAAGCACCAGGTATATAAAGCAGTGTTTCCATTAGCAAAGGAACAGTGTTTTACTCACTTTTTAATTAAGCAGTGCTATGTTTAGAAAATGTAAATTAAATAGCAGATTATTTAGCTTCTGCCATGTTCAGCAGATCCATGTATGCACCTTTCACTGTTTGTCTGCAGCAATTTGTGGAACACTTCTGCACTGCAGGAAAAGTAATTATGCTTCTGTTGTCTGATAATTCCATTGTTCTCTCCTGATCTGGGGGAACTGTGTAAAAAGACTCAGAGTCTTCCCACAGTGGCAGTTGTGGAGCTGTCTGTCAGATATCCTCTGCCACCTTTTCTCCCTGTTCCCCTGTTGTCTTAATCTATTTAGTTTCTTCTTCCATGGCAGTCACATCAGATCATCTTTGCCTCCCTTTGCAGCTCTTTAGTTTTTCTTCATCCACCATAATATGTCATGACTGAAATGATTTGAGTGTGGGCACACAAAGTACTTTCAAAAAAAAAAAAAAAGAAGCAACAAAACTAAAAGGGAACAGGAAATAAACATCCAAAGATAAGCTAGAACTAGTAAAGTCAGAACAGTGTGGGTCAAAATGAACATAAAATCTGTAATGTTTCTGACTATATAGGGAGCGAAATCCTGAAAGTTTTTAAACAAATGAGTGGAAACAAGAATTTGTAGCTTTTTTTTGTTAGGAAGGTGGAATTACTGCCAAACAGCCACGTGGATGTCTGAAAATGGACTCAGGAGTTCTGGCATGTTTGTATTTCACAGTCACCACAATCCAGAGTTTGCAGTGCGTTTATATCAGGCAGGATCAAGAGGCAGATTTTTTCCCCTCTTTGAGGTTTATCTTGGGTTTTAGCCCCTTTTGGAAGCCAGACTGGGCTAGAATAAGTTATTTCTTATATTTGGCATTCTTCACTATAGACATTTCACCTTTTTATTTTTATCTTTTATTGATGTTCCTCCTTGCCAGGCAGCCTGCCCTTTTAGTACTGCCATCCTTTTGCAGTACAAATAACACTTCAAATCCCTGAAAAAATCTTGGAGCCTAGGCCAGAGCTGGAATTAGTGAGGAGCTCTTCCATCAAAGGCAGTGGCTTTGCCTCCCTGGTGCTGCTTTTAGGACAGGCACTGATGGCACCAGGCATAGGGTGTCTTGTGAAATGATGAGAATCACAGAATGGTTGGGGTTGAAAAGGACCTTAAAGCTCATCCAGTTTCACCCTTCCCAGTACCATGGGCAGGGACGCCTTCCTGATTGATCCATCCTGTCCATCTTGGCCTTGGACACTTCCTGGGATCCAGGGGCAGCCACAGCTTCTGTGGGCACTCTGTGCCAGGGCCTCACCAGCCTCATAGGCAAGAATTTCTTTCTAATATCTAATCTAAACATCTACTCTCTTCCTTTCTGAAGATTCTACGCTTGCTTCTGTCCTGCTACATTCAATAATTCCCCAGCTTCAGCAGTAGCAGGAAGAACTTGACAGGGTTTTAAATTTGATATTTTCACAGCAGACCTTTTTGATGGAAGATGGATTGAGAGACAGGTTCTGTGAGTGTCTGCATGGGCAGCTCAGAACAGTCAGCACACTGTTGCACCTTTGAACATCCAGCATCCACAGAAAATCACTCAAAGGCATCCTAAAGACAAAATTCAGCAGGAATGAAGTTCATGATGAAGGCTGTAGACTAGAACTTTGGCTGGGAACTGAGCCCAAAGCAGTGAGCCTTGGCTTTGGGGATGGACATTTGCACCTTTATTACTTGTGACCTGTTCTCTCCTTCCAGTCCACAGAAATTGTCACTTCTGAGACAAGATCAGTCTCATCCTGAAGTAGGTCTTTAAAGTACATTAGGTGAAATGTGCCTGGATAAAACCCTTTCCATAGTGAGGTCCTAATGCAGTGAAGCCTTTGATGCCTGTGTTTGTTGGTCTTGTTAGAGCAGGCGTGGGGAGCTGGCTGGTTTTATCCTCATGGGAGGGGGAAGAAGAGGACCCCCAGCCCCTGGGTAAGGTCTGTGGCACTCTGTCACACCAAGCTGGATATCATCTTGGGCCTCAGCCAGCTGCATCCCAGTCAGTTAGTTGCTGGAAGGGACATCCCAATCAATGGCTTTGCTGTGAAGCTGTCAGCTGCTCCCAGACCTGCTCCCTCCCCTGGACTCCTGGGAGCATGATGACAGCATGTCACTTCCCCTCCCACACCATACACCAGGATATTTCCAGCAGCCTTGAGCATCAGATCCCTCTCAGCTATCTCTGGGGACCCCTTTTAGCACCCTGCAAAAGTGCACTTGCTCAACAAGCTCCTGCAAATGTGCATGCTAGAAATACCCCACCCTGAGTCCTTGTGGATGGACACTTCAGAGCAGGTTTGCCCCTGCTCGTGCATAGTTGGCACAGAATCAGGAGTTTTTGTATCTGGAGGTCACACAGCTCTCTCAGAAATGTTCTGTTGAGCGAGCTGGGTTGAAAACCGGCAAACAGACAACTGCTAGCTGTGCCTGGCAGCGTGTGCAACTTGCAGTTGTTCCACTGGCAGCAGGACTTGGGAAGGTGGCTTCAGGCATGATGATCACTACCATCACCTCTGCACCTGCAGTTCATCCCTCCCTGCTGGGCTGTCAGCACCTACCCTTGTCCCCTCACTGCACAGCTGCACTCCTTCTCCTCCCTGCAGTCATTCCCACAGCAGCTGTATGCCAGCACATTTCCTCCTCTGCTCCCTCACCACTGCCAAGCTCAGCTCCTGTTCCTGGAGCCTCTGAGTGAGTGAAGACAAGGACAGGGCAGTGAGTAGGGTGCACGAGAGGAAGGGGTTGAGACAAAAGCTCCTGTCATATCTTTGCCATGCTTTGTCACCCATAGCAGAGAGCAGGAAGCACTTGGTGTTGTCGCCTCAGCTTTGCATGTTTCTTTCCAGCCTTCTGATGTTTTTGAATGCCTGGAGTCAGTTCCCACACACATCTCTGTAAACAATTTGTTTACATTCTTTTCTAAAGGAAGTGAGAATTGATAAACCTTTAGATTGACCAGTGTAATCTGAGAGGAGTCCACCTGTTAAACCAGTCAAGGGACAATATTTGTAACCTATATAAATAAGAGTTTTATAATAAACTTCCTCTCTTTTTCTTCTGCCTTGCTCGAGGAAAGGTGTCTGTGTGTAGTTCAGTTCGTGTTGCATTGCAGCATGGTGTCCCTAAGAAAGCTGCACTTCAGCCCCCCCAAATCTCATTTGGATTTTTCCTGGGTCGCCGCATTCCTTCGTTTTTTGCCTCAAGGATGTGCAGCCTCACATTTCACAGCGGACTTAACCACGTGCTTCTGGTTTTGCAGACAGCCCGTGTTGCACAGCAGAAACACTCTGTCCTTGTTATTTGCTCTCCAGAACTGTAGCTTCTCCAGCTAATTTTGTCACACATGCCGTCCTGCATATAGCCCTGCTCTTGCCTCTGCATTTTTAGCATATGGGGGGAGAAGACGGCTCATCAAACTGGTGCTGCCAAGCCCTGGAGACTGAAAGGAAAATTCCTGTGGCAAAATCTGTTAAAATGCAGAGAATTTTCCTCAAATTACGTGTGTGGGTTTCTGCCTTAAAGCTTACTTACTGCTGTCTTTTTATTTTCTCTCTGTGTGTATGTGAGTGTAGGATAAAGATTGAGGAGGAATATGCTAAGAACCTGTCCAAACTGTCTCAGAATTCCTTGGCTGCTCAGGAAGAAGGGTAAGTGTGTCTCTGTGACTTTCACAGAAGACATATTTTAATATAAAAGGCATTTCTCCCACGCAGGTACATGTAATTTTCTCCAGCTCTCCCGTTGAGTAGAGGTTTATTTAGATTAGCACCCTGGGCATGTTGGGGAAGATGAAATTGCTTTGGAGTTGTTTTGTTTGGGTTTTTTGGTTTGTTTTTTTTAGGTTGTTAATGAGAGGTTTTTTAGGAATATGTATATAAAATGTTGCCTTTCCAATCAGGTTTGTATGATGTCCTTGTTGTAGCCAGGACTAGTTCCCTCAAAGATTAGCATGTATCTATACTAAACTATGAAAATGGAAGAATATATAGAATATATATATATATGTATACTACTGAGAGTAGATGTGTAAGGTCAATGCTGGTACGATCAGAGCAGCACAGACAAGAGGGAGGATGAAGAAGTCTCTTCTCATCAGGATTCTGGCCCTTCAAGAAAAAAAGCAAGCAGGCTGCTTCTTATTTCCAACATTTTCACACTTGGGAAGTTATTAAGAAGACATTAGGCAGTGCAGTTCAGACTGAATTGCAGTTCTTCAGTAATAATGCAAAGGCACCACTCCTGAAGGATCAGAACTTGGTAGCTCTGTCTGTTTCACCAGAAATCCTCTAAGCACTGAAAGGCAAAGTTGGAAATGACTTTGTGAAATGACTGTCCTCACCATAGCTTTGGAACAGTGTGTTACTGCCAGCACTGAAGCTGCATGAGGTGTTTAGCTCAGCTTGCAGGAGGCAAGGACAGAAATTGCAAGAGGATTACTGGGCTGTTCCTGCCCTGAGCACCTGCAGTGACAATGGTTTCTGTCTTTCTTTCTCCTTGGGGTGGATGCTCATCTGAGCCTAGCAGAGCTAAACCCACTTCCTTCCACATCTTCTTCCACTTTCTCCTTCCAGTAATGGGAGAAGGAAGGAATGACTGAAAAAATAAAGGGGAAGGAAACTAGGGCAGAGTAGGTGAAAAGGGAGGGAATGAGCACTCAGGCCTAAGAAATGTTGAAGTAGGGAACTGGAAAGGACACAGTGCAGAGGGCATGGAGCTGGAAGCACTGCTCTCCCTGCATCAGGTAACAGGGTTAGTGTCAGTGAGAGCTGGGCAGTGGGAGAGGACCTCAGGGAAGGAGAAATATTGGGAGCACTTCTGTAGGTGTATCTAAGTTGTTTAGCTGGTGAACACCATATTTGAGGGCTCAGGTCCTTGCAGCAGCATCAGAGGTGACCGATCAGTGGTTTGAGATTGCAGATGACAGGTGATTTTTCAGGCTATCAGGAGCAGTCAAATCACATTATCCTTGGAAAGGGGAGAGGGATGAGCTAGAAGGAGACAGGAACTGTAGATCACTCAGCTTTATTTAACCTTTTCAAAGTGATAGAATAAAGCATCAAACTTTTACTTAGGGGAAAACCAAGGTGATGAGCAGTTGTTGTGTATGCATAGAGAACAATGCCAAGCCAGCCTAAATTCCTTCAGTGATGGAGTAAGAGAGTAGGTCAAGCATCACAGCTCTTAATTTAGTATTGCTTTTTGTGATGGGAGATTCTCGTAGGCTGCCAAGAGAAATGGTGGCCTAAATAAAGCCTAATGTGCAAAAAACTAGGTAGGAAAAAAACACTGCTTGCAAAAAACTAAACTGCAGAAAGTAGCTGTGGAGTAAGATCCCAAAGGGTTTTGTCCTAACTCCAGTGGGTTTTTAAATGATTTTGTAATGAGCAACCTATGATAGAAGAAATTACAGATTTTCTGTAATCAGAGATGTGACAGAGCAAGGAGGGTTGGTATGTGTAATTTGAAGAAAAGGTTGCAATTCAGAATTCTTGCGTTAAAATGGAGAAATTAACTGGAAAAAAAATAAGATGCAGTTTAATGAGGGCGAAGCAGCGGGTTTTATACTTTCACAGGATGTGAAAGATACAGTTACATAACAGTTTGTGGGAGAAGGATCTGGCTGTAGTGAATCACAAGCTTATTCATCAACAACTTCATGCTGTTTTCTAAAAAGGCAATCATATTGAAATTTGTAGAAGAAAGAGTGTCTGATACAAAATAATCTTGTTACCAGTTTAGCCACTGGAGTTGTGCTGGGGACAGTGTAGTTTTGGTTCTGATGCTTTAAGAAGAGTCTAGGCTGTCTCAGAGGGTCTGGAGGAGTGTGCCTCAGCTGCCACTGTCTTGGAAGTAATCTGAAAGAAAAAGACAATGGAGACATTTTCAAGTGCTGAGAAGTTTCTCTATGACTTTTCACCTGAAGTAGAAATCTGTTCTCTGAAGTAGGGTGCAAAGTAGAAGAGGCAGTGGAAAAACTGCATTGGTGGAAACTTTGTTTTGGTGAGGATAAGATCCTGAAGGATCTTGCTTATGGAGGCTCTGGTGTCTCTGTAAGTGGAGATCGTCATGAACTGTGTTTTTAAAGGTCTGCTGCAAACAATGCCAACACAATTCTGCCTTGGTGACAAAGCTTGATTGTTTTGTCAGATTTCTGTTACCCTTTCCCATGATTTTGCTGATCAGGATATGGTACAAAGTGTCATGCCAGATTTATCTGACAGATCCCATGAGGAAGGGTGGGGAAGAGACTGATCATTGTCCTCTTCCTCCAGCACACTGGGAGAAGCTTGGGCTCAGCTCAAGAAGAGTTTAGCTGATGAAGCAGAGGTTCATCTCAAGTTTTCTTCTAAGGTAAATGGGTTTTTTCCAAAGATTTTTTGCCCTAAATTGGTGGGCCTCTCCTTTCAGTGCATGTTAGTGGGGGAAATACACGTGCATGTGGTACAAATTTAGAAGAATTAATAAGCTGGTGAACAAATTTACTGAAACTCTGTCCAATCTTCCTCCCAAAATCAGTTTATTTAGTCTACCTGATGAGTAAATTAAAACACATCTAGCCTTAATTTTTCATTAAAGAAAGAAGTAAAACTGATTCTAGGTGTCATTCACCTGGGTTCTGTGTTCCAGACAGTAAATTTAACTAGTGCTTGTATGCTTCTGCAGAGGAAGAAATGTAAAGTAATATTTGGCTTGTCAACAAGAATCTACTTCTACCTGTCTGAAAGGAAGAGAAGCAGAACTCTGGCTGTTTTTGTATCATTAGCCTTTCTCAAAAGGGTGCTGGGAACGTCATGTTATTTTTGGCTTTTATCGCAAGCGATGCCCAAGGAGATTTCTTTTACAAATTATGGTATTTATCTGGGTTTTTTTCCACCACATGTGACATGCTTTTGAATCCTGTTACATTCTGTTAACCTCTGTGGGTGTTGGAGTTCAATACAGTGGCAGATATCTCAGCACAACAGCCATGTTCTGGAGGAAAATTATAGCTCTGCACCATTTGTAAGCAATTCAGCAGAGGTTACTCAGGCAACTAGCTGCTGCCTTGGTAACCCACTGCTCTGCCTTAAACTTCGACATCAGGGCTGTAATTAGTGAAATACTTTTTGCTCCCCATTGTCCTCCTGTATTGTTTTCCAAAAGGAGAAAAATGCACCCTGGAGTGATGTGTGCATGTAGGCAGGCCAGGTAGAGAGGGGCTTTTCCATTATTTTACTTCTCCTTATACTCTGCACTCTGTAGCATCCTCTAAATCCTTCCCATCATTTGTGTGCAAAAAAACCCACGTGGATGTGGCACTTTAGGGGCAGGGTTTAGTGGTGGACCTGGCAGCCCTGGGTTGATGATGGCACCTGATGATCTTGGAGGTGTTTTCCCCAGCTTAACAATTCTGTGGTTCTGTGAAGAGACAGGAATTATTGCCTGGCTCCTCATTACTGCCATTTCTTTTTGTCTTCATTGCCAGCTTCAGAGCGAGGTAGAGAAGCCCCTGCTGAACTTCAGAGAGAACTTCAAGAAGGACATGAAGAAGTGTGACCACCACATTGCGGACCTGCGGAAGCACCTGGCCAGCCGCTACACAGCCGTGGAAAAGGTGGGAGCAGGAGCAGCCTGGAGGCTTTCTGAGCCACTGCTGGTTTGAGTAGAAGAGCAGCTGTCCTGTGAGGAGTTTCTGTTCTGTCACAAAGGGCCACAGCTGCTCCTGCTGAGGGCTTTCAGTGTCAGCCCCAGTTTGGTGTTTAGCTGAGATCTGGGAAGTGGGGGGCAAACATCTTACTGCTGCAGTGGATTTTTGGTTCATCCTCCCCTTGCGAACTTGGGGGCAATATATTTCTAATACATTCGATGCAAATACTTCTTATTTGTGTGCATCTGTTGTCCTCGAAAGTGTAGAACACCTTGCCTTAGAATGGCAGCAGGGTCAGGTCAAAGGCTCACCTTCCATTTGGCCGAGGAGGGCAGCTCGACCCTGGTCTGGCAAATCACAAACCCTTCCCAAGAAACATCCTCACTGAAAAAATCCAAACAGCAGCAGCACCCAGTAATGGGCTGGGCTGATAAAGCAGGAGATAGCTGAGGTGGTGGTGCAGGCACACCCACAAAATAGGATCTCCCAGCAGCAGCTGGCAGAAATGGGGATTCATTGAGCGTGTGCCTTAGCTGCCAAACTGTATCCTCAGCAGGTTTGTTTTGGGTGTAAACTGGGAAGGAAAATACCATTCCCAGTCATCCCCGAAGCTGTTTGTGCTTTCTTTAAAGCTCAGCAGGAGCTCCCCAAGGGGCAGAACTGTTGCAGGATACACAAGGTCGTTAGGCTGAGTGCGTGCAAGGAAAGCATTTTTCTGCAAAACACAAAGTTCTTCACGCTCCTATCTGCAAAGCAACTCAGTAGCAATGCTGGGAAGAGTAAATTAGGAGTAGCCTTGGGAAGAAGGAGAGCAGAGGAGAGCTGTGACTGCAGTGCTTGTGGGCACTCAGCCTCTCACAGATGGCTCTCCTGCAGCTCCCTCTGGAAACCTGCAGGACCCAGCCCGGAGCTGCACATGGAAAAAATTCCAGGAATGCTTCAACAGTGCTGTGAGCTGTGTCAAAGAGAAATATAGATTGGAGATCAGGAAAAAGTTTTTCACAGAAAGAGTGATCAAGTGCTGGGATGTTCTGCTCAGGGAGGTGGTGGAGTCCCCATCCCTGGATGTGTTTCAAACCAGCCTGGATGTGGCACTGGGTGCCAGGGTCTGGATGAGGTGTTGGGGCTGGGCTGGACTCGATGAGCTTGGAGGGCTCTTCCAGCCTGTGAATTCTGTGAATTCAGAAAGTTTTAGGCTGGTGAGAGTGTAGAAAACTGCAAGGTGCTAAGAATATACAGTCATACCAATTTAGTTTGAAACACTAGTACAGCATAAAGAACAAATGTAGCATGGTTCATAACAAATCCATGCAAAACAAGTGATTTTTAAGTGTTTGTCAGCCTGCATGTAACAATGTTTGTTAAGGTACTTTACCAATTTACCTGTATTATATATATTTGCACTGATAAATCAGGTTTTAACAGCTTGAAGAAGTTCTGAGTAAAGTAGTTCAAATTGTCAGTTGTAACCAGACCTCAGGTTCTTGATTTCATGCTGTTGGCATGAACATGAATAAGTTTTTCTGAATCAAAATTAGTTTGTGAGGTGTACGTTGAGCCCAGAACATACTTAACGACAAATTTTGTGAAATACTTGAAATTACTTCAACGATTCAGATCCTTAGAAAAGTGAATGGAAGAGGTGTCGTGGTAATGATGCTGTTTAAGACATTTGAAAGAGGCTGCAGCTCTCATTTCTTCCAGAAATAATGAGAAAGCTGTTAAGAAACAGGAAAACCTGATGATGCCATTGCTCCTTTGCCTTTCTGAGACTCTGTGAAGAGTTCAGATGCATTTGTGATTTGTTGGTGGTGACTCCTTTGTGGTAATAGGACACTTTTGTGATCTCCACATGGTGTTGTAAGAACCTGAGTCCCTGTTAGGGCCCAGTTTCATGCAAAGTGCTGGCTTTCTGCTGAGAAACACTTGTGTGAAGGAGTCCTGGGTGGCTAAAAGCAGCTGCCAGTTCTTTTTCTCTGTAATTCCTGACTCTTCTTTCATTACTCCAAGGCCCGGAAAGCCTTGACAGAAAGGCAGAAGGATCTGGAAATGAAAACACAGCAGCTAGAGGTGAAACTCAGCAACAAAACAGAAGAGGAAATCAAGAAGGCCAGAAGGAAGTCCACCCAGGCAGGTGAGTTATCTTTCTGTTGCATGAAAGTGTCCTTAGATTACTGAATGTTTGTGGAACTTCCGAAGTCAGATTCAGAGAAGCTTAGCTGAGGGTTTTTCTTCCATAAATCATAGTTCCTTCCTTGGTTCTTTCCTAAATCACACTCACCCACAACTTTGTGGGTGCCTATTACACTTACTATTACTGTCTTTTTCCTTGAAAGTGATTTTTTTGGGGTTTTTTTTTTTCACTGCTACTCAGTGACTAAAATAATTTCTCTTCTAGGAGTACTGAGGATATAGTAGTATGTTCTGTACTGTACTGAGGATACCGAATACAGCCACTTGCCGTGACCTGTCCATGTTTACAGAGGTTCAAGCCACATCTGCAGGATCCATCAGGAACTTCTTTGAGATCTGCAGAGCTGATACATGCAGCTCAGTTAGCACCTTTGCTAAAAATAAATTTTAGCTAGGACTTCCCTGTTTCATCCCTTCAGCAAGGGCTAATCCTTGGCAGAGTGGTCCTTCAGAGTTCTGAGCTTTTTAAAACTTCAGGGTAGGTGTCTGGGTTTTAAGGAGACTGGGAAGAGTCACTGGCAGTGTGACCATGTCAATCATTTGAGGAGAAACCAGGCAATCATTTGAGGAGAATGAAAAGTTAAGGTTTAACAGGAGGTTCTGTGAGAAATGTTCTCTATTCACCTGAAAATCCACAGTGTCTCTTTGTTCTTGGTTCCTTGGAAAATGTTTATAATCCATTTTTATTGAACAAGCAAGAAAGGGCTGAAGATCAATGAGGGAAAGAAATTGAGCCTTATTTAAAGAACAAAGATAATTTCCTAGCTGGAAAGCAGCAGTCTCTGAGAATTGTTTTCCAAATTTGCCACCCACCTTTTCCCCTCAGTCAGTGCAGAGTCCTGCAACAAAGAAAAAAAATGGAAAGAACTGCAAGTTCTTGTGTTACTGCCCTGATCCCAGAAGGAGCTGGAGCTTGGCTGGAATCTGGCATCTCCAGAGGCTGGAGAATGCAGGAGGCTGCAAATCAGCATCCCTTCATGCACCAGCTGGGGCCTGATGCATCACTTCCCTTGGAGACAGAGACCTTTTAGACTGCAGTCTCACCTACTGAGTGCTACCCTGCAGTTCCATAACTCACCATGGTTGATTTCTCATTTTAATTACTTTAATTTTCAAATAAAGCTTTCCATCTATGGCTTTTTTTTTTTTTTTTTTTTTTTTTTTTTTGTCATTTTTTTTTTTTTTTTTTTTTTTTTTTTTTTTTCATTTTTTGCTTTTTTTTTTTTTTTTTTTTTTTTCCTGAAGCAATCTGTCTTTTTTATATTTCTGGGCATTTTGTAAAATACTACCCTTAGTGCTTTTTTCTTTCTTTTCAAATCCTGTCTTTGCCCCCTGTTCATTTTCACCCCAATCACCTGCTTTTTTGCCATACATTTAGTTGAAATGTTGGTCCATGTAGCAAATACCATGTAGCAGAACTCCTCTGAGCTTGACCACGGTTCATCTTCAAATCCTTGGGGACTACAAAACCTGTCCTGCACTTCTCTTCTAATCTCTGGCTAGGAAAGACTGATGTGTTGCTGTCTGGAATCTTTCAGGGGATGACCTGATGCGCTGTGTGGATCTTTACAATCAAGCCCAGTCCAAGTGGTTTGAGGAGATGGTGACCACCACTCTGGTATGTCACATCTAAAACTACCCTTGCAAAATTGTAATAGTCTACAGTATTCATCATTCCTGGCTGGGTTCAGTGCAAAGCAGTGGGGAAAACTGGGTGATAAATCTCACGTTGTGTTTGCCATTCTCAGTCCTAAGAAAAACTCATCGTTAGGGGAAAGAAGAAATAATTGTTTCTTTGCAGAAGGCATTAAACCAGTTCAGGGCTGCTTAGGGGTCAGAACACTCAAAATGTCCTGAGGAAGGATAAAGTAATGCACAAGAAAAACAGAGAAAACCACATGGTAAATCACCAAATCCATTTTTACATTAATGAATTTTTCTATTCCACGATTTCACGACTTTCTTTGAAGTCTCCCCAGAGCCATCTCTTCTGCAGACTTAGCAGCCCCAGTTGTCACAGCCTGGCTTGCTACAAGCTGCCTTGGAACATCTTCATGGCCTCTTCTGGACTTAATCCAGAAGCTGCACGTCCTTCTTGAGCTGCCAGCTCCAGAGCTGGCTGCAGTGCTCCACGTGGGATCTCACCAGAGCCTCCCATTAAGGCTTCCCCTCCAGACCCTCTGCTGTGTTCATGGCCCTGTTTGGACATTCTGAACAGCTTCATGTCTTTTTTTATACTCTACTGGTTTTCTTTCTTATATTGATATATAAACTGCCCAAAACTGCACACAGTGCTCAGTGTATTTAGTCCAGAAGGACTAAATTCAGATTTTGGGGTATAATATCAGAATCTGGAAGAAGAGGGGAGGCAGAAAATATCTGGAAAGATAGAAATCACCTGCCTTTCCAGCTAAAGTGTTGCTGGGTTCTGCTTACTGCCAGCTGAGCAAGGTGGAAGCTTGTCCTAGCTCATCATCTGGTGAATTGTGCTCTGACAGGTATCTGCTTGGAATGGGAGGGAGTCTGAGCCATCCAACCCAATGTGCTTTCTGCTGCCCCAGGGAATCACTGGAATTTCTGTAGCTAGCAATAAAATACGCAAAACTTCTTGCAGGAAGCAGATTCCCTCTTGCTTGCAGCATCTCTGAAGGCAGTGGCTCCACTCTCTGCCTCGGTTGTCTCAGTTTTGGAACCTTTTGGAAAGGTTTTACCTTCTTTTCTGTTGCTAGGCTCAGGCTGAGATGACTGCTGTTGCTTGCTGTTTCTTATTCTTTGCAGAGCAGAGGAATGTGCAACCACAGAGCCCAGCTCCAAAGCATGACCCTGGGGCAGTATCGCACCTACTGGCAGCCTTTTGTGTATCAGCCTTTCTCTGGGCCTCCGAGCTCAGGTTCCAGTAAAAATATGGACTTGTTTTTCTTCATGTCCAGGAGCTTGAGAGACTAGAAGTTGAAAGGGTGGAGATGATTCGGCAGCATCTGTGCCAGTACACACAGCTGCGGCACGAGACAGACATGTTCAACCAAAGTGTAAGTGTGCTTTTTGTTTGCTCTCTGTGGTCTTCACTGCCTCCAGCTGAGCAGGAAGGTCCCTCCTGACCTGGTCTGACTGGCTTTTGTCTAAGGATGTGGGAGAAGTGTCTGCCTGCAGCTCTTGTTAGTCTGCAGCAGTGCTGTGGTGCCTCCCTGCAGTCCTGCCCCTCCAGGACTCTCTGATCACATTCCATGCTGCTGGATCACAGCTCAGTCCTGGGGGAGACACAACCAACTGGAGCACATTTGGCCAGCAGGAGCCATTATTAGCTCTCCCAGCACTACTCCTTGAGGTCTTCTGTTTGTGCATGGGTGTTGCTGAATTGTTTCAAATAGATACCAAATTGTTGGCAAAGAGATATCTGGTTTTTTGGGGGTTTTTTTTGTTATTAAAAGCTGACCATTTATCAAATATTAAAATATGGGAGATGCAGGCTGACTCAGTACAGTTGTGTTTGGTGTGAGGACAGGAGTCAGAGGCTGCTTGGCTGCTGCCTGGCACAGGAAACCTGTCTCTGTTCTTCATGTTAAGTCTCCCTCTTTTCTGCTTACCACAAGGCTGCATGTTCAGACCGGTCTTGTCCATCCAGTCCCATGAACATGCAGCTCTCAGTTGTCTGCAGAGGCAGTGGAGGCATGCCTACAGCTGCTCTGTATATCAGAGCAATGACTCTCTCTGCTTGAAGCTTGCCCTTGACATTTGGATTCTTGTTTTCTTCATTTCAGACAGTAGAACTTGTGGATCAGTTGCTTCGGAAAGTGGATCCTGCCAAAGACAGGGAACTGTGGGTAAAAGAACACAAAACTGGAGATATCCGACCTGTGGACATGGAAATATAGACTGATCTGTAGTTGGATGTGATGAGTCCGCTGAATTAAGCAGGCTAACGTTTGTTTTTAAGGGTCAGAAGAGCATAGAGAGAAGGTTGTTTCACTACCAGACAGACACCTTGTAATTTATGCCTGTATGGGCTATCTCTGTTCCATTTAGTCATTACAATGGTCCTCATTGTGCTAAGCCTTAAGCACCAGACATTCCAGGGTGAAAAAAACCAGATGTGTGCTTCCCACCAGAGGTTCCCAACTGCACGCAGCTTCCAGGAGAAATCTGCTTCCTGGCACAGAAAGTGCTCTGTTCTTCAGTGACTTTGTGCTCCACCCCTTGCATGACTATCTCTATAGGGTATGTTAGAACAGCCAGGCAGAGAGCCTCTGGCCTGCAAGGAGATAACTGAATGTGATGCAGGAGGCAAGGAAGTCCTGATCATGAATCCCAGGTCTATCACTGACTGCTCTCATGGCCATAGGCAAGTCAATTAACTTCCCTGGCTCCCCCTTTTATAAAATCTGTGTAATCTTGCAGCAGTGTTGTGTGAATACATTGCTTTCATGTAACGCTGTCTTTCACCACGGCAGTGAAGTGATGGCACTTCTCCCAAAATCTATGGAGAAGATTCCTGTTCTTCCTGTTTTATACTCCCTCTCAGGGATACATAAATCCATTTTCATGATTTTTGTTGTCATCCAGTCGATAAGTTTGAAAGTGTTAACCATCACAATTTTTTATCAGGAAAGACTTGGTTGTACTATACCTACCTCATTAGCTGTCAGAGTGCTCTCAATGACAGAAGGAGGTCATATTCCAAGGAATAAATGAGATGTTTAAAATCTTTCCTGCTCATGCAAGGTGTTTTTCCACAGAATCTCCTTAAAGACAGTCCTCTAATAGTTTACTTGGGATTCAGGTTTAAATTTCCTTTGTTGGTTTCTTCAAGTGGATATCACAGGCTTTAGGTATTTTTAATCACTGGGTTTGTCCTGCTAAATTTTGGCTTTTATCTTTTTGGAGCCTGATTTTCAAAGGTGCCATGAATATGTGATGCTAGATGGCATTCAGTGAATTAGGTGCCCAGCACTTCTGTACC
Source organism: Certhia americana (assembly GCA_018697195.1). NCBI lineage: Eukaryota > Metazoa > Chordata > Aves > Passeriformes > Certhiidae > Certhia > Certhia americana. The sequence goes on from CM031873.1 coordinate 2,388,360, forward strand.
ATCAGAGTCTTGAGTTTTTTTCTATGTTACCCTTCCTGCAAACCACCAAAAAATCCAACACTGCTCTTAGCAAATACTGTCATATAGTTTGGAGACTGGTTTTGAAAAGGTATTTATTTTCTTCTGCTATTATTTCTGATTGCGTATTCAGTGTTGCTATTAATATATTTTTTCAGCATTTCATACAATGCAAAGATTCTTCAGATTCTAGCTTTAGATCCAGGAGAAATCTTGATTCTCACCGCTGTGGCCTTTACTCAGTGTTCACTGTGGTTTTAGCTACAACATCCCAAACCATACTATTTCATTTGACCCACAGTTTTGCTCCATTTTATCTCACTCTTACTGTTTTTTTCTCCCCAGACCCAGAACTGCATCCTTCTTTTGTTCTTCTGCTTTTCCAGGTTTTTGTTCACCATCCTCCAAAGGCTGTGATTAGATCACTGGGAGTCAATATTCCTCTTTACAAATACAAACCGAGACACAGAAAAGTTTTACCTGAAGCATATTTATAGCATTGCTGCAGAGGTTATTTTTCTGGTTTATTATTTCAAACTGAATTCTCTTGCATTTTTCTATTACTCCCTTTTTTTCCAACCATCTCTTTACTAGTATGGGTTCATTCCTATCTTGCAAATGCCTTCACAACCCCTCTGCTGCTTCATAAACCTTTGGCATCCTTTGCATGTTGGCAGTTGTGTCACAACTGCTGCATGCTCAGGGTCACTTCCCATGCTGCTCTGCCCCTGCACACTTGGGAATTCACACTCCAGTTTTTTATTCTCGGTGTTGGAAGAGCACACTGTGCTGTGAGCCTCACCTGAGTTCCTTCACAGACCATTGCAGCACCAGTTGAAGTGTTTGGTTTGCCTGAGTGTCCTTGAGAGCCTCTCTGGAATTCTCCTCTCCTTCTTCCCTCAAGCAGGGCAGTTGATCTCTCCTTTTCAGTCTTTCTACTGATTCACTCTCGGGCTTACTAATTTTTGCCCATATCACTGTATTCTTCTCCTAACTCTTACCTTGCACTTCAGAGGACAGGCACTTTTTTTTATTTTTTTAGCCACAAGTGCAGGCTGAGCTTTCAAAACTCCAGTGGCCAAAATAATGTGAATAAGGTGAAAGCTGCATTTCAGGTTGCCCCCCATTCTAGGCTGTATTGTAGGTGGAAATGAGCAATCTTGAAAATGTCTCAGCACATTCTTGTTTTGATTGCAAAACAAAGCTAATTGTGCACTTTATACAGTATTCTCCCTAATAAATACCTGAAATAATCTATTAGCAATTACATTTTATTTTTCCTCTTTCTTTAAAGTTGTTTGTTACTTTATCTATTTTGGACTGGAAATACTGTCCATTAGCACAGGTTTCTCTGGGGACTGCAAAGTGTTTTGGTTCCTCTGCTAAGGTGTATTTATGCTGCTCTTAAATTCCTAGTTGGGGGTGGGGGGTTTTTGTTGGTTTTGTTTGTTTGGGGGCTTGTTTGGGGGGAGGGTTGTTAGTGGGTTTTTTTGGTTTGTTTTTTTTTTTTTTTACTTTTGGTTTTATTTCCAGACAGTTTTCCTGCTTCTAGTTCTTGATCCATTAGAAGTGTTTCAGGAAAGTGATTCAGTGTGAGTTGCCCAGAACAGTAATTCTCTTGGTGGAGTCTGTATCTCTTTTTTCACTTCACTTCAGTAACCAGAGGAGAGCACAGGTACCTGGCTGTTGCTTTCCCATCCTCAGAAGACTCTGGGTTCTGCTCCATGAGATGCTTCATCCACAGCATTTCCATCAGTGCAAGTTTTGCTGTTGCTTGTAAACAGTTTTCACCTCATTTCTTTCAAAAGATGATATTCCTTCTTGATCTGACACTGCAGATCAGTGTTACCTGGCTCATTCCCTTCTCTGACCGATGGATTTTGGGTAGTGTAATGCCATACAGGTCAGGGCATGCTGGAGTTCCCTTGCTTCTAACAGGCAGCATCTTCAAAGAGGGCAGTGGCACGTTTAAAGGTGAGCATGGGTTCCTGTTCTCAAAGGTGACTTCAGGAATTTCAGCATTGCTCTGTTTGTCTGCCACTGAGTTTTAAAAATGCAGTGGAACCTGGTCTGTCTTCATGTTTATCCCAAACAGCTGCTTCTCCAGAGCAAGATCAAACTTGGTGTTTTATTAAGATAGTAGCCTGTGTGGATGCTGCAGGATGCTGCTGCAGTGTGACTGGCCACTGGAATACCAGAGTAAGTCTCTTACTTCCAGTACTGACCTCAGGCATCCTCTCATTTCATCTGCCACCTCACACACCTGCTGTGGGTTTCTGCTGGTTTAGTCACTGTGAGGATCACACTGGCAGGGTTATCTCACATCTCTGCATGCTCTGAGGTCACAGGGCAGGTCACTTCTCAGCCAACACTGTTTGCTTTAGCTGGCAGAGGTAGAACAAGGGGGAATTGTCCTCTGGTCCTTAGCAGGTAGCTCTGCTTGTCCAGCTCTGTTAAGCCACCTGTGTTTTGGCAGTGCTGCCACACCTGTGAGCTCCCTCTTGTTCTGAGGGATGCTGTCACACACTTGTCCTGTGCTGGAGGGCTCTCTGGCAATCTCCATTTCATCCAGAACCTGTTGGCTCTTCTCTTAACAAAAGAGCTTCCTGAGTTCCATGGCTTCAGGTCTGTTGGGTGTCCTGACACCCAACCATGCCAGCAGCTGTACCCTCAGCTGCCATACAGAATGAGAACTTTTTCTTCTTCATCCAGACCTTCCTGCCTGTGTCTTCAAAGCACAGTTGAAAATCTTTCACTCTAAGGTAGTCTTTCAGCTTATTTCCTGACAGAACTCATTCTGGATCCAGTGCAGTTGGCTGATTCCTGTTGGAGTTCACAAGCTGAAAGCAGTGAGTCCTTTACCACCTGGGCCAAATGCACTCTTCTCCCATTACCAGCAAGATTCCAGTTTCTTTCTTGGAGCAATATCCCCAAAAGGCCTAATTCTCATTTTGCCAACCTGCTCCAGATCCACTCATCTCTGTAACTCACATTTGTTCATCACTTCTGTGGGTTGGACATCTTTTGAAACACAGCTTTTGGTTGCTCCCTTATAGTGATATTAGTTCATTATTGGACACTGGAATTGTAGAAGATAGCTTTAATTTTTTTTAGTTTTTGTTTTTTTTTAATTTAAAAACACTGTAACAGCAGTGAAACATAAACCTGTTATGTTTCTAGACTCCCTTTCCCCCTGTGCAGCCCCTTCTGAGCTGCTGGGGGCAGCTGTGCTCCCCCTTATTGCACAGGTAAACACTGAACTCACACTTCTTTGAGTGCCTGACAGGCAGCATGCAAACTTGTGCACTTTTCCTTTTTCCCTTCATGCAGCTTTATTTTTCTTTGCTTGGGTTGTTCGGGGTTTTTTCCCCTAACAGAAATTTTCTGTGAGGAATTCACAGGAACCTTCTATATGCTTGTAGCAGTTGTAGTTTCTCAGGCTTTGTTAGAACTCCTTAGAATTGTCCCTGGTTTTAATGTCATTATTTAAATATTGGCTGCAAGGTAGGCTTGTTATATAGAAATGGGCATTCTTCACCTGTTTTTTGGAAGTGCTCAGCACTCCGAGGTTTCTTGGATTACAACAGGGAGCTAAGAGATAAGACTCTTTGAAAATCAGGCTAACAAACAGAAATGCACAAGCCTTTTCTTTCCTTACTCGTATTCAAGTATATGGATAAAGTAAATATTAAAAAATGAGAAATAATTAACATGTAGTTGCTCTCTGTGCAGCTCCAGCAGTGTTGTTGTGTGGGGCTGCAGTCAGAACACACCTCTGGAGTATGGACCCACAGGTCACCTACTGATGCAGCTGTAAAAACTCAAATCCATAATTCAGTGACAAAGTAGCTCTGCCCATCTATTTCTTCAGTCACACCCAGGGAGAGAAAGGGCACTGCTTACCCAGGTGGGTCCTTCACTACCAAGCACCTTAAGAAATCCAGACAAGCACTTTGAAGGTCCCCCTGGAACGAGTAGATGTGGCTTCTTGATGTGATGATTTGATGTTTCCTTCTGAGCTGCAAACAGATTGACTGTTTCACAGTAACTCGTGTGCTCTTGCCCACTGGTGCAGCCTGCTGTGTCTGTCCCCAGGGATGGCAGCAGGGCAGGAGGGGACTGAGGGCAGTCCTGGGCACCCTGACATTCCTCTCATTTGGCAATTATGTTCTCAAAAGGCAGCGTCAGAAAGGCAGTTTTCAAAACAAGGAGCTTTTCAGTTCACAGACCTTTCTGGAAAGCCTGCAGGCTTTTTGCTACCCAGTGTGTGTTGAAATAGGAGAGTGGCATGGCAGAGGTTGCTGAAGCATTGGCTCTGAGGAGTCCCTGCTGTGAGAACATTCCCCCCATCCTCTCACAGGGATGGGGAGCAGCCCACAATCATCCTGTGTGCACCACTGCTGGTCACATCTATCTTAACCAGGTGGGCAAGAGTCACGGATAAATTCAGATTAGAGCAGACACACAGGGCAGGAAGATCATTACCTCCCTCAGACCCTGATGGGTATTGAGCAATGATGAGTAAGGGGCCCATCATTGTCCCAGTGCTGCTCAGCACTTGCAGATCAGCACTGAAATGTGTTTGTTGTTTGATGCAGAGCTGTGCAGCTCCCACCTGGCTGCACCCCTGGAAGACCAGTAGGTGCCAGTGCTGCCCTGGGGACTGCAGCAGGGGCTCTGGTGTTTGGCTGCCTTCCCCCAGGGCAGGTGTGCTGAGCCTGCTGTGCTTCAGGAGCCTGGAGCACACAGCCCTGCTGTTGCACAGTGGGAATGAAGTCTTTCCTGGCAGCAAATCCTTGTCTTTTCCTGAGGAGCACTCTTGTAAGGATAACACCCATTGCTTCATCTTAACAGTTAGATTTTATTCATATGAGTGGTGCTTCTTTCAACTCTTCATTTTTCCCTCTCTATTGTTACTGTAGCCAGCCCTTCATCAGTAGAACACAGCACTTTTCGGGACCTTGAATTTTGAAATTTCATGGAACGTATCTGTTATTTCAATGTGCTGACCAAACTTCATGCTTTTGGGTGTTTTCTGAGGGTTTTAAGAGCTTCTTTGGAGAGGTTATTTTGGGTTTTATTTTGGATTTTTTTTTTAATCAGCCACCAGGTTTGGAAGTGTTATAACTTCTTTTTGTGCTGGCCACAGTTTCTTTTTCCTTCCTGGACTTTTTTTCTGAAGGGACCAACACATAGCACAATTCAGCTTAAATTTCTAATCCCATGCATTCCTCAAGGCAGAAACCTTTTGTGCCTAATGATGCATCTGAGTCTAAGAACTGTACGTGGATAAAACCTTTCATAGGCCAATTAAAAAAAAAAAATCTTAGATTAACCAGATAATAATCACAGAAAAAAAACACACATATAGATTTGAGACATTCAGATTTAATTCCCTCAACTTACATTAAGTTGAACTATTTCAGGTGTGTCATAAGAGACAAACTCAGTGGATATTCAGAACAAAAGCTTTCCAGCTGCTCTCTCCAGGTTCAGTGAGTGGACAGGACTATAATTATATAATATATGCAGTCTTTTAGGGCTAGTGATTTAACAAGTAACTGAGTAATGGCTTGTATCACAACCCCATTAAAATTCTGCTAATAGTTCCCCTTGAAGTGCCTCTTTAAATTATATCTGCTACAAGCATGTGAAAAATACAGATTCACCCTAAAAATTGCCAAATCTCAGGAGCAGCCACTGTGCACAGATCGGTGCAGGATTCTCAGCCCCTTCCTTGCTCTGAGCTGTGCACCCTTTTAGGACACCCAGGATCTCCAGGAGTCTCCCTTTGGCTCTGATAGTTTTCTGTCCAGCTCAGGCATTCTAAGTTCTCAATGCTGAAAATTGAATAGAAAAAATTAGACTTAAAAACAGCTGCATTGAAGCTAATCTTTAGATCCCATCCTTGGTCTCAGTAGAATAAGCAGAGAATTCTGCATTAAAATAGTATGCAGGGATCATTTTGCATAAAAGAGTTGTTACACTTTATTCTGTAAAATTAATTAATAATAATAATGATAACAATAATAATAAAAGCCCACAACTTTTTTTTTTCTTTTTTACAGCAGTTGCAGAGAAGAAATGTTCTGGTCCTGGAACTCAAAAGCTGAATGTGATTTCAGGGATCTCACATCTGCTAACATAATAATCAAAGTCATATTAATCCCAGAATTTGGGAATGGTAGACCTCATTCCCTGGGAGTTTTTTATATGAAATGGCTGAGATTATCAGAATAGCCTAAGGAATTTGCATGTCCATACTCTTTTAGGTCAGAAACACTCTTTAGGGACAGCAGCTATGAAAACAGCAGGTAGCAGTGTTGGACAAAGTCACTTTCTTCTCCTTAGATGATTTCCTTGTTTTCTGCAGTGTGAGAATTCCACTGGGCAGTTCTGCAGAGCAGTAGCAGCAGAGAATCACAGGCAGGCCAGATTACCAGCCAGACACTAAACCAGAGTTTTCTTCAAAATAAAGTTGCTTATTTGGTCCTTTTTTTGTGTATGTTTTCCTAAATACTTCTAAATTTCTAGGAAAGTTGTCTTTTGCCAGTACTAATGACTTGTTTTTAAAGATGCTTAACCAAAATTTTATAACTTCCCTTAAATTTTGGCTGACTAGAGCCCTTAAATAGTTTATTGATCATACAGCCTCTCTCTGGGTTACTAGTAAATCTTGGATCATGTGGAAATCACAGGATGGCTTTTGTTCCCTAAGGGTAGATGAAGGAATCACTTACTGAACTGACGTTGAATGAAGAAAAGATTTAAGGGGCAGATCTTCAGCTCGGGTAAACTGGCAGGGTTCAGTGGAAGCTGCTTGATGTCAGCTGTGGATCTTGTCCTTCAGTGTTGAAGGCATTTCCTAAATGTAATTTTTCTGTCTTACTGTAAAACAATTTCATATGGTTAAACTGTATTTTCCTATATTGTTCTGCAAGTTTATATACCACCATAGTGCTCATCTCATCTCCTGTAAAATAAACTGTACAGAGACACATTGAGCATGGAATTGTCTTTACCCAGTTGCTTTTTCTTCTCCCACAGCCCCAAACCTCCCAAGTTCAGTTTGATCAAGGACCCTGTGGGGTGCCACATGCACATAGACTTTGTTGGTATTAGCTTAATGCAACTTGAATTTTTAGCCACATTACTGGAGTGTAATCTTCTTGTGCTTACCCTTTTCAGATCTTCACGTGATACTCAGACACCTATGGTTCCTGCAGGTTTTATTTTCAATTTTTTAATTTTTTTTTTCCTGGAAATCAATTTAAGAAATATGTGTGGTTAAGTGGTTCTTGAGTAAGCAAGCTGGCCTGAGAGCAGCTGCCAGGGAATGGGTGTGTTTTCTTGTTTTAAATGATCTGGAGCTCCTCACCACCCAGCCAGTCCTTTACTTTCAAGCTTCATGTGCAGCCTGAAGCTCAGTTGAAAACACTGCTCTAAAACCTTGTTCATGGATTTTCTCCTTTCAACATTTGAGTTAACTTGCATGCTGGCAGTTTTCCTGAGAAAGTCAAAATCAGGCCTGCCAAAATCCTGCCTAACCCAGCACCTGCCTGTGGAAGGGGGCTCAGAGCACCCTGAGGTCACAGTTCTGCAGAACACGAGCCCCTCTTCCAGCAGGGTGTGACTCTTGGAGGCAGCACATCTCATAAACCTCTGGGGAGATTCTTTCTAAAAATTTTTCCAGTTTTGAACTCAGGTAAGAATTGGTTTCTGCACCCCCTGCACTCTCTGCTTGTGCATGGAGGTGGGAAGTGGTGGCAGAGCTGTGCACAGTCTTCTTGGAAAGGAGAAGACCCTGAAGGTAAAACACTGAAAAGGTTCCAGGTGGAAGCTCTGTTTTCACAGCAGTGTCTTTGCAGCTTGTCCAAAGTTGCCTGAATCTGTTAAAAAAAAATCTCAGAACACTGTTTCAGATTCTGGTGCATGGTGTAGAGCAGCTGGTGGGTACCCTGCACATGCTGTGGTACATTCAGCTACACCCTGACAGCAAAAAATACTTTCTTGTAGATGACTTTGACACAACCTTGGAACCCGAGTTGGGGAGTTACTGAACAAGACATTTGCTGTGCAGGTGTAGTGCCAGTGCCCAGAAAAACCTCACAGTTAGAGGACCAGAGCAGATACTGACAGTGGCAGGGTGGCAGCCTTGCAGTCTGCAATATTTAGATACAGAGGCCACACCATTCTGCACAGTAATATCTGTGCCAGACTTCTGCAGCCATAATAATTGAAAAATCAGCTTGGATTTCACAATGAAATCAAGCCTTTGACTTCTGAGGTCCATCCAAGAGAAAAAGCAGGAGATAACTGCACCTACAACACCTTAGACACCTGCAGATGTCTCAGGCTTGAACTTAAAGCAGTGTCCCTGGACCCATGGGCCAGCTGTAAGGCAGGTAAGTCCTGTTGGTGCTCTTGGGGGCCTAACAGTGATCTCTTGGATCTATCTTCATCTGTGTTGGCCACTAGACACACAAAGAGACAATTCTGCCTTGCAGGGCTTAGGATGGACAGACAGACAGCCTGCAGAAGGTCACAGATGTTTGTGATGATCTGCAGTGTTCATGGAAGGATTCACATGTTGGCATTGAAATAGGAGTAGACATGACTACTGCTGTGGGTTAATTGAAAAACTTATTCTACAAGGTGGATGGGCTGAAAGGGTTTTAAAACCTTCAGAAATCAGTGTGACCTGTGTTCTGCATGAGGCCCTTAGAAGTAAAGCTATGTGTAAAGTAAAAGTAAAGCTAAGTGCAAAGTTAAAATCAGTTGATTTGACTCAGATCTTGTCATCTTTCCTGGTTTGCTGCACTACCACCATTTCTGTCTTGTGGTTTCAGTGAACACAATGGCAGTTTCTGAATTGATGGTCAGATGGCTGAGGGAATTCTGTTTGCACAGCTTTGAACTAACCTCACACACAAGGGAAGTTTCAGCAGAGCCTCTAGCCTGACTCAAACCACAGAAATACTCATGTCCCATTTCTTCTTTGGGGAAGTTACTGTCTCGGTCCTTAATCCAATGAAAAAAAATTACAAACATGCACTGGTGAAGTATTTATTGTAGGGACAAACAGTCCAGCCTCAGTGGTCTGTGCTGCAGGCTGTTTGCACTGTTGTTTTCACAAGTCCCTGAAAGCAGAGGATGAAAACCTTCAGCTCAGATTTTGATTCTGACTTCCTGTTTTATCAAGTAGGAAACCAAACACTCAACTCTCCCAGAGCTATGGCAGAAGTTACAGTCTTTTTATTTAACGAGATATGACTTTTTTATTATTTGTTTTTTAGACTTAGCAGATGTTTTAAGACTGTGTCATTTGTCTCTGGTTCTTTGCTCCAAGAGACTGGGACTGGGTTTTTCTATCAGCTGCTTGGATGTCTTTGAGTTCTGCAGTCAGCTCTGCTCTCAGGCTTCAGGGGCTCTTCCCACTGCCCTTCCACTTTCTGCAAGTCTGTGTAAAAGGGAGGAGGACTGGATGGAGTGTGGAAATGTGGGGGTTAAGTCCAGCCACCCTCCTAGAACAGTTCTCAGGGATCTTTGCTGTTGGTTCACATTCTCATGAGAATGCAAATGGTGTGCAGCTGTGTGTTTAAGAGCAGTTAGCAGCCTGGTTGCTGTGGGTTCACAGATACCACAGGCAGCTGTGTGCTCAGTGCCTTTCTGACCTTCATTGATTTGTGCTTTTCCTCTGGTGCTCAAACCAATTCATTTCTCACCTCCTGAGTCTGAGAAAAGTAAAACTCTGGATTAGGCTTTGGGGTCCATATAGCCCAGTGTCCTGGCATGACCAGTGACTAGTGAGCACCAGTTTCAGAGGGAAGGGTGGGAGCACAAAGCTTTGTCATGAATGAGGACACTGAGATGCAACCCTAGATTACACTTCGATCCTCTGCTCAGGGATTTTGCAGTGTCAGAGTTGGAGTTAAACAGCACTTGACAGATTCTTTGCCTTCCTACAGATAGTCTATTCTGAGGTCCATCCAAGAGGATGGATCAGTGATAACGATCTTCTGTGATACCATTCTCAAATAAAGCTCAGTAAATCCACCCCTTTCCTTCCCCGAAAGGCAAAGGAGAAAGGAAAAAGCTGAAGAATTCTTCCTAGTGCCTTTTTGCTGTTTTTGTTCTTTTCCTTTGTTCTTCTAGGTGGTGTTTTGCATCCTCTTTGCTAAGCCAATGTGATGAATGTGCTGCCCAAGGAAACAGCCTTCGAGCCCTTGAGGGCTGGCTGTTTGGCAGCTGAACTTTAATTTCCTGGAGCTAATTGCAGTGATGAAGCTCACGAGCAGCTGCTCCTCATTGTAGTTGTGTGTGGCTCCAGGAAAGACTGCAGAGATATCTAAACATGAGATGACATTTAGCACAGCAGAGAGTTTCTGAGGTTTGAAATGGCAGGTGGAAAAAAAAAAAAAAATCATTAAAAATCCAGAAGGGTGGTTGCTATGGAAGCTGGGAGAGGTGATGTCAGCAAAATAACATCATAAAGGATTTTACAGATCATGGAATTTTCCTTAATGGCAGCTCAGACTGATGGGAAAAGGGAAGAAAATTCCAGAACCAAATGAAAAGAAGTGAAAGGAAGGACCAGTCCAAGGCATGACTGATGGAGATTTTCCAGGATGGAATGTTTGTGCTTTACTATTTGAGCCTTTGAGGCACAGACTCTGGCATGTAGAAGCAATATATTTAACAAAGAATGTAAGTACACATGAATAATTAGCATCCAGTTGACATCTCTGTCTGTAGGAGGAGCCACTGTGTCTGGAAGGTTGTGCTCTAGGTGTAGTAAAATATAAAAGATTAATAGCCTGTCTTACGACAGATTACTGAGATGAAATAAACCTTATTTGTATATATCAGATCAGTTATCACACCACATCCCATGGCAAAGCTCTTCAGGCTATTCTGGGCTTGGAATGCAATTTTTAATTTTTTTTTGTCATGCAAGTTTTGGCAGAAAGCAAAATCCTTGGCAAAGACAACTCCAAAGCTGTGGCAGTCAGGTTGGGGTGTGGGTTGTCTCTGATGTCCTGAGGATTAATAAACCACCTTTTCTTACTGAATGGTTTGACTCAGCAGGGTCCAAACTCCCAGGAGTGTGGGAAGCCTTTATCTCCCACCAGGCTTTCTCATAAAGCAGTGGAAATCTGGGGAGTGAAGGTGAGAAACCAATTGATAAAGAGAAAAGACCTGTTACCAGGTCTACACAAGCATAAACCCCTGGGGGAATGTTAAATTTTCTGTTGCCTGATGATTAGTCAGTGTGTATTGGAACCCTGGGCACAGAGAATGTCAGACTTTCTGTGCTGGCAGGGAATGATCCTCAAAAATACACAGCATCTGACCTGAGGCCATGGAAAAGGCTTCCAAAATTGAGTGATAGCACTGAGATTGTGAGTGTGTAGTTGAATAGAAGTGTGTTATCTCAGAGGATGAAAGATTTAGAGTGGGGTTTTGGGATATGGAAGTTTTAGGGCGTAGTTGTCTCCTTCTTCACAAGTTTGGGTGATTTTGTGTGACTGGTTGGAAAAATCCACAGTGCGGGACATGGTTGATTACTTATTGGGTTAGAAGAAAAAATAAATTAATTGGCATCTCATAATTGGGTAGTTTAGGCTTAAAAATACCTTTAAGACATTACTCTGTACTCCATTTTTGATCTGTTAACTCAGCATGTAGAAGCACTCACATCAGCAAAGCTCTGAGATAAGAAATAACAAACATCCAAGTCCCAACAAGAATTCTGTCTCACGCTTTCCGTACTGACCCTGAGAAGAAGAACCTGATAAAGCAAGGGGTTTGCCTCAAGTGTGCAAATTAGATCCATAATTTACATAAAATAGCACTTGTAAAAGCACCGGTTTAGGTCAGGCTGTCTCCTCCACTCTTGTTTTGTGAGAACAAGATCCTCTGTCCTGTCCATCCCACTCTTCCTGTGTGTCCAGCCTGTGCACTTGCAGCATCCCTGGCTGCTCAGGTGGGTTTATCAGCTCTCCAGGCTCCAAAATCCCTCCAGGGACTCCACAGAGGGTGGAAAGAAAACCCCAGGAGCAATCCTGACCTTCAAGGATAGTCCTCCTTCCCAGGAGGGCAGTCAGCTTTCCCTGACTCTAATATATGCGAATTGTGAAGTTCTGCTGCTGTCTTCTGGAAATATTTTGAAACTAGGAGCTTGTAATAATTCTCTAAAATAAATAATGCTATTTTCTTGCTGTTATCTCCTTCGAAAGGCGCTTTCTGAAGGAATCCATGTCAGGGGTGTTTTTGTCTGGATCAGACCTCAGGCCAGCAGGGCCTGCTTATATAACAAGGGTTGATTTTTATAAACTGAAAGAGGCAAAAAGCCCAAACACATAACAGAGAGGAGAAAATGCAGCTAGAGGGACTGCTGTTCAAAACACAGAAAACTGATTTCTTGACCATATGAAAATCTTTGAAATGCAATTAAAAATTGAACTATTTCACTGAGATGCCATAAAATTTTACAATTTCAGTGTTTTTAACACAAAGTAAAACACACTCTAAATGACTACTATCTCTTCAATGTCTTAAACAATAGCTCTAGGAGAAATCAGTCTGTTTTAAATTGAGGAAGACACAATGTGTGCACGTGTGGTGTCTGCTGTTTCCAGGGGCTGCTGAAGAAATCCATTGCAGGAAAATTCTATATAAGCAGAATTCACATTCTAGTAAAAAAAACCTTTAAAAATTGCAGATGTGTTATTTTAAAATGGATCAAACATTTACAGTTTATTAATATATTACTGAAATATACAACTTTGTATTGATTAAATAGGTTAACACAGATAGAACTGTAAAAGAAATACTTTTTTAAAGTGCCAGAAATGCAATCTTGAACCAGAGCTAGTCAATGAATTGACCTGTTCTTTGCAATAAAAGAATATAAATGCCACAGGTTGCATGGCTAAACCTTTGTAGCCTGAGAAATAATCAGAAAAGCATTGGTAAGTTATATAAGCTGGATCATGGAATATTAACAAACTTGATTGCATTTCTTAGGTCTCTGGGTGAGTTTGGATGTGAGAAATGAAATTTCACCATGGCTCTTGTTAAATGGAGGAAGAAGGATTTCACAATTTTCTTTTGGTGCTGTCACAATCCCATGTCTTTTGGGGACATTTTGGGTCCCCTGGGAAGAACATGGAGGCAGCACTTACCACCCACCTGTTTTGTCATTAAAGGACACATTTAGGGCAAACCAGAAGTCACAGTGGCTTGTGTCAAAAAAAAAAAAAAAAAAAAAAAAAAAAAAAAAAAAAAAAGGTAGCAAAAATTGTATCAGAACATTTCATTTGGGCGCATTCCGTGGAAGTATTTTGGGTTTTCATCTCATAATGACATTTCCAGCACTAAACTTTAAGTGAAGTGCTCAAAAATGAAAGCAAAAGCTTGGCTCTTCCCAAGTTTTGTTTGTTTGATTTTATATGTTTATATATGTTTGGTTTGCTTTGTTCTAAAATTGGGGTGATTTCCTTGAGATGGGGTATGATTTCAGTCTGTGAAGGAAGGAGTCTCTCTATTTATGAACCATTCCTGTGAAAGAGAAAAGCTCAGAACTTCTCATGACTCAAAGCCAGTCACATATGGATGAAGCTGACAGAATGTGTCTCCAAAGCCTGCTTATTTCCAGAGTTCATCCTGCTCCATTGTGTTCATCACAAAAAGCAGAAACACCAGCTCAAAGCAGAACTGCTCCATCCAGAAAACCTCTTCAACCCAGCCCCACAGGTGAGCCACATCCAGATAAATAACGTTTTTCTCAGAGCAGGAAAACTGGCACAACTGGGATATCAACAGCTTCGTCCTTGCACTGCACATCCCAGAGCTCTGCACAGCCTGGAGGGGAGAAACCTTGGCAGGTGCTGTCCCAGGTGACAGCTTCCTAAATTTCACTTTCCTCAAAGACCTCCTCGGTGGTCTCCCCCGTGGTGACCTCTCCCTCGCTGCTGTCTGACATGCTCACCTGGGGAGGACCTGCCTTGCCCTCTGGCCTCTGCCTGCCCAGCACCTGCTGCAGCTGCACATCCCAGGGCTTGCTCACCTCCAGGCACAAGTGGTGCTTGCTGCTCAGCTGCTGCTTTTTCCGTTTCTGTGAACATTTCCTGAGGTATTTGATGTTTTCCCCGAGAAAGCAGAGCTTGCAGCCCAAGGGATCTGCCAGCAGGAAGCGGGACCACTGCTTCTGCAGCTCTGCTTTCACCTGAGGGGAGGAGAAAATAGTCATTGGTAATGATGCCGTGGAGGTTCTGCCTTTTGTTTCTTTTCTGTGTTCTCTGTATTCTTCACACACAAATTTGTAGCTCTGTAGCCTGCCCAAGGTGCATCTATTGAAAGCCTTTAATAAATACCCACTTTTTTTCCCTTAATCTTGTCTAGCCTCTGTTCTAGGCAGCCACTCCAAGGCATCATCTCTCTTTTATGTAAGTAGTTCTGAAATGACTGCAGATTTCCTTGAGAGATATTAGGAACATCTGTTTAAGCCCATCTTTTTGTTTCACTGGTGTCCTCAGGGCATGTCCACATCCCTGTAGCTGTGTCTGTGTACTGTCCCTGTGCCAATTGTCTGTGCTGAGCTTTTTACTGTCCTGATGCTGGATAAATGCCTGTTTATTCAAGTAGTGGCAGTCTGACCTGGGCCAAATGTGAGGGAGAACAGACAGGGAGATTCAACTTAGGAAATATTTAAAATTAACTGAGATAGCATATTAACTGACTGATAGAATTTTCTGAGGCAGCTTTTGGCAAGCCAGGCTGAGCGAGCTGGGGTTGTTCAGCCTGGAGAAGGCTCTGTGGAAACCTTAGTGCCCCTTCCAGTGCCTCAAGGGGATGTAAAAAAAAAAATGAGATACACTTTTTACACGTGCTAATAGTGATATGAAAAGGGTGTGGGGGGGTCTGTGTGTGTGTGTTATGGTTTTAAACTACAACAAGACAGATTCAGATTAGATATAGGAGAGAAATTCTCCTCTGGGAGTGAGGTGAGGCCCTGGCACAGGTGCCCAGAGCAGCTGTGGCTGCCCCTGGATCCCTGGCAGTGCCCAAAGCCAGGCTGGACAGGGCTTGGAGCAGCCTGGGGCAGTGGGAAGTGTCCCAGGGTGGGATGAGATGGGCTCTGAGGTCCCCTCCACTCCAAACCATTCTGCGATTTTATGAAATTACTCTTCCAAGTAATTGGAATTACAGCAAATTTCCATGTTGCTGTCTAAGATAATGAAGAACTCCAAATGTGATCACTTCACATGGAGCTCAGGGGCAAACTGAGAGAGGGTTCAGCCTGACCAGCCACAAAGTCTGGGCTTTCAGCTGATTGAAGGAGTGGGTGTCAGGTGGGTGACCATGAGCCTCCAGGGGCATTTCAGACACCTCAGGCTATCCACACCTCCACAGTGCTCTCACCACTTCACTGGAAATATTTTGCATTTGAGTCCAAACCTCAAATGGTAGTTCTTGCTGTTTTCTTCACTCAAAACAATTTTACCAGCTCAAAAGAATTCATACATGCTCTCAGTAAGCACAGCTGGACAGTGTGTTCATCCTTCTTGATGTTATTAATATACTTTACTAACAAAATAAAAACCTCTCCCACAGCATTGTGTCTTACCTCTCCATTAGCAAAGCAATAGAGAACTGCTACCAAAAAACCCTGTAAGAGAAAGGGAGTGAGAGGAAAAAGTCAGTGTGCAGGAAATACCTGAGGCTATAATTTAAAGGTGACATTAGTATTAAAACCATAATTATAAACAGTGCTCTTTAATGTTCAAAGAGGTAAGTAGTTGCCTGCATTTATTTATTAATAAAGTGCCCACATATTTATAAATATACCATATATGTGGTATAATATACCCATATATTATATTATGTACCCAAAAAAGTAATTTGTTTTTGTGCAGTTCCTTGGCAAGTGCAGGGCACATTTTGTGCAGATGCTGAAGAAAAGATTATAAACCCCAGTTTTATCTTCATTTTGCTACCACATAACACTTTTTTTTCCAAACTATTGCTGTTACACTGTGTCTGCTGCTATTTCCAAAAGTGGTAAAATAAAAAAAAAAAAAATGCAGCTTAGGTTTCTCATATTATCTGTATGCTTGTTTGGGTTTGTGCATGATTCCACTGAGATCTCATTGGGTTTTTTACAAATTATTTCTATCTTAAGTGATTAGTGTTAGTTCAAAGTTCAGCTGTATTGAGCGTTATGGCCATTTGGAATTGCTGTTTTTCCTTTGAAACTGATTGAGATAAACACCTTAAAAAATCCTACAGATGCAACTTGTTTTAAACCAACCCAAAAATTATTATTTCCATTTGCCTCTCTCTCTGATCTCAGGCTAAAGCAGCTTACAGGCTGCATCTCAGCCCCACAGACATGCAGATTTATTCCCATTGCTTCAGGAAATGCCCTTTTTTGGTGTGTCCAAAAGCATCTGTGACACAAGTTCTGATTAAGAGAATAAATACTCTGAGTCCCAAGGCAATATTTATATCACAGCTACAAAGGTGAAATTGAGTTGACAGCATTCAATTGTTCCCACACTCCCATTTTCCCAGAAATGTTTCTGCTTTGCTCAGAAAAAAGTTTAAAAAGAAATTCACAAAAACAGAAGCGTCAACGTTTTTCATTATACCTAGAATTAATCAATAGTGTTCTGAGCCTGCTGTTAATTTTCTAGCAGTCCTGAATTATTTAAGAGTCATTAATTCCTGAAGCATATGTGCAGTTTCTCTGCCAGACCAGTGGAAATGGGGACAGGAGAAACAGCAACCAGGATTGCTTTTTCTCCATGTATTTTATTTCTATCATTTGTCATGCTTCACCTGGGTTATGGTACGAAGATATAGTTAATTAGAGTTAATAACACCTGATATTAAGTACAAATTGTAACACAATGATTACATCACAGAAATATATAATGTAGTCTCATCTAATATTTTAAACATTAAAATATATTATATATTAGATAAAAATTTACTAGCTTAAAAAGCAACTTTTTATGCAGAACTTCTCCTGCTCCTAGAGGCAATTCTCATTCTTGGGGGACAGAAGGTTCATGATGCTGCTGGGTGGTTTGGGGGGGGGTTGTTGGGGCTATGAACTCTAAATTTGGCCTCAGAGGCACCACAAGCAGAAACAGGATTTAAACTACACTCCTGAGCCTGCTAAGCCTGGTAATAGCCACTGTGGGGAAGGCAGAGCCTCACAGATCAGGAGCTGCTTGTGTGAACCCCCCTGGGCTGATTTCAGTTTGTAAATCCCTCTGAGAATCTCCATCAGTGCTGCTGCAGGATCACAAACTGCAGTGACAAGCACTGTAAAAATCACACCAGAAGGTAGAAGACTTCACTGATTATTTATATTTGATGTTCACTTGATATCCTGGATTCTTTAATGCTGACTCAATTTTCTCCCAGTAAGTTGATTTTGACACTTGGAAACCTTTACAATGTGTTGGGACTTCTCAAATAACGTTTTCAGAATCATCCCAGTGTGAGTGAAAACAGAGAATCAGAAATTCAGAAGAAATGTTCATCAGCAGAAACACCAGTAGGAAAGGACAGATGCACACATAAGCTTCATGGTTGTTCTTCAGTTCTACTGACAATTGCAGTGTGAGAAATTACTCATTAGATAAAATCATCTGGGTTCTCCCCATCAGAAACCAGTGTTTTTTTCATGAGGGTAACAATTTCCATGCACAAGGGAGCCAAGATGTTTAGATTGCTCCATTTCCTAAAGCAAAGCAGCCTCATACCTACAACAGAACTCCTATTCAGAATTTAATTTTGTGCTCCTTGAAAATGTTTGAGTTAAGCCTTCAGCTGAGATCCCAGGGATAATTGTTTTTCTTTAACAAAACAGTTTAACTGCCTTTTAAAACTACTGAGAAGATTTACAGACTAAACAAATGTAATTGGGTACAGTTTATGTGCTTTTTGGCTAATCCTTTCATAAATAATGCTGCAGCTAAAAAAGAGAATCTGCAATAAACATTGGCTAAGATCTCTGGGTATTTTTTAATGGAGCTTTGCTTCTAAAGCATGACGTGCTGCCAAACGCATGCACGTTTCTCTAAATGGAATGAAGTTTGTGTTCTTTAGCAAGGATGAGTAAGCTGGTTTATATATCAGATTTCTTTGTACAAGCCAGTAAATAAAATCTTCACTTAAAATGATTCTGCACTTTTAAAATAACATTTAGGCACTGCAGCCTCTCCAAGTAAGGACATGTCTAACCAAGGAACTTATACTCCAACATTAAGGTCCCTTCCAACCCAAATAATTCTGTGATTTTGTGAACACCCTGTCAGCAGGCTTCTTGGGGTTGTGGCTCTCCAGGAATTCTCTGCTGTCACTCGGGATTTTTTTTCCCCTCAAGCTGTGGTGGAAATTTTTAAGTGTAGCCTCACTAACAGTGTCAAAACACTGATGCATGCATACACCAGAGCACAGGTACATAAATGCAAAGGTTAAACCCCAGGATCATCCTAAACTGGAGGAGAAGTGCAGCAGAGCTCAGATGGCTTCATGCCTCAGGCTGCAGAAGAGGGCAGCAGTGTCAGAGCAGTGAATTACTGAGGAGCAGCCACTTGGAAACAGAGAGATTACTGGGTTTTGCAGCAAATAAAAGTCTGGAAATTGCTGTCCTGCTGCCCCAGGAAGATGTGGGTAAAGGACAACTTTTCTGAGCAGGTTCATTAGTGCTATCTCAAAGATCCATTACTTAGCAGGGCTGCAGAACTCAAGGCAGAGGCTGACAGCAATATTTTGTGCCTGTGTCCAGTTCTCTGGCTGGGCAAACAGGAGAGAAAATAGTTACAGGGAAGCACAGCCTGTGCCTGTTCACAAGTGGCCATCTAGAGAATCAATCACCACTGAGCTCCAGCTACAACTCACTCTGCAATCTGGACTGCTGCATATGGGCAAACCTTACAATGGAAAGGCCTTGAAAAACATGGTTCAGGCCTTGCTGTTCTGGCTAAGCTAGCCTGATAAATTCCCTTGAGAGTGGGATCTTGCAACAGTAAGAATCTGCACAACAATCTTGTCTTGGGTTGCAGAGCAGGATGTTCCCAGCAGTGTGGATTCCATCACCAGCTGTTGGAACTGGGGTGGGGTAACCCTCTGTCCATGGCCAGCTGTTAAAAACCAGCTGGGGAAGTTTTCTTTAGCTCTGCCACGACCCATCCTCCATCCAAAGAGATATCTTCTGTTGATGGGCCAGAGAATGTCACTGCATGGCTGCTAAAATCACCTCAGCCAGGGCAGGAGCCAAACATTCCTACCTGGATCCAATCTGGGGTTTGGAACACCAAGGAGCCTTTCCCACTGCATTCCCAGAGGAAAACCAGGCCCATCCATCACCACTGGAGCTTCAGAGGAAAACTGCCCCTTTCTCCAGGATCCCTGCTCCAGCAGAGCCACATCTGCCACTGCAGGAGGGCTGCAGCCACCATGGGATGGCACTGTCACCAACCCTTGACCCACAGGGGACAGCTGGGAGCCTGACTCTGTTTAGTTTTTTGTATTACTGCATTTTTAAAAAATTTAATTCTCCTAATAAAGAACTGTTACTCCTATCCCCATATCTTTGCCTGAGAGCCCCTTAATTTCAAAATTATAATAATTGGGAGGGAGGGGGTTTGCATTCTCCATTCCAAGGGATGCTCTTGCCTTCCTTAGCACACACCTGTGGTTCAGAGACAAATCTTTTCTTGTAAAAAGACAGTTCACACCTGTGGAGAAGAAGATTCTACCAGTGAGAATCCATGAAGAAAAAAGGAAACATCTGTGAGAGCCTCAGCAGATACACACACAGGCACTTTCTAACCAAGGAACTGAGTGGCAAGAAAATTACTGACTGATTAGAATTAAACACGATGACTTTGAAAACTGAACAAACATGGGCTGTAAGATGACAATGGGGCTTTGAATAGTGTGAGCCTGGTCTCATTTCTGTCTCCAACATGAGGTCATAGCAGCACTGGACTGCTTAGAGCTGGCTGTTTTACTGGAATGGGGTTGCTTTTCCCCCAGAGTCTGGCAGCTGAGCTCTGAGGGCAGAGTTGCCACAGACACACTCCTTTATAGAAACCTTTTCAGGTTTCTGCAAACTAAGGCAGGGGGAGTGAAGAGGAGCCAAGTGCCTGAAGATCTGTAAAACACTCCTGACTGAAGGAGTTCCTGAGGAACTTCTTTTCCACCTGCAGATGCTGGTCCATTTTCTTCTAAAACCAACTAAAAACTGATGCACTTGTGCAGCACCTTTGTGAGGGTACACCTGGGAGACCACGGTGTCACTGTGCAGATAAGGTGAACAAACATCCTTTAGGAAAGTGGAGCCCAAGCCTTGGATGAGGCAGACATTCTCATGGTCATGATTTGAAATGGAGCATTTTAATCCTGTTTTCAGGGGTTTCTGATGAACCTAAGTCTCTGTTACCTATTAACAGAGGACCCTTTTTTTTTTTTAATGTCATACTCCTCTTTTTGGTATTTGGGACTATCATAGTTGAGCATGCAGTTTGTGACTGTTTTGTCTTGTTACTGCAACAGTGTTTTTTGTGAATACAAATGTAGTAAATTTGTATTTAATATCATATATTTTAATGTTTAAAATATTAGATGAGACTACAGTATATGTTTCTGCGATGTAATCACTGTGTTACAATTTGTACTTAATATCACCTATTATTAACTCTAATTAACTACATCATCCTACCATAGAGACATTGTAGGCTGGGATATAATATTAAATCAGAATTCACTAGCGCTGTGGTGAGCAGCAAATACAAATGGATCTATGAACAATACTTGCAAAACACTACTTACATGAAATGAGCTCATTGTCAGCTGAATGAAAAGTCTTATATGTCTTGAAAGTCCTTCCACCTGTTCATCAGTGATGAAGGTAAATACAAATTCATGGATTCCCAACAATGGAATCAGCACAAGTGTAGATCTTGCCAGTCTTAAAAAGAAAATGTTTGATTATTGTATTTTTTAACCGTCCTTGGTGGCAAAAAATCAGAACTCAGAGGTGAAGAAATTATTTCAAAACCATACTCTCAATATCCTGACTTTGGAATGGCAGTAGCAGTTCTGTGATTTAGAGAATAATCTATGCATAAATCTGTGGAAACTCTAGTTAAAAGTCATGTTTCATAAATGAAGTGTTTTCCATGGCGCATCCTGGTCAAAATAAAGTAATGCCTGATTCTCTATCAGGCTACAAACATAGAGCCAGAGGGTTTTTCTTTTTCTTTTTCTTCACGAATTTTGGTGACAAAGGGAAAAATGTATCACAGCAGCAGAGGCCACAGGTGTGAGAGGAGATACCTGAGAGCAGAGATCTCCCTGCACTGAAAAGCCTTTGTGAAAATGCCCCCAAAACTCAGCACACCTGCCTTTGCCTCTCACAGAGAGAAATGTCTGTGGAGCCTGTTCTGAATTCAGAATATTCTGAATATCTATTCAGAATATATCTATTTCCCAATCTCTGAATATCTATTACACCTGGTGGTGGTAGGTGCATCTTTAGGGGAAACAGGCAAGTTTTTGATGTGACAGAATTTTTAAAAAGGGGCCAGGACTTCTGTGTCATTTGTTACCTACCTGTATTTGTAGTCATGGAAGCTCATTTGCTGAGCTTTTAGTTTGGAAATCAGCATTCTGAGAATTTTTAAGAAGATGCCAAAGTTAACCTCGAAGGAAAATACATATGATTTACTTACAGCAAATGTTAGGACACTAATCAGTTAACTACTAAATAAATGTATAATTGATATTAAACAATTGCAAAACCTGTGACCTGTATTCCAACCTGGAATGAGGTTGGAATACAAGCAGGTTATTGTCACATGCTAAATATGCGAAGTTGAGTAATTTAGCATTGTGTTATTCAGCCTGACATAAAATTTGATATGTGATCTTCCAGCACAAAATCACATTTCAATTTTTTTAATCCAGAACACTGCTTCCTCATTTTTTTTGAACAAAATTTTATCCCTCCTGTCACTTTATGTGTCCCTTGATATTTCTGTGGTAGGAATATCTTATTCATTCCAAAATTTTGAAGGACAAAAATGGCACTAATTACAAAGACCAAGGAAGGAAAAAACCCAAACACGTTATGTAATTCTTACTGCAATGGAAAACAACATTGGTCCTCGGATGATCCACCAGATCCCCATGTGTTCATTTGTTCCCCAGCACCTGGAGAATAATTTAAAGTATAATTATTTTCAGAGAAAAAAAAAAAATTAGAATGTTCACATAACTTGTATATGTATTTCAAAAGGAACTTGGTGAAGTTCAACTTTTTCAGGATGCCCCCAAAGAGATAGAAGAAAACTAAGAAGAGTTTCACCAACAACTCTGAAGATCTTTCTGAAGATCTTTTGAAGATTATCAGTGATGATAAAGGTTTCCCTAGACCATAAACTTCAGAATATCTGGCAAACTCAGTCTTTGAATCCACAAAACATGACACCAAACTCTCACAATGGAATTAATCCGACTTAAATTATCTATCTGAAACTGGAGACTGGAAATGAATAAACTGGGAATTGTGACCATGATTCTTGATCTTCTGAAAAATATGCATACTGTTTCCTTGCAGCTCT
This sequence comes from Certhia americana, assembly GCA_018697195.1. Classification (NCBI taxonomy): domain Eukaryota; kingdom Metazoa; phylum Chordata; class Aves; order Passeriformes; family Certhiidae; genus Certhia; species Certhia americana. Next base: position 2,411,027 of record CM031873.1, read on the forward strand.
TTTCCTACCTGCTTCAACTTTCTGATTTGTTCTATTTCTTCTTGCTAATTAGCCTGAGGTTCTGATTCCTGTCTTGGCTCATCATTTACAATTTATATGACATCTCACTCCATAAAACCATAATTGTGGTTTGGATGTTGCTTATTGTCCACGTTGGCATTGCAAATAAAATTCTCTAGAAACCACGAAAAATAAGAGTAGAACAAAAGATTCCATACACAAACCACAAAGTTTATGAGATGTCACCAGCAGCATCACTGAAGACCAGGAGCTGGTGCTTGTTACTGTCACTGGTGACCCCCCCAAATATCAGCTCTCAGTGACTGCCAGATTTTGCCATGGACTTCCATTACAATTTACTTTTTTCTTTAAAAAGTGGCAGTGAATATGAATTAAAGTGTCTCCAAGGAAAGCACTGGTCTCCTCTTCCTGACAGGATGCTCTCCATGAAGATGTTGGTGCACACAGTTTGCTTCATGTAAATGGATGAACATTTCAGGAACAGTGAAAGTTCACTCTACTCCTTGCTAATTGCATTAGTAAACCCGAGAATTCCTAGAAGCTTTTTAATGTAAAAGTACTAAAGGGAACCTTGAAAACATGACAAGTATCCATTATACAATAGGTGCTGTATAATCTGATAATTTGCTGGTCAGTTTTTGTGTCAAGAACGGCCAAGGGCTTTCAGCCAAGCAAAGAGAAAGTCAGGATTCCAAAGAACATTTTATTTAATAACCTACCCGGTGTTCTCCAGTTTGGATCTGCTTATTCCCCAAGGGCCCACAAACAGGATTGGAACAACTGAAAAGAAAAGAGGAGTCTATTCCAGCCAAGCTTGTAGAAGTGTGTGGTGCAAAGGTTTGTTATTTTCAGTTTTCTATTTAGAACAGTTGCAAAAATCAGCTTCATCCTGGCTTTCCCCATTCGTAGTTCAAATACAAAATGAGTTTTCATGGTGTTGAATCTTGCATTTTCAGACTGATGAATACAGCCCAATATAAGGAAATTTCTTCTTGCTCTGCCCACCAGGCATCTGCTTTCTTACGAAACAATTCCCTGATTTCCTGTATCTGCAGCTCAAGCTGAACTGCAGCCAATGTACCTCTGCTGACATATCTCCATTTACAAGTGCTGGCTTCAAAACTAGTGAATAAAACAGAATTCAGATTTCTTTTTTTCTTTCTTAACAAAATATCCTCCACATAATCAGTGCTTGGACACAGTTCTGGACTTACCCCATCCTATCACAATGTATGTCTGCAGCAGTCGTCTCTCAGAGAGCACCACAGTTATCAATAATGTATGCAGATAAATTCCTTCTACTAATAGCCAGAAGTAATTTGCCCCAACAAAGTAATGCATGAAAAACTGAGCAGTCCTGCAAATGATTACAATCTGTAGGAATGAGAGACCAGGAGTCATTGTAAATGTAGATGTCATGATCTGCATGTGAGAGTTTTTTACTGATGAGCTGTTAAAATAATAGTCAGCATTAACATCTTGCAGATAATTTTGCTTATTGGCAAGGGCAAGCTCTATTCCTACAACAATATACAAGAATAATTTAATCAACAGTGGTCACAAATGAGATGTTGTAAATAACTGCCAAATAAACACAGAATTCTTTCTAAAGGCTACTAAATATTACAGTCTATTAATGTGTTCTTTCTATTAATTTAAAATAAATATCTTGCAATCAGGATTGCATCTTGATTACCCCAACTTTTATCAACAAAATTTCAGCATCCAAAGCTCAGCTTACAAACACCTCAACACTTGATGCTGGAGGGCAAACTTCCAAAACTGTGACTGCTAGGACCACTAGGAGCACACATTTAGTAGCTGTGAACTAGGACATTACCTCTGGACTGAGGTATAATATCCATCCAGTTTCATCATTTGGTCTTTTTGAGTAAATATTGTAGTATACAGAGTCTTTTATAAGGACTGCTGCAGCACGCAAGATAAAGGATGCAAATAGATTCATATGGATGTAGTTTCTTGTGCAGTGAAGTTTTCTGTGGGAGAAAAAAACAATGTATGAATCCTCTGGGATGTATCTAATTTGCAGAAATAATTTTTTTTAAAAAACAATGAAAACATGGCAAAACAACTGCTGTATCCTTATTGTTGCCATCAATGGATTCTGCTTAGAAATTGCATTTGTATTGCTCCCTAGAAAAATACAAGCTATTTATATGGAATCAACAAAATGGTTTGGGTTGGAAAGGATCTTAAGGCCCATCTCATTCTATCTCCACTTCCACTGGATCAGGTTGCTCCAAGGCCCATCCAATTTGGCCTTAAAATCTTCCAGGAATGGGGCAGTTTCTGTGCCAGGGCCTTACAGGAAAGAATTTCTACCTAATATTTAATCTAAATCTATCATCTTCAGCTTAAAGCCATTCCCCTTGTCCTGTCACTCCATGCCCTTTTCCAAAACTCATCCCCAGCTTTTTTGTAGCCCCTTCAGGTACTGGAACACAAATGAAATAATAACTTCAATTTCACAAAAAGAAGAATATGAGTACTGGGCTCTGTATGTTTAAAATGCATGTAAATTTATACTAACCTGAGTAAAGAAAGTATAAGCAGAGCTAATACCAGTGAAATGAGAGAAAAGTAATATCCTATAGTGTATAACAGCTGTAATGTGGTGAGTAGTTTGTGTTCTTCTTCCTGGGAACAAAGAAGAAAAATATGTTATGTAGGCAAAGGGACAGAGAAGAAACACAGCTCAGAAATTCTGGGGATCCTTCTTTGAGTTTCAAGGAGCCAGGGCAGGATTCTGATCCCAACTCTCTGCACTGCCTTTTGAAATCAGTGCATTACAAAGACACTTGCACTCAGAAATTTGGGGTTTTTTAAATACAAAGGCACTCCCAGAGCATTCCCAGATTTCTCCTGCACAAACACCATTCCTAGTCCAAATCACAGCTGATCCTTGCTGTGATTCCATGCACCAAGTGGATCCTGGTGGGTTAACAGCAGCAGAGATAACTCTCTGAACCTGCACACACAGGTGTGTGTGTGTGGCCTGGAGACTCAGCTGCTGACCAGCTGTGTCTGCACAATTGAGAGTCAGCTCTGTCTAGAGCTATGGAAACAGACTCTTGAGTTCAAAGGAAAAAAAAAAAAAAACCTAAAAACAATTATTAAATTAAAGCTGTCCTGAATGTCTTTGTGTGACAAACAAGACCTCAGAGGAGGAAGGGAACTACTCACACTTTCCCAGATTATCATAAACGTCCTGACTTCAAAGGTACCCACAAGGACTGACGCTCACCTCTTGGCCCTGCACAAATTTCCTTTCAATTTACCTAATTCAACATTACTTTTTCCTAAGTTTCTCCTATTTTAGCTGCTTCTGTCTACCTCTCAGCTATTCAAACTTCTAGCCCAAGGAAAGCATCTCTGAAGAGGGGATGAGACACAGGATATGTGGCTTTCACAATCCATATTTACCCTACAGAGTTTGTGGAATCTGTGTCTCTTCCTCGGTGACTCTGCTGTTTTTCTTGTTCTACTACTCAGCACCAGGGACTTCAGAATTGTCTTCCTGCCAGCAGTTTCCTCTAATAATTTCATGCTAGTGAGCCATGCCTCTCTTGAAGGGGGTGAAAGTGCCCAGGAAAAGCAGTATGAGTGCAGGAGATTCCCAGCTGTTGATCACTCTGCTCCATGGAAACATCCCAGCAGGTAAAAACCTTGTAAAAATCCCAAGTTATCATCTTGGCTGTTTTAATTTTGCAACACCAAAGCCCATGAAGCCAAGCTGATTCCTCTGATGTGTGAAGATACTGGCTCTGGGTTATTTCCAACATCTTGGGGCGTTTCAATTAAATCAAACAAACAGGTACAAGTCAACATTTAGTGTTGGTAGGAAAGCTGGTAAAAGTTTTCAAAGAAATTGTCTGCTGTCACACAAGATGAAATCATATGTCTTGCAGAAGCTAATACGCTATCCATAATGGTCAACAAACCTTGGAAAACACTCAGAACTTATGAATATTTATTACATTTGCATAAATAAACTGAAAGTTTTGAAATCTGTGTACTTACTATATGAAGACCTTAGTAAAACCATAGCAATACACTTGAGATACTGAACCAATAATGTTTCATAACTAATCAGTAAAGCAGTGCTACTTGATAAAGTGAGAAACAGCACTTGGTCAATATTAAAAAGTGAAAAATAGTGCTGATAGTGCTTACCTAAAGAGCTAATTCTGACATCTGCTAAGCTGAACTCCATGGCAAAAGAAGTTTGGCTGACAAAGTCCAGCCCCATGCCTGATGCAATATGAGAAATACAGGAAGGATGGCATTAGATTAGGATGAACCCTCCAGTCTCTGACCAGCTAACTTTGAAATTACCAATTAGCAACTCATTAAATGCTGAAAGGCTCAGAAGGGAAGTTGTCTGACTTTCACAGACTAATGTGATTTGGGGAGATGCTGAGATGCTCACTTGCTTGACAAGTTGTAGTGTTTTTCTATTTTATTAGGAGAAAATCATCACATGTCAACACTGGACTCTGAACAGAAAATGACTTGTGGCATCAAAAGCAGGAATCCCCTTCTTTAATATTTTCTCTGCTGCTTCTTATAAATAAAATAACAGCTTTCCATTTGGTAATTTAAATGAAATCTGAAGCTCCTTTGCAGGTATTAAATGGAAATGTTTTGTCAGTCACTCAAGAAAGGATTAAGAAGATTAAAGTTTTCAACCGTAATATAAAACATACTTACATTTTTTTGGAAATGATTTTTCTCAGAACATTCTGAACTATCCCGCCAAATGTCTGTGGAATTTTCCTTTGTTTGCCAAATCCCTTCATCCAAGCAGACTCTGTATACATGTCCTACACTTCCTGAAAGTAAACAGAGTTTTAGTTTAAAAGGTCAAAAGAGACATTTCATTTTTCATACATGTTTGAAAGATTTCTGCCTTACACCTCCACAAGAGACTCTACACCACCCATACTCAAAAAAATAATTAAACCTACTTTTCTTTTGTCTTTGCCAATATGATTTTTATATTTACACAGGACAAAGTAGGAATGAAATCCAGTGGAAATAAAATTCCCAGAATACACCTGGATTTTACAAGAAAACCCACACCATACATCCAAAAGAGAAGACTACATTTAATTTTATTCATTTTTCCTCATTAAGCTCCTGAATGGGTAATTCACTGACCAGGTTGTGCAGTTTTAACTGCACAAGGATTTGATTAGGGAATGATCTTTCTCTGTAACACCTGATGTTTCAGGCTGATGTTTCATTTCCCTGCTCTGGGGTCACTTCAGTAGGTGGGGTGAACTGATGGAGTTTTCTTGGTTTCACTGCGTTGTCCCAATTTATAATAATTAGGAATTTCCCCATTGAATCAGATAAATGGTGTGGGGACCCTGGTTGATGTTTGTTTGATGTTGTCCTTAACAGCTACCACCCATTTATTTCTAATCAGACCTGGGCTTTTTCAACCATTTTTAAGTTGCAAGTGTTTAAAGGTGGTAGCAACAACCAGAATATCTTGTTTTGCCTAGCTCAGAGCTGAAAGAATTGCTTTGGGAGCACAGTTTGTTGTGATGGAGCAGGAGCTCTGTATGAATATTAGGCACTGGAAAAAACCTTAAACCATCCATGAAATGTGATCAGAAATCTTGCTTTTGTAGAAATTCAGACAGGAAAAAAAAAAAAAAAGTCTCCATTAGATGGAGGCAAGATGTTTTTGTTTATTATGAAGAGCTGGGTTTGGTCTAAATGGTTGGTAGAAGCAGTTTGGGAGAGTAGATGGAAACTTGGTGTCTTAATGCTTATTAGCATAAAAAAAGGATAAATTATATTAAAGAACAGACCATGTGTGGTTTGGGCTGGAGAAAGCTGGGAGAAGCAGCTGCTAGTGGTCTCCCATAAATTAAAGGATTTGGGCAGAATTGATCCCTCCAAGTGGAATTAGAAAAGCAGCTCAGAGAGGAGTTAAGCAGGATTCAGAAATGTTTCTCTGTGCTGATGGCAGTGCCCTTCCATTCCTTTATGGGACTCTGGTTTGGTTTTTAACACTTTTGCTCCTGAAGGGGGTTTTTCTCCCCCCCCTTCCTGAGAGCATTCCCTGCAGGAAAAGGCTGCTTGCAAGGCTGGTTTGCTCACCACACCACTGAAGGGCTGCTGGGAACACCATGGAGCTTGGCTCTTCCAGGTTTCTGGAATTGTGTCTGGGATCAGTGGGGATCCCAGAAGTTGAAGCTTAGAGGCTGAACCCTGAATCTATTCCTACAAATAAAGCTGTGGCAGTATGGTTACACGACCCTGCAAATGTTGCTTTACAGCAGACAAAGCTGTGGCAAGCACAGGTGGAGAAAAAGAACAAATAAACATCGAAAATGATTTTGTGCCTCAGTTCAGAAGTGGTAAAAATGAGATGAAACTCTCCCTCATCCACTTCAGAGGACACTGGGGCAAGACAGACAAGCACCACCTGTCCTTTAGCTGAATTCCTGGCACTCCAAGAGAAGTTACCACTTTCACATTACCATTTTCCAGCCATGGCAAATATGAAGGACAAGGAACAGAGACATTTCCTGGGGGTGAGAAAGGCCAGCAAACAAATTGATCAAATGTCCCATTGCAATGTACTCCTGGGGAGAGAAGCAAATAAAAGTTTCACAAAAAAAGCTGTCCAGACAATGGACAATCATGGAAACAATTTTGTGCTGTTCCAGGTAACCTGCCAGCTACTCCAGAGTAACAAGATATTGCAGATAAATGTGAATACACTGTGCAAAGCTCACAGGGCAGGAACAGGAGCTGCCCTTCTTCCCTGGGACCACACATCACATGAAGGCTTTATACTCTCCACTAGGAGATAAGTTTATTGCTTACAATCACAAAATATCTGAGGGCAGACTTCACCAGGGTCTGCAGGTCCCTTTTGAGGGACAGCAAAGGGACAGCTCCCATCCCTGCTCTCTGACAGGGACAGAGCCATGGAATGGCTGGAGCTGTGCCAGGGGAGCTTTGGGTTGGATCTCAGGGAAATTCTTTCCCCAGAGGGTGCTGAGCACTGCTCAGGCTCCCCAGGGAACAGCCCTGAGGCTGCCAGAGCTGCAGGAGAGTTTGGACAGCCAGGGATGGCCAGGGTGGGATTGCTGGGGGGGCTGTGCAGGGCCAGGAGTAATCTGGGGATCCCTGTGTGTCCCTCCCAGCTCAGATTCTGTGATTTTATGGTCCTGAGGCCTCTGTGTTTCAAATGTAACATCAGATCTCAGCCAGGTTTTCTCTCACTGGCTTTGGCACGTGCAGCTGACTGGTAAATGGAAGAGATTCCACCTTTCCCACCACCTCTGGCACTTTCTCATTGTGACTCCTTTTAGTCATTGGGCAATAGCTCTTATTCCCAGAGATATTACCAGAGGTTATATCTGAGTATCAGTGGTTAAAACTGAGTAATTCAGTTTTAATCTTCACAGTTACCACACCACTCACAGGACTGAAGGTTATTGATAATGAAGAATTGAAATGGTGCAGGCAGGTGACAGCAACATAAAATAAAATGCATTAATGGCAGCCCCAGTGTCTTGGTTAGTTTCTGTCTTACTATTAGGATAACACCAAAGTTCTTCTTTCTTCATCCTAAGCCAGAAGAGAATATCCTACTTTATTTTCCATAGTGCTTAGCAATTTGAGAAACTTGGAGAAATTTGCGTGGGAAGAAGAACACAGGGAGCAAGAAGAATAGCTCTGTGCTATCTCACCAGTATCTTTTTGGGGTGCTTGTACTAAAATACAGAGCACAGGATGTGCATTTTCACTTATTCTGTTGTACCTTTGAGGCTAAGAATATGTGTTATGATCCCTGTAGCTGTTAGCATTTATAGCTGCCTTTTTATTGTTCTTTTCCCCAATTTCTGTTTTTCAATTGTGGACTGGGGAGGCTGCCAGGAGAAAAATACCTTCTTTTTTTTTTTTTTTTTTTTTTTTTTTTTTTTTCCATTTCATGAAAGCTGAAGTTCTGAGTCCCTGTGGTTCTCTTGATTACCCACTCCAAACTACTGCCCTCTAATATCTTGCTGGGTCACCTGGCTTGGTTCTAATTGCCACCAAAGCTATCCTTCTCTGCTTTCCTGGCAAAATACAATCTTCTTGTGCATCATGCTAATGTTTTTGCACACCAGGTGTTCACCACAGGCTATTGACTTCTAGCTGCTCTCTACTGCTCCTTCCTTTCCTGTCAGCATTAGTTGTAAACCATCCTACAGGTGACCTGGCTGAGCTTTGCTTTCCCTGCTTTCCCTAAAATATTTTTATGTTATTTTTTTTGTCCCCTCTGAAATCCTCATCACTGTATTCTTCCCTCCTTGACTGTAGCCATCTAGCAACTTATGGAAACTTCTTGTCTCTGGCTTTCTGTGTTTTCCCCTTCCCTGTTTTCCACAAATGGCTCTGACTTTTCACCCTTCCCGGTTTGGAATCAACCAGAAATTTGGTGAGGATCCCTCCATCCAGGGAGTCCAAAACAGAGAGCACAGATTCACTTTACATCTTTCCTTGGTGAACAGCAGCCATCTCTCTCCTGGCCACACCTTGGACTTCTCCAACTGCTCAAACCAACATCATACCATCCTTTCCAGAAGACAGACACCTAGCTGAGCAGAGTTTATGAATTTAGGACTGAAATAATGATGGGTTAGGAAATCCCCTTTTGGCAAACAGCAGAATACTTTTGAGCACCCAAAAGGAGGGAGGCATGAATTCAGGACAAGACACTGTAGGTGTGCTGCTCTAAACCTAAGCATCCAAAACCCCAGAAAAAGGAAAATAAACAAGGGATTTTAGGCTAATATTTGTGTCAGGTGAATTGCTCTACATTTACAACTTAGGAACAGACATACAGCAAGACAATATTTGCATATTTGTCAGTGTTACTCAATAAATGTCTTCATTGCTTAATTCCTTACCACTGTCTACAGATGATTCCTGCAGCATTTTCAAGCATTCCTGTTTATATTTGTTCCATCCAGTAGTGGTTTTTTCCAGCAGAGAACCTTTGGCCTGGGAGTGAAAATACTGTACACGAGAAAGATCAGTTAGAACCTTTTAGTCCTTAATGACAAGCTTCTTTCCATTATAAGAAATTCTGGTTTCTGAGCACAGAAATGAGAGGAGAATGGGGGAATGGTAGGTAAAAAAGATTTAAAGGGCTTTTTGGTTTTAGAATATGTTTAAAGATAATTAAGCACACCTGGTTGTGTAGTAGTGAATAGTGAGTAGTACAGCAAAAAAAAAAAAAAATTTAAAAAAAAAGAATAAAACAGTCATGAATAAGCAATGCTATTTAGCTACGAACACCTTTCCTCTGGTGCATTCTGTACTCCTGCCCAGAATTTCACAGATCACTTATTTTACCAGTAGCTGCAACTGTGCCATAGATACCCTTCTATTCCTATTTTTCCCTTTTTTTCTCTTTTTTTTCTTTTGCCAGTTTTAGTTTTACCTGCCCATTCACACAGTGTTGCCCTTTTTGCCTCAACAGGGCCCTGTTTTGATTCCTTCTTGTGTCCATAGGTGAGAAGAGGCTTTGCCCTCCAAATTTGCCAGATAATAAAATGACAGACACATCCTTATCACACAACACTCTGACTGCAGAGGTCTTTAAGAGGGCCATGGCTGATAATTGCTGTTTAGGAGAGCAGTGTCTAAAACCAGAAGAATTAAATGCAAAAATGCTTGGTGATTTGGGTGAAGAAATGCCTTATTAGGAGCAAAGCAGCTCAGAAAGGATAATTGGAGATGCTGCTTACAGCTCAGTGTTAGCATGATGACTTGATCATTATTTATCCATGGAAAAGAACTCCATCCTAGATACTCTGTGTAATAAACCCCCCTGGTCTCCTGAAACCAGGGCTTTGAGAGGCCAGAGCAGTCAAGGATTACTGTTACTAGAGGTCACCAAAAATGAAAAATTCATTACTGGTTGAAAATATTACCAATACCAACAAGCAAATTTTGGAGAGCAAACAAAATATAAGTTTTCTAAACAATCTTTTAACTAAAAGATGCCTTTCAGTTCTCCAGGAGAAGTCAATTTGATTTTGTCTGGACTACACCCTTTCTTTGAAACTTTAACACACATGTGGTTGTCCTGATGTTGTCTGAACATGGAGATGTACCAAGGTCTGAGAACAAACATCCAGAAAAATATATGGCTGTGAACTTCACCTTTGTTCCTTTAAATCTATGGTTTGTTTATATTTAACGAATAAAATTCTATTTATTTGCTTTCAAAACAAGAACATTGTTCTGGTGAGTTAGCTGTTATGCAGGATCACTGTTTCCTGAATGTTTTTACTGTGCACAACATTGCCTTGCTCAATTCTCTGCTTTTAGTCTCTCAGCTAACTTCCACACACCCCACTTTAGGCTTGAGGGAGCTGCAATCATTCTTCCATGGATGGGCTTGAGAGATAAGGGTAGAATATTTACAGCAGCCATGAGAAAGGAATGCATGTTTCCAAAATGAAAAAGCGTCTTGACATTTCCCTCGTGTAGGCCCCAAAACTCTGGGAGCCAGGGGAGATTGTTCAGACACTGGCAGGTCAGTGACCCATGTTTGGAGAGGCAGAGATGGGGAGATGACGCATTTGTAGCCAGGACTGCTGGGCTGAAGGAAGAACACTCCAGCTTCTGATAAACAAATGTGTTAAACTGATGCCTAGAGAGGCTACCTGGGACAGAGGATAGTCAGTGTTAAAGGAATAAAGCAGGGATTTATTAAAAGCCCTTCAAAGGATGCACCTTGGGCAGGGCAAGAGCCCGGCCAGGGCTGCACCCAAGATGGAGCCAAGGTGGAGCCGAGTCAGGAGTTTCACCCTTTGATCACTTTGGGTCCATTTCCACCTTGGCCTTCATTGTGCAATTCCAGCTCCAGGTTCTGCAGTCCCACCCTGCCAGCTTGCTCTCCTCACTTCTCTGCTGGTTGCACTTTTTGGGGCTGAGGCTGCAGCTTTGTTGTCCTTGGTTGTGGGGCTGCCAAAGGATTGTTGTGTGTGCCTGAGCTGTGAGCAGAGCTCGCTGACACTTTGTGTGGGGTTCAGAGTCACACCCCAGTGCAGGGCAGAGTCTGGAAACAGAAAAGCTAAAACTCAAGGCCTCAAAACAGCAAAGGAAATACAAAGGAAACTTCACAGAGGCGACCTGGCTTCTTGTTTGGTTCCATTCTGGAGATGAGGTTGATACCCAGTCATGGAGAAGTTCACTCAAGGAGAGTGAGCAGCAGGTTAGGCCTAAAGAAAAGTTCCACATCCTGATGGAATTGTCCATTTCCTCAAATCTGCAGGCACAGTCACATAGCCAATACCTGGTCACTATTGATGTAAATACTTGTGAGATAAAATTGTTTTGGTCATATAGCCAATACTTGGTGACATCCTCCTTGTCTTTCCTTCTCACTTCACTGTTGGTTTTGTTCTTGGGCCTGAAATTTGTCCTTGGTCCCAAACTGGAGAAGGAATTGTTTTGAGTCTCTGCTCTGTGAAGAGAGCTGAGTAGCACTGAATATGAAACCAAAAACTACTCCCCAAAACAGCCCAGAGTCTAAAAAATATAATAGCTAAAACCTAAAGCATCAGCAGGGATGGGGTGTGGGCTCTGTGTATCCTGAGGAGACCCAACAAATCCCTCTCTGCAGCTGGAACAGGTTATGATCACAGATCCCAGGAAAGTTCTGTAATGATCAAAGTTTTGGGTTAGGTGCAGTGTAAGTTCCATGGTAGAAATAACAAACTTCCAGGGAAATTTCCCATGACCTCCAGCAGTGGGAACACAGCTTTTGATCTGCTGTGTGCTTCAGCTGCCATTCAGCCACTGCTCTCAAACAGAACTTTTGGAAAATTAAATCTAGAATTAATCCAGTGCCCAAGGCAGAAGCTCAAGAAGCCCATGAACTCTTGCCCTACACTGGACATCATTTCAAGTTGTCAAAAGTTTTTTTGGTAAAAAAGGAACTCCCTCAGGCCACCAGCCTGGCCCCTGCCTGTGCTGAAGTTCACCTGTGAGGAAATTTAATCAAAATTCCCTGGAAGTGTCTGGCCATTTATTGAGATTGTACTCTTTAGAAATTTGTTGGATGCAAAAGAAAATGCTGCCTGGAGCTTCCATTTAGGAAATTGATTATATTTGGTTGCAGACCGATTTATATTTAAGTTTTTCATAACTGACCACAGTACAGTCAGAATTTCACCCTTTTAATTTTTTATACTAAGCTGGCAGTGAAATGAAATGTTTCTGTTTATTCAGACTGTGCTCTTTTGGGCAGAAAAAAGCCCCTTCAATTTAGGCCTAAACTAAAAATAAAAGCTGAAAAATATTTATTCATTCTTTCAGCCATGATCCAGGTTTAGTCTGATGGATATTTTTCCTATCTATAGAGATAGAAAATACAGATATAGTGATTTATGGCTGTTATTCCTTTAAATCTTTCTTTCTTATGAAATAAAATATAAAGACATACAGCACATACTTCTTTAAGCAAGTTGCAAGAACCACTGTGACAAATTAATTCACTGTGATTAGTCTAGCAAAATTTTGATCTCACAAAAGTATGTGAGAGATTTTTCTGTTAGAATTGATGGAATTAATGCTTTGGCCAAGGGGTCTCACAAATCTGAGAGTTGTTTCAGCTCTAGAAACAGAAGCTCTAAGCAGAAAAGCTCTAGATTTGAAATATATGAAAATATTGGGACTATTTTAAAAAAAAATAGATTTGTCTCCTGGTAATTTTTGTTTTTTATTAAAATGTTAGAAACATAGATATGGGCTCTACAGCACATACAGCTGCAAACCCACTTTCTTAGAAACCCAAGAAAATGGAGATTAAGTGGTTAGAAATACCTTTTTACTTTCAGTTTATTGTCCTGATGCCCATACACTTCATAGAAATGTACCCTAAATTTTATTCACTTAAATTGAAATTTACAAAATATCAGTAATTGTTTAAAAAATTTGTTCAAATCAAGATTGATGTTAATAAATAAATAAGAATTACTAAAAACCAACATGAAAACTCCCTTGAAGTGAATCACACTGAGAAATTTTCTCATTAAGTACCTAAACCCCTTCCAGATTATTAGATAAGTAAGAAGTAAGTGTTTAGAAATTTGTTAAGATTTAGCGGGAAAAAATAAAAATAAAATGGTTTAGAGGATCTCTACAAGAAATAAAGGCAGAAGTCTCATACAGATTTATTTGCTTTCTGTAGGAAAGTGAGGTGCAGAACAAAACCAGCCAGATTTCACAAATTGGAGATTTAATGCTCACAAGTCAGAGGTTAAAAAGTAATGCCAGAAACAAATCAAAGTTGGCTTTAGAACAGAGAAAAACAGTAGAACATAAATGTGATTCATAATAGTATTTTTATCTAGTAGGAAAACTGAAAAACAAATCTAATTCAACACCCATTAATATTGGTATGAAAAGTGATTGTGTAAATGGTTGTAAACATAATTTATTCACTGTATGAATGAGGATTAATAGAATAAAAATGCAAAAATTATCTAGTCAGAGAGAATCCTAATACAAAACTCTACCACTTTGCAGCCATTGTTTCTCATTACTAATTGTAATAATAATAAATTGTTTTGTTGGCAGGATTTTTGGTACAAACATGCCGTTTGTGCATGTTAAAATGCTTAAATATTAAGTTAAAATGCTACGTGCCAGGAATCCACTTTTATACTGTCCATTATTAATTATTGAATTAGCTTACCTGTTTCACAAGAAACAATACCATGAGAGAGCTGGCAGATGTTGGAGTTATCCCGGACAAGAGTCCCATGCTGGAATAGAGAGAAAAAGGTATGACCATGCCCATTCGAATAAATTTGTCCCTGGTATACTGCTTTTTCACTCTATAGATCAATTATATTAAAAAAAAAAAAAAAAAAGAAAAATGGATGTCAAAATATCTCCTTTTATGAATGCCACTGTTCCATGAATCTTCTTTCCAAATAAGTGAGGAAGTCTCCTGAAGTGTTTAGCCTTGTTAGGCTTCAACTACGATTTGGTTTTTCTCTTTAAAGGCAGAAAGCTTAGTCTAAACTTCACAGCAACTCTGCTTACTGTCCTCATCCATTAGCCAATAAGAAGTCAGAAAACTATTAAAACATTAAAGGGCTGATCCTGCTCCTTGAAGCTCCACAGGAGTTTTGCCAGTGATTTTTCCAGAATGCAATCCAGCTCCACAAACACACACACACACACACACACACACACATATATATGTATATATTTATATATATTTATACACACCTCATGAAACCAAGAAATGACACCTTAGAACACAGGAAAACTTTGTGTAGGAACTTGCTGATTCTGGCTGTCTGTCAGAAAGCAACTCTAAAAATTGGTTTTATGCTTTTTTGATCGTATTTTGTCACATATTTGGATCACATTTTGAGCATATTTTGTGCACAGCAATTGCAGGATAAGGGAAAATCCAAATATTAAAAAAAAAAAAAAAAAAAAAAAAGGTAAAGTTTTACTACATATCTTGAGAGGTTCAGTGTTTTCTTCAAAGCTTCAGTTGCCAGGTGGGTCGTGGCTGTCTTGGTGTTACCTGCATTTATTCACTTTACACACCTCTCAACTTTGTTCCAGCAAAAATCACTGCCTAGAACACTTTGCTTGAAGGAAAGCCCAGCAAATCAATTTGCTCCTCTCTTATTTTCTTTCTTTTTTTCCCAGTTTAGGCAGAACTAACTGATAAACGCTCGTGCAATCCATCTCTCCTATTAAATAGAGCATTCTTGCACCAAAACTTGCTTTGAAAGCCAGGGCACGAGCAAAAATCTGCCTCTGTGAAACATCTCAGACTGCAGTTGTCATCCAGAAGATATCAATGGTTTCACAGGCCCCCAAAAATATTTAATTATAGCCATATGCAGATTGCTCCCATAGGAATAGAAACACAGAGAAGTGTTTAATCCTCAGAAGGATTTCCCTCCTGCTCCTCCTGCTCTCACACTTGCTCCCACTCCTGTTCCCACAAGTGCTACCCCCTTGTGAAAATGCAGTGAGACAAAGATGCAGGAAAAATAACTCCTGGCTCGAGCTACATCTGCTTTTTGGGTTGTGAGATTTGTTCTGTCTTTGTAGACCAGACCTGCTCGGTCTTGCACTCTGTTGCTGGCCAGCTCTGTCAGCTGAGCTTTTCACAACAACCTAAAGCAGGAATTTATCCTGTTATCCCTGAGTTTCATGCTGGAGCTCATCTGCTCCTCCAGCTCTGACATCTTTGGGTAGAGATTTTATCTTGAAAATCCAAATTATTTTCATTAGAAGATACATATGTGACTTCAGTGTCTGTCCCATGGAACCATTCTCCCCCAGGGCACATGTTTTGACTTTAAAATGAAGCAGTGAATTACTAACACCCCAGCTCCTTTTGGTTCTTTGCATAACTTACTTGCATCACCAAACAGGCAAAAAAACATATATATATATATATATATATATAACACATCAAGGTGGGAAATGTTTACTAAATGAAGGGAAAAGAAGTGTTGTCTCACAGAATGACAAGATGCACATATCAAATACGGATAATTCAGCATTATCTCTAATGTTTCACCTTACTTGGGCAAAACTTGTGTTATGTGTTCATGGAGGCAGACTGAACAGTGCCCAGGAAACCATCAAGAGCAAACTCAGGTAATTTATGAATTTTATTTGTTGCTGGTGGGACTCTGAACATAGGCAGTCACCTTCCTAGTGCTGCATGCTGTGAAATGCTGTAGCTAAAACCAACCAGTTTTAGCTCCTTACGAGTTTTTTAACAGTAGGAGTCACAACTGCATTCAATTTAAACAGCATTTACAGGAGCATTTAGAACTGTGAGATTTTGTTTATTCCTTAGCTAAAAAATAGAGATTCCATCAGTCTGGCTCCACCTCCAGTCAAGGTAAATAAGCTTGTTTTATTTGTATAAATAAAACTTCAGTGATTGTACACTGGACTACATCCCATGCTTCTGTGCTCTGTGTATGATTCACGGGGAAAAATATCATTTATTGTCACACTTTCTCATATTTTTTTCACAATACATTGCTGCCAAGCAACACTGTCCTTTATTCCTAATCTCCCCTGCCACATGATTTCTGGTCATGCCCAGATCTCTGCTCTCTGTCTTAAAACTCCTAAGCTAGCACAATTTTCTGAGAGGGATGAAGAGTGGGATGGTGAATGCTGGCAGGTGTTCCTGATGAAGAAATAGAGACAGATGCACAAAAAGGGAGTTTCCAGAATAATTGCTGGTGCAGCTCTGGAAGATGCCAGCCTCCATCCCAGAGGCAGACAGGCGGCACAGAGCCTCAGCAGCATTTTCCCTGAGTTTCCTCTCTTTAGTCTTCTCCATCACAGCCTTCAGCAGCAGCTACTGGTGTGAAGGGACGAGGAAAGTGGCCAAACCTTTCTGTAAAGGGGACAGCAAAGGGGATCTCTGCATCCGCTTCAACAGCCCCGAGGGCAACAGCAGCCAGGCTGTGCAGTACATCTGGGAGACAGGAGATGACAAGTTCGTGGAGAAAAAGTTTCATGCTGGGATCTGGTATTCCTGTGAAGAAATGATAAATGAGGAAGGTGAGTAAGCCCAGGGAGATTTACTTCGTGAAGTAATCACAGTTCTTCCTCCTTGTTTGGTGTCCCCCTCCCCTCTGCCTCGCAGCTGATGATGTGTTTTGTTGTGTCTGTTTCCTGAAAAAGTTGCTCTTCTCTGGCAGAGGGGACCTTAGAGGTCCTACTCAATCTCTGAAAAATTCTTAATAAATTCTGCAAAGAACATCAGCGTGACAGGTTGAGGCTTTGATTTGGCTGAGAGTTTCTGGTAGAGATGAAGATGATTTGTTTTTTATTCTACTCATCGTAACAGCAAGTGAAATGACTTTAACAGCAAAGCATTTCATTTTTCCATTTTTTATTCTGTTAGTCAAAAATGAACATACCTGCTTTAAATAATTGCTTCTGATCCCCTATGGCAACATAAAAAATTCAAAATGATTTTTTTTCTTTTTTTTAAAATCATTTGCACTAATATATCTCTGGGATCTAAATTAGTTCCTGGATTTCCTCTTGGGCACAAGTATTTCTACTTTCTTACTGTGATCTCACCTTGCATAAATCAAAGCAGAAGAGGATTATTTTCACCCTGCTAAAACATGACATGGAGACTTACTAGACATAAGTGGTGGCATTTAATTTGGTCTCACTTTGCATATGTAAATATTATTAAAATGAAATTAGCTTGCCATTACAGAAACTTTCTAGTTAATTTTGGATTTTTGTATAAGGGAATTGCTGATTCAAGATTTCAAGCATTTATTGTAAAGCCACAGCAAGATTAAGTATTTCCCTTTATTGTCCTGATGAGTTTACAAGCAACAGCCAGAACAGAGCTTCAGAGAAATCAAATACTGTTACCTATGCTATAAAATTCAAATATTTGCACAGTCTCCTGTCCCAAAGGTCCAGTTCTACCAGAAGTTCTGTAAGTTATGCAGTTCTAAGAGGTGAATGTCAAAGATCAGAGCAACCCACGTGTCCAAAAGACACCTTTTATCCAAGCTGTGAGTACCAGGGTTGTGGAATTTGAGCATCTGCTATAGAAGCTCATGTGTGGAAGCTCATGTTTTCCAACTTGGTGCAGTTTGGAGCTGGAAAAAAACACCCAGCATGTTCAGATCAGAGCAGAATTAATTCCGAAGGCTTTGTTCACAGCATCTGTGTGGGGGTCAGGAGGTCATATGGGTTGGAAAATCAAAGCTTACAGGAAGAAATTGGAATGAAGCTTAGAGGGAATTTGTGTGAGCAGCAGCCTTGCTGCTGGAAGGAGAGCAGCTCTGCCCTAACTGCAGGATTGCCTCCAGGCTGCCAGTTTTGCAAAGGAATTTTCCTCTCCTGGCTTTTTTTACCACCCCATGGAAATCAATTCACAGCCTTGCTCTAAGTCTTCCAGGCTCTGGTTCTACCTTGAAATAGTCTGTGAGGACTCTCTAGCTAAGCCCCAGGAGAAGGTTGATGTACCAGGGTCACTCTGTACACTAAAACCAACTTCTCCTGATCTTCTCACTTTCTGCTTATATGATACATTTTGTATTTTCTTCTTTCTATTAATCTATTTCTTTAGATAATTACAGAATACAAAATAATTCTGAATTTTATATTTTCTTTTTAGGTGAGAAATGTAGAAGCTTTATCAGTCTGACTCCAGCTTCTGATCGAGGTAGATATGCAAATTTTTTTCTCTGTAGTCAAAACTTTCCTGATCACAATTACTAATATAAGTATTTTCCATCAAATTAAATTAATTAATTTCAAAAAAAGCTTACTTTAATCCCAAAGATTTTTTTTTGTCCTTTATTTAGTTTTCCAACTTTAAAATGAAGTTCATATGACTTACAAAATCAATCTATGTCTTTCTGAAGACACAATACTTGAAATATGAACAGCTTTTGAAATTTGAATATTGGTACTAGAAGTCAAAATTTGTATATTTTTGCCCCCCCCTCCCTCCTCATAGCTCTATATTTGCATCCAGGAATTGTGTGGCAGTGTGTGAACATCCACCCAGGAGGTTTTGTGTGCTGAGGGGATTGAGGGAGATGAGCTGTGCACCAAACCAGCCTTGGTGGAATCTGAATCCCTTCCCTGTGCCTTGCTCAGATGATGCCTTCTGAGGATGAGATGGAACAGAGACCAGCCAGAACAAAAGGATAAAGCAGGGATTTATTAAAAGGCCTCAATGGGCACACCTGGGCAGTGCTAGAGTCCAGCCAGACCAAACCCAAGATGAACCCAAAATGGGCACAGAATGGACACCTGGTCAGAAGGTCTCACTCTTTGATAAGTTCTGGTCCATCAGCACATTAGAATCAATTGTCCAACCACAGCTCCAGGTTATGAAGCTCCATCCTCCTTGTTTTTCCTTCTCACTTCACCGTTGGTTTCATTCTTGGGCCTGAAATTTGTCCTTGGTACCAAACCAGAGAAGGAATTGTTTTGTCTATTTACTCTGTGAAGAAAGCTGAGTAGCACTGAATATGAAACCTAAAACTGCTTACCAAAACAGCACAGAATCCAAAAAATGTAACAGCTATAACCTAAGGCATCACAGAGCTGTGAGGAGACACTTCTATTCTTTTTCCAAGAAGGACTCATGTCCTTATGAAACATTCCTGCAGATATTGCTATGTGCCTGATCCCCACTATGAAAACATCAGTCCCTCACTGATCTGATTAGAGCAATCCTTTTACAAGTGGCTGCTCCAGAAAAAAAATCCCCAAACTCATTCTTTCCAGCATGCAGTATTTCCCTGGATATACAATTTCAGACCCTTGGAGAAGGAGAAGTACTCAGTCTCTTAAGGCCAGTCTTCCTTCTACCTGCTGCAGCTTGTCACAGAGCCTTAACAGCATAACAGAATTGTGTAGCATGAGAAAAAATATAAATGAGATGTGGGTGTAGCCACACAGAAATGAAGGGTGTTTTCTGGGCCCTGCCTTGAGAGCTCCTCACAAGGAAAACTGCTGGTGGACACAGAGCTGAAACTAACTCTGAACAGCACCAGCAAATGTCATAGGCACTGGCAGGCCAGGTGGAGAGGGCAAAGAAGCATCTAGATACCTGAGCCCCAGAATTCTCTGCCTGGGGAGGAGTGAAATGCTATGTGGAAATCAGCTCCTGCCCTGCACTGAACAGGTTTGTGTGCTGCACATGCCTGTGGCTGCTGCGTGATCCAAACTCAGGGTGCTCCAGGCTCAGCCTGCCCGAATTCCTCACCCCTGGGTCTCACACACAGGGGTGATCACCACTGCTGAGTGCATTTCTCACAATGGCTCACTTACCAGAAGTGTTGGGATGCAAACTCTCACAGCTGGAGCAGCCAGAACTGTTGGGCATTACAACATCTGGAGTTCTTAATGAAAATTATGATTTTTTTACCGAGACAGATTTTTCTGGAGAAACAAACCACGTCCAAGAACACCCACACATAGCCTGGCCCAAGAATTTAATGCCTAAATGGCCCAGGAATCAGAGAAGTCCCATAGACATTGTCAGAGCCAGCATTTGGGGTTATACACCACACAAATGTCTCCTGGCCTAGGTGGTATCTGGTAATCAAGGACATGTCCCAGCAGTGTTTCAGTTTTTAAGTTATCATTGTTTGTGCACATCTTCATGTGAAATCACTGCTTCAATCTGCAACCAGGTGTCTCAGGACACATTTGGGGTTTTTAAAAAAAAAGTTTAGGGAAGATCATTTGCCAGATCTTGCTACAGCAAATTTGGACACAAGAAGGCCTCTTGCTCCTGCCTGTGGGACATTAGCTAAAGGTCAAACAGCAGGCTGAGAGACTTTAATGGGAGGATTAACTTCTTGCATAAGATGTAATTACCAGATCTCCAAAAAGAGAGGAATTAGCAGATAACTAGAGAAATGAATCTCAGCAAAACCTGGAGGCTGTCTGGGCTCATGAAGGCTTCTCTGTCCAAAGAAAATCAAGATCCTGTCTGGTTGGAAGTTAAGCCTGTGGGATGATTTTATTGAATGACTAGACCCAGAGGCAGTGCAGGTGTGTGCATGGCCTCCAGGCTGTCAGCTGGGTCTGCTGTTCCTCTCTGCACTCAGATCCATGACATCAACCATTCTTTTTATGTTAACTTCGGTTCTTTTTATATTAACTTTGGCTCATGGAGGTTTTAGGGTAGCTACTGGGTATAAAACCACGCTGTCCCACCTTCCACTTCTAAGTGTGTAGCAGGAACATGAAACTGCTTTTCCAAGAGTTGTAATTTTGGGTGTCCATTGATACTGAAGTCTTCCACAGATGTTCTCATTATCCCAGCATCCTCCCAGCCTTTGTGCTTCTGTTTAACTTCGAACAACACAAGTGAAAAGGTGAAAATACAAAATGATTGCTGGTAATATCAGTGCTATTGATTTGGTTTCCAGGGGTTTTATGGCTGTCCATTGTAGCAGAGCTTCTCTACGTCGTTTTGCTCCTGACTGGGAACATTCTGATGTCAGTAGAAATGTGCTACTACAGCTCTGTCATTGATGGGCTGAAGATCAATGCCTTCTCTGCAGTGGTCACCGTGTTAGCAGGTACAGTTAATTACATTAATAACACCCAGAACAGTCTTCCACCTAAAAATTAATAACAGTGCCCAAGTTTCAAAACTGTTACAGTACCTCCTGAGATGCCAACAATATAAAGTGAAGCAAAATTTGATGGGAATATAATATTTTCAATTAATTATTTCTCTTTATGTTGTCTATTTTGAATTTTATATTTGTGGCTTTTGCTATCTTTAACTTAACTGTTTTAATTGGATCATTTTTCATTTGATTGTCAGGTTGGTTGCCAAAGACTAAAAAGTAACAACCTCTTCCAAGTAACTTGTTTTTTTTTATTTCCAACATGCTAAGTATAAAATTAGCAATAGCTAAACCCAAATAGCACTTTTAAAAGGGGAATTGCTAACAGGGAATTGTCACGAAAATTTTCTTCCATTTTCTGCACATTTTAGAATCCAGTGCTATTTAATCTTAGGATTTTAGGCCAAATTCAATTTGGAAGAACTTTCCCTACTCCAGTCTGAGGAATCTGGTTTGAATTTTCTGTTTATAATCTGTTGAGCAGGAGGAGGTTGGGCCAGAAGATTTCTGAAGGGGCCTGAAAAATTCAATCCCTGTTATAGAATTCTTACTGAGGAACGTTGCAGTAAAGCAATTACAATTAATTCATTTACTAGAATTTCTTGTGGACCACATGTCACTCTGCTTCAGGACTGTTCAAAGTGATTTATACTTGGTGAGAGCATATCTTTTATGACATTTATTTGCAAGTCAGACAGCTGGCAGATGGCAAAAATTAATCTCAAGGTTGCATTTCTGTGTCAAAATTTTTGGGTTTTATTCTGATCCTTATGTTTCTGGATTTAATGTTCATGCATTTGTGCCTTGTCTTATGAATTAAAGGTTTTTTTGTTATACCTTTTCCTCTTAAACATAATCACATATTCAGTTCATTCACCAATCTCCTTTTTGGGGTAAATAAATGAAGTTCATTAAACATCTGATCATGATAATGGGGAAGAAATAGAGCAGATAATTCCTTTTTCATTGCAATTAACTTTTACACAGGTGAAGATTGCTCTTTCAGCTCCCTGTAGTCAGAGTGCAGTTCCCAGCATTCGCTGCCTGTGGTTGGATTATCTCCTTTCTTCTTCAAGACTTCCCTGAAAGATGTCCAAGTAGTTAAAAATCTCTACTATCACCACTTCCATTCATTGCTCAGAAAAGGCCCCAGTTCTCCTGTATCTGACCCATCCTCATGATCCACTGTCATATCTGTTTTCAAAGAAAGAGGAGCGAGCTTTATTGAACTCCTTAGGCAGTTCTGCCAAGTACTACCAGGTTTCCCTCTCCCAATAATCATGAATATTCATTTTTATTAATATTCTTTTTTGGTTTGGGCCTGTACAGTACTAAGCAGACCTAGACAGAAAGCAGAAAGATTATCCTAGACATTCTTCTTATTTCCACAAGTAAAATTTCTTGAAAGACTCAAACAGGGAAGAATATTTGTCCTAGCTGTTAAATTTATGTATGAATCATTTGTAGGAATAAACCAAAGCTAATTGCCCTAATCTGTAATGAAGATGCAATTTCTTGTACAAGCATATTCTTGATTCTATCTGAGCAATGCAAATTAAATTGTTCAATATCAGCCTCTCCCCTAACCCTAACCCTAACCCCAACCCTAACCTAGATTTTCAGCACTTTACAGTAAGTGCTTGTCCACTTTGTCATTCATCCTCAGAACTGATAAATCTGTGGGGAGGGCATAAACCTGCATGGCTTTGAAAATCTTTCCACTCAGTGACAGGAAACTGTGGGAAATGTGGCCTGTGCAATGCAGCTGAGCAACTCTTTCCTGCAATAACTCAGGATTACACTACTAAGAAATTCTCACAGGATGAGAACCAAGTGCATGAGTGGCAAATGCATAACACATTAAATACACTTTAATGATATGCCCAATGTTTCTGAGTAGAATTTTTTTTCTTTGTAGAATTCAGATACTTTCATAATATATTCTTCAGGAGTTCATGGGACAACTATGAAGAAGAATGTCCTCAATTTACATTTCCTAATGTTATTGTAACATTGTATTTTTTAGGTCTTCTGGGCATGGTTGCTCACATGATGTACACAACTGTATTTCAAATGACTGTAAATCTTGGTCCTGAAGACTGGAGACCTCACACTTGGGATTATGGCTGGTCCTATGGGTACTAACTGGTTTATATTTGGTTCCTCCATTACATTTCAGTCACTTCACCCTCTGTTCAAGGAATTATACCTAATTTATAAGCAATGACTTTACCTCATTTCACTTCTGAGGATGCAGTACAGTAACGAGGTGTCGTTCTTGTAAATCAGTTGTCTTAAATTATTGCCCAGAATGTACAAGTTTGCAAGGTTTGTATTTGCCATCCCTCAGACAGTACAGAGAGGTCCAACTGCCCTGTGTGAAGCAGAGGTTCTTCTCCACACACATCCAGCCCAGGTTCAGCATTCTCACCTCCCAGGACAATTGTCTTGCCTAAGTTGTTTAAAACTCCCAGCTTCAGTCACTTGGATTGACATTTTCCTACCACATGTTTGCTTCAGATTGCTGTGTCTGGAACATTTCACAGAATCACAGAATTAGCCAGGTTGGAAAAGATTTTGAGACCATCCAGTCCAACCTGTGCCCTAACACCACCCTGCCAATGAACCCATGGCCCTGAGTGCCACATCCAGGCTTTCCTTAAACACCTCCAGGGATGGTGACTCCAGCACCTCCCTGGGCAGCCCATTCCAGTGCCCAACCACTCTTTCTGTGAAAATATTCTTCCTGATGTCCACCCTGAACCTCTCCTGGTGCAGTTTAATGCAGTGTCCTCCTGTCCTGTCACTGTTCCCTGGGAGAAGAGCCCGGCCCCCCTGGCTGCACCTTCCTGTCAGCAGTTGCAGGGAGTGATGAGGTCTGCCCTGAGCCTCCTCTTCTCCAGGATAAACAACCCCAGCTCCCTCAGGAGCTTGTGCTCCAGACCCCTCACCAATGCTGCCCTTCTCTGGGCACTCTGCAGCATCTCCACATCCCTCCTGAGCTGAGGGGCCCAGAGCTGCACACAGCGCTCGAGGTGCGGCCTCAGCAGTGCCAAGCACAGACAAGATGGTTTAAACTTCTGAAAACAGCTTTAGGTAGCATTCACGTTATTTGGTACTTATCTTAGGAGATCTAGTGAATTTATTCAGAAAGAGTAATCTAAAAACAAAGCAAATCATACACACAGGGTTCTCCCAGTAGTCTCCCTTGGTTTCTTTTCTTTTTGTCCCCTTTCATGCAATGTTGTCTCTCTGCTGCCATCCCACATCTGCACCTCCCCTCCTGTTGTACCAATCTTCACCTGCAGCTCCCTCAGCTGCCCTCCCATTGACTGCACATGGAAAACTCATCTGATGGTAAGAGAGGAAGGGATGCTGATGCTGTTTGTCTTTTACAAGAGTTCTTCTACAGCTCCCCCCGTCTGAGACTTACCCAGGGTGGGGTTTGAATGATGTAAGGAGCAAAGACTGCTCAAGCGTCTCCCCTTCTTGCTTTTGGGAGCCTTTCACATTCCCATTCCATAGTCCAGCATCCTCAAATTCTGTCAACACATCTGATTTCTGATCACTCTAGATCAATCCTGGCCAAAAATACTGGGACAGAGGAACAGGGGGAAGGGTGGGGGAAGGATTTATTTTTAAAATATAAATGAGTTTGTTGAATCACATCATCAAGGATGTGGTTACAAACAGCTCTGAGGGAGAGGTGAAATAAATAACAACCTCTTAAACTGGTTTCTCCACCAAGGCACATTTCATTTGATAACTGTAACCTTGACATGTTTAGAGAGCTACTGATGAGTAAGTTCCTGCACTGTGAACTCCAATTCATGCTCATCTGGCCATATTTTTACATGCTGCTTTTAATTTCACACATTTTTAACAAATTGTATTTCATTATAATTTTTTTTTAGTTCTGAGTGGTTTATTTTTAACATTTCAGAGTTGATGTCCTTTTCTCTCTGTTTACTCATGCCATGCATTTTCTCAGGAATACATTTCAATGCTCTGAAGCTGCTTTACCCAGATATTTAATAGTGCCTTCTCTGTTCTTTTCAACACTTTTGGGTAACTCACATTTAACTCAGTGTCCCCTGTGAGATTTATACTCTTAATAACTGCACCTTTTAACTTTTTATGTATTCCTCATTTTTTTATAAAACCCCTTTCTGATATTAAGGCTTAAGCTTAATAGAGAAATAAAGCTTAAACAGAGCTTAAATAGAGAAATTTGAGGTAGGGTTTTGAAGTTTTCCCCTTTTCCTCCACCCCCCCACAAGCTGCTAGCTCAGATTTTGGGGGATTTGGGGACAGGGGATCTGCAAGATAGGGAGAAGAGGTTCAAAAGAGGCCCCTTACCTCAGGATGTATTCCAAAGCTTTATTTCCAATGAAGGGGTCCCGGAGGCAAAGAGAGGGGAAGCATGGAGGAACAGGGGTTTTTATCCCTTTTGGGGTCGGGGTCAGATTACCTGGCTGAAAGCCATAGGTCAGAGTCAAGGGGCAGGTAAATCAGGCCAGGTTACAGTCTCTGGGGGAGGGGTTTTTGAGGAGAGATCATTCCCTAAAAGGAATGCAACAGGGTTTCATTAAAGAAGTATGTTAAATGTAGATATTACAACAAATATGTAGAGGTCACCTCTATAAGTCAGGTCTGTAAATGTAAACCAAGAGTATTTCTTCCTCACCTAGCCTGTTCATCTTTCCCTAATCCACACCAACACAATCACACATAAGCAGTGTTTTCAATAATAAAATTGAAGGACTTGGATATGAAAATGTCCTGCTAATTTCTGATAACTTTTTTGGTTTTTGTTTATAGCCTTGCATGGACTTCCTTCGCTTGCTGTATGGCTGCAGCTGTCACCACTATTAACAAATACACAAAAACTATCTTGGAATTCAAGCACAAAAGGAAAAAGCTGGAAAGGAGCTTTAGGATTCAATACAAGTTTCCTGACCACACAGCTCCAGAGAAAGTTTGCAATGTGTATGTGAACTCTTTCCAAAACACCACAGATGACCCCACACACGCATTAAGAAGTCTGCGTCACCTGGCCACTATTTCAGTCCTGTAAAGCTGAACCAGACCCCAAAGCATTCTGTAAATGATAATATTAGATCCAAACAAAACAGTGTTTCATGAATAAAATGTATCCATGTGTAGTATTATTTATTTTTCTTAATAAAGAAATTATATTTCCGTGGATGTTTCAAGGAAGTCTTGGTATTGGAAAAGAAGATTCTTGTGTCTCAGTTCAGATAACAACAGTGACACAGGTTCCCCAGTGTTCTAGTTTTTAATCAGTATCTAATGGTGACAGAGAGTATGTGAGCTTGTTAGAATTTCAGAGCATCACTCCACCCTGATTCTTTATAAAAAACTCTGTAAAAAATCCCATCCTGAAAGCAAAACCCATGAAAAGCAGGGCAGCAAATAAGGCATGTGGTTCATGGCTTGAATAATTTTTTTGTTATGAAAGGCACAATCTCTCCAAGAAAATCTGGGGACCTCAGCTTGTGGTTCAAGAGTTTCACCACACGTACAGTGGATTTGCTGTGAAAGGAAGGAGGCCAGAGGGAACAGGTTTTCAGTGTAAACACTTAAAATGAGAAGGCAAACTGAAATCTGGAAGATTCAGGAGAAGGCAAACTGGAATCTGAAAAAATACTTGGTTGTGGACAGCACAGAACTCACCTTCGGAATTCTCTAGGAATCATTCTGGCAACAGAGTCAGTAAGAATCAAAATTTGATTTATACATTTATACATGCAGAATCTATAATCACATTAAAGATGGGGAGGTGGAAATGATTACAAGCATCACAGATCAGGAACATGGAGCTGTTCCACTCTGAGGATCATCCCAGAGCTTCCTCGTGGAACTGCTTTGTTGGACACCAGCTCTTCTTCATTGTTGGGTGAATACTCCTGTTCTTGAGCCCCTTGGGAAACACACCTGTGAATTTTGGGTGGCAGAGGTCTTACACAGTCTACTGAGCAGCTCTGGGCTTTGGAAAAATCCCTATATATCTTTATTCAGGCCATAAATACAGTTTGAGTTTGCAATGCCAGCAGGATCTGTAACAGGACAGGTTATGGCCAGTGATAAGGTGGAGCTGACAACAGAGAAGCATCATTAAGTCAGAATAAAACCACTAGTGTTGAGAGGAGATTTTTTTTGTGTATGTTTTGAATATATTCAAGAAATGAGATTTCCTGACCTCATTGGCAACAGGTCCCAATGCTTCACTGCTGCAGCTGTAGAAAAATTATTTCCCAATATCAAATCAGAATGTCAGGTGTTCCACTTCACGTCCATTACTTTTCTTCTACTGTGCATATTTGAGAAGAATCTGGCTCCAGATTCCCTACACCATCCTACTAGGTGGCTGCAGATATCAGTAAGATTTCCTCTTTAATCTTTAGAAAAGTCTGTCTTTATCTTTTCCAGTGCTCTGAAACTGCCACCTTCAGCTCAGCAGGAGAATAAAGCAGTTGCTGAAGAGTTTGGTGCCCACTCTTAGAAGCAGTCTCAATCCTGTGACCAAAACACAAGATCTTGATTCCTTCCCTGTGTTTCACGTGTTTCTTTGTGATGGATATGTTTCTAACACCTTCACTGAGAGAGGAATTATTCCTGATTCCATCTGACTTTCTGCATTTTGGCAACCCTAACTCTTTTCCTAATAGATTTTTACCCATTTCATGTTGTTCCTGGGTGTCACAGCAGAATTTCCACCTCATCCAGTAACATACTTGGCTGATGCCTACAAGTCCTTTGAAAAACCCAATTTAACCAAGTGCCTCATGTTTTTTTTCTTAGCCTGCAGGTTACTAACACAGCCTGACAGTCTCTGCCACATGCTCAGAGGAGAATCCTGAGAACATTCCTCAGGATTGTTTCTTACACTGGTTTTCATGCACGTAAAGTGCAGTAGGTGGGCAAGGCCTTTTTAAATAATTCTGCAGTAAGAATCCATCCAGATCCATTCTTAAATCTCAAACTGTTTTTCTGATGCTAACCACTCAAGAAGCTGTATGTCTTCTGCTGGATATCTGGCAAATAAATTTACCTGATGAAATGCAAAATTTCTTATCCCTATTTGTAAGTCACAATTTCATATTCTGGCCTTTATTTTAACTTCCGACACCCAGCAAGTCCTGGAACCACATTATTTGAAAGCAGAGGAGAAACACCAGAAGCATTTTTATTCTGATTCATTATAGCAAATCAGTTTGGATGAACATGGCATCTCAGTAAATTTCAGACACCTGTGGCACAAGTACACAGCTCTACAGTAGTCCTGGTGACCACTGGAAGTTAATGAGAGAAATAGGCACCTCTGGAATACAATTCCTGTTATCCTGAACTCATCCTAATATTTCTTTTCCTTATCATAATATTTTTATGTGCAACATATATCCAAACAGGTGAGACAGTGAAACAGAGATCAACAAATGAAATAGAAAACTTCAGATTAAATAATAGATTTCCCCAGAGAGAGAGAAAAAAAAAGATTGCATCTGAAATACCAGTGGAGAAACTTCATCTTCAAGATGAGAAAAAGCCACTGAATTAGAGAAAAGTGTGACCCATTTAAAAGGTCATCTAATCCTTCTTTTCTTCTAGGCAGGATAAACTAAAGCTACATTGCTTTTTTACAGATGTTTCATTAATCTCTTCTTTAAAGCTTCCGAAGACAGGCATTTGAAAATTTCTGTGGCAATTTATCCTTTGTGCTTAACTATTCTTAGCAGAAAATGCTGTCCCTGTAAATCTCCTTTGCAGTAATTTTAGCACATTGTCCTACTCCAGCAGAAATGGAGAACGGTTCAGTCCTACCTTCCCTGCAGTACATTTTAGGAATTTGAAAATCATTAAGATACAATTTTCTTCTACTTTCTAGATAAAAAGACATCTGTTTTTTAAAACTTCCATGATAGGATACTGGTGCTATTTTACCTCTTTCACTCTCACTGCCTTCTCCTGTGGCTCTTGAACTGCTCACTGTTTTAAAGTGAAATTGTGTGAAGAATTTCTGCTGATCTTAGGAACGTGCAAAATGGAGCAGAAGGATTATTCAGCTTATTTTAACATGCAATCACTTGTTTTACAACAAAGAAGGACAATAATAGAAATTATAGAAATCACAGAATGGTTTGTGTTGGAAGGGACCTTAAAGAGCATCTATGTCCTTCCAATCCCCTGCCACGGGGACAGGGACAATTTCCACTGTCCCAGGTTGCTCCAAGCCCCATCCAGCGTGACCTTGGGACACTTCCAGGAATGGGGAAGCCACAAATAACGTTGATTCATGTTTAGCTGGGATGTTCTGTGGTGGCTGATCCTTTTCTGATGAAATGATGCTTATTCTGCATCTTGCTCTTATGGAAATGTGGAGGACTTGGCTGTTGCTGAGGTACAGACACAAATATAACTGAGATCACAGCACATGCCCATTGGTTTGAAGGAACAGAGTTCTGCTGAGGACCAAGAAAATTTTGAACAAATGATTGTTTGATTTCCCAGTTAAGGCATAGTTACTCACACTACAATAAAATCCCAGTGCTACAACAGAAAATAGATGGAGCTCCAGCAGGGGTTGCAGGAACTGACCCCTTCATCCCAGTGGTGTTCCCTGAGTCAGGTTCCTTGAAGGCAGAGCAATTCAATCAGAGACACAGCAAAAGGTTCATGTCCCTGCAAGGTGACAGATATTCCTCTGCCCTCAGAATTCCTTTCATGTTTGGTGATTCTGCTGATGAATGAGGCATGTAAGTGACCTGGGGCTGGAAGTATATGAGCAATGGGATTTGTAGAAGCAAGAGCAGTTTGGCTCCAGTGGCACTCTGTCATATCCCTAAAACCAGAAGAGCAGAACTTTACAGATGAATGTGTGTGTCAGTGATAGTGGCATTATTATTAACAAGCAGCACAAGTCACCGACATTCAAAACAGAAACCCTTTTTTTTTTTCCAGGTCAAAAGCAAGGCAAATAACTGAACAAAATCAATTTTCCTCTTCTGTCTTCAGCTTTTCCCTAATCCCTGAGGCAACAATGGCAAAAAACAGCTCAGGGAAGAATGTTCGGATGTAAACTGCTGCTCTGGGGATGGGATTGGCCATGAGCACCTCCTGCTTCTTCCTGCTCACTGTGGCAAGGACTTCCTCTGCCACCTCCACGGGGTGCACACCATAGGACACCTTCCTGAAAAAGACTGTAAATGAGAGAGGAGTGAGGCTGCAGACAGACAGACAGATACTCTGAGGGAATGGTGTTGAAAAGATATACAACTAGTGAATCAGTCAAATCAGTTTCATTTCTATGCACCTTCAATCCCTTCCCCACTCCATTCTCCTCATCAGTGTGTGAGCAAGATCTTTTTATAATTGAGGTAAAATCCTTACAGTCCTTAAGAGAAGGAGCAATCTCAGTGCAGTGGAATTGTCACTTTGGACCTTTCGTGCTCTCCCCCCTCTCCATTCCTCATATCCGGGTATTTATTTTCTCACATAATGTTGTCTTGATGCCTTAAATTTCAGCTTTTATATTTTTTAGACTCTGGGCTGTTTTAGTGGGTAGTTTTACATTTCATATTCAGTGCTACTCAGCTCTCTTTACAGAGTAGGGAGAAAAAACAATTCCTTCTCTAGTTTGATACCAAGGACAACTTTCAGGCCCAAAAATGAAAACAATGGTGAAGTGAGAAGAAAAAACAAGGAGGATGGAGCTTCATCACCTGAAGCTATAATTGGACAATTAACTCCAATACGCTGATGGAACAGAACTTATCAAAGTGTGAGCCCTCGTGATCAGGAGTCCATTTTTGTGCCCATTTTGGTGCAGTCCAGCAGGACTTTTGTACAGCCCAGGTGTGTCCAGTGAGGCCTTTTAATAAATCCCTACTTCATCCTTTTGCTCTGTCTGGTCTCTGTTCCAGGCCAGCCTCCAGAAGGCATCAGTCTCATTCCATGTTCCTTCTCTTTTCACGGGGCTAATATCACCTCCCTCATATCTCTTTTCTTTTGCTCCTCATGCCTGATCATCGTTTCTGTCATTTCCATTATTTTTTCCTTTTCTTTTACCTTGGAAAAGCCTCCCTGCTGCTTTATGTGCCTCATCTTCATCCACCCAAACTTACACTTCCAAATTGATGCCTCCCAGTTGCCTGGTGCTGGCTGGCGGTGGTATGAACAGATGAAGGTTGGACTCACAGTGCTGACAGAAATATCAAATTCTTCCATTTCAGCTCTAAGACAATCAAAAAAGCCTACAGCAGCATGCTTGGAAGCAGCATCTAAAAGTAAAAAGCACACATATGCATGTTTAGATATTTGATTGCATGGTAGAAGGTATATAATAAAGCACCAATGTTTGGGAGAATGAGCATGGAATGATTAACCATGCAAAAGAATGATTTCACCCAGTAAAATTATCATACGACATATTTAAAACAAGCAATAAGAAATTCTCTACACAGGACAATTGTGCATGCAGTCTCTTGGACGTGCCAAACAGCACGTGTCTGCATTACCCAGACAGAAACAGCACATCCTGGGTTAGGAAAAAACACTTCTGTTATGTGGACAGTTCAAAAACACTGATGTGGAGGGAATTGTCCCTGAGATGAGTCCTCACACCTTCTGTTTCTGCACTTTGTAGCACATCCATAAAATCCAGTGAAATACGTGTCCACTGCTGGAATCACTGCTCCTCATGCTTTGTAAACTGATTAGGACTCCCCTGCAGCAGCAATCTGAGCTACTTCTAATGCTAAAGTGAATTTTAAAGTAACTGAATGTCAATACTTTTTTTATCTGCTTTTAGAGTCTTTTTTTTTTTGAGAAGAGTATGAATGATAATATGAGAAACTGGACCAATATACAGAACTGTGTGTTCAGTGCAGCAGAGCTGCAACATGCTCAATCATCTTTATTTCACTCAGTTTACAGTGAAAATCAACCTGTGCACATCTAGGCAATGGCAAGTGGGCTCTGGGAACAGGGAGATGCTTCTCCATGCATCCTATTCTGACATCCCTTCCTCTGGCAGCTTCATTTCATGCAAATAAACATTGGTGGGGGCACTGTAAAAACTCTCTCTCTTGGCTCTTCTGCTTCTCAGGGTTTTACACACACACACAATGTGTCCTGACACAACTGTCTGTATCCTAGATGGGAAGTATTCCAGATGTCACATCAATGTGTTGTTTCCTTTTGGAACCTTTGTTGTGGTTCTTGCACTTCTTTTGAGAAGGGAGACCAGAACAGCACAGCTGTTTGAGGTGTGGGCTCTCTGTAGATTTAGGTATAAATTTACAGAGACATAAAGACATGTTTTATTTTATTTTTTCTGCTGCTTTCCTTACAGCTTATGCCACTGTAGTTTGCTTTCATGGGACTATAAGTCACAATTCTGAGGTCCTGCAGACTTTTTAATTCAGAGCCCATCGCTCACTCTGACTTTCTGTCAAGCTAAAAATGTCTGTTTACATCTGTCCAAAGTTTAAAATGCCTATTTACATTTCTCCTGCATTTTTTGTGCACTAATTTTGTATTTTATTAATGCAATGACCTTCTATCATAATTCAGAACAGCTTTGATTCCTTAGGAGTTTTGGCTGAAATAATTTTCTGCCAAGCCAAGCAGAAAGCAATTCCTACATCTCCTTTTAAACTCCCACACCTAAATACATTATTGCTTCACAAAGCAGTAGCTCTTATCTACTCATATTTTATATTTACACATTATTCTTTATGAAGGTTTCTACCGATATGCACAAGTATAGATCAGATATAGATTTTAACTATACAATATATGTTTATATATATATATATTTAAAATTTGCTGTCACATTTTTTTATCATCCTGCTCTCAAGTCCCCTAGGCAGCAGTCACATTTCAAAGGTAGCATTTTAATTACTTCTAATTGAGTTCCAATTTGAAAAAAATTCAGCCAAATGCTGTAATAATACCAAATTTGGATGCAAATTAGCAGTTTTAAAAACCTATGGTGAGTATCATGGACTCGTCACAATTTATGCATTAGAATGTATGTTTTTGCAACGCATGACTTACAAGCTGCACGAAATGGAATTCCTATTTTCCCTTGGATGCTATTAATTAGAACAATTTGGCCAGTCCTTCTTGAGATCATGTTAGGAAGAATGGCTGCAAAAAGAGAAATACAAGAAAAAGCCAGATAAGTTAAAAGAGCTGAGTGTATTTAGTGAAAAGGAGAGAGAGCTGGAGTGTAAATAGCACAAATTCATTGAAGGTTGTCTCAATGCTGCAAGCAAAACTGTCACAAAATCCAATAGCTGGAAATTGACCTCTACACTTCACCTGTATTCTAGATGCAGAGTTGGTTGCAGTATTAATCCTTTTAATTGTCAATGTGCTTTAAGTGGTAACAGCAAAGAAAGAACAAAAAAAAAAAAAAAAATTAAAATACCTTTGGTTAATGTTATGGGTCCAAAATAGTTGGCATCCATAATCTTTTTATCAAGTTCCAGTGAAATGCTCTGCACTGCTCCTTTCACCTTCATACTTGCATTGTTGATGAGTATATCCACACAGCCATAGCAGTTCAGGATCTCCTTAGCTACATCTCGAATGCAGCTGATGTCTGTGATATCCAGAAGTATCAGCTTTGGTGCATATGTCTGATGAACAAAAGAAACATTTCAATGGTACTTGTTATACACAACCTGCATTTCTATTTCTATTTCTATTTCTATTTCTATTTCTATTTCTATTTC
>CM031873.1:2457400-2508035 GCA_018697195.1 Certhia americana
AGCACCCAGTGGGTGCAGCCCCAGCACCCAGTGGGTGCAGCCCCAGCCCTTTTCATGTTCCCCACTCACCAGATGAGCTGCGCCTGTGGCTCCTCGCTGGGCTGGTGCTGCCCGAAGGCGCTCCACGCCGCTGCCTGCACCCAAGGGAGATGGTGGGAAGGGGAAACAGGGGGCTGAGGGGGGAGGAGACCCCCCAAGTACTAGGGAAGGAGAGTGACAAGCTCACTATCACTTACTTTCTGAGCTCAGCTTCCTTCTGCCGGCGCTGACGGGCCTGGACAAAGGCAGTGGGGTCAAAGCGTGGTGGGCGAGAGCCTGGCAGGGGGAGGCACAGGAGGGGGTCAGGGTGAGGAGGGGGTGAGCCCTGTCCTGTCTCCACTCCTAGGTGTGTGTCCCCAAGTGTCCCACACCTGCAGGTGACAGGGACTGTGGCGAGGGGCGGCCCCGGCTGCTCCTGTGGCTTTCCAAGGATGCTGAGCGTCGCTCCTGGGGGCGTGGGGCCGGGCTGGCCGATTTCTGGCGGCTGCCAAGAGGACCAGGACCATCAGGGGTGGACAAGGGGACACCCCATGTTCATGAGGGTCCTCCTGCAGGGTTCACCCCAGCCTCACCCCCTCCTGCAGGAGGCCAGTTCAGCTGTCAGGTTCTTCACCCGCAGCTGCAGCCTCTGTTCTGACGCCTTTGCCTGGGCCAGCTGCGAGGAAGACAAAAGGTTCACTGTGCATCTGGCAAGCCCCTGTCCCTACCAAGGGCAGCTCCCACCCCTCCCAGCCCACCTCTGCAGCCAGCTGCCGGTACTCGCGCTGGTGCCGAGCCTCTGCTGCCCGCTTCTTCTCCAGTGCCTGCCACAGCCTGGGGGGCATGGCAGGGGGTGGTCTGGGGGGTTCCTTCCTCACCCTGAGAGACAGGAACCCCCAAACCTCCATCGGCCCCACTCACGCATCCTGCAGGTGCTGGGTCTCCTCCAGGCGCTGTGTCCGGAGCTGTGCCAGCTGCTCCTGCAGCTCCCGCACCAGTGCCACAAGGTCCGGCCGCCCCGCGTAGGGCAGTGGCAGTGGGTAATGGATCCTGGAGGGGAGCACGTGGAGGAGGTGAGGCTGGAGTCACTCCCCTGTCACCCCTGCCTGGTGTGTCCCCTGTCACCTATCGAACTCCACAGAGTAGACCAGGATGAGGTAGCGCTTGGTGTTGAGGGGGGAGGAGGAGGAAGGGGGAGGCCGGGCGATCGCCCCCACTTTCCGGCTATGCAGGGTCTCCAAGTCGGAGTAGGTGAGGAGCTCCAGGCTGACGGAGTCGCTACTCTGCAGAAAGTTTGAAAAGCAGGAGGGCTCGGTGGGACACACACCCCACACACAATGATACCCCAGAAACGCCCTGGGGGGGAGCAGCACGGCCACACCTGTGTCAGTGCCGACTCCAGCATGCTGCAGAAAATGCCAAACTGCTTGAAATTCCCCGTTTTGCGGGTCAGGTCTTCAATGACTGCGAGGAGGCGGGGGGGGGATATTTCGGTCAGTGGCAGTCGTGGGAGATCCTCTGAGCCTCCCCAGGCTCCCTCCGGCACTCACAGGTGGCATCGAACTCTGCTCTCCACAGGTCGGCGGTGCCCTGAGCCTCCACCTCCACCCGCAGCGCGGTGCGGGTCAGGGTCAGCCGCACCGTGTGCGCCCCGCGCCGGAAAGCGCACTCGGCCTGCAGGTACCGCGGCTCCCCCATGGTGCCGGGGGGTCTGCGGGCACACGGCACCGCTGGCAGACCCCCTGGAGTACACAGAGCACCCCCAGAAGATGGAGAGGGGACCCGCGGGGAAGGGGATCCCAGCTGGAGGGATCGGGCCGGGTGAGCTGCGGCGGAATCGGTGCTGGTGAGTGCAGAGCGGGGGCAGAATTGAGGGGCGAGCACTGACGGGGAAAGAAGGGGAACCCACAACACCAACAGAGGAAAGCGGAGAGGAGCTCAGAGCTTCTGTGGGCTCTGCTGGGGGCGGGCGCAGTTTGAGGGGTGGAGAGAATACAAAGGAACAAGGGGAGAGCCCTGGGCTTGGGCCTGCTGCCTGGGAAGCAGCGGGGATCCCAAAGCTTCGGGGGCCTGTTCTGGGGGTACCGAGGGAAGGGATCTGGGGGTGGCCCGAGCCCGCGGGGGCGCTCGGGCAGATACCGGGAGCAGCCCTGCCGCACCGGGGGAGGCTCACCGCCCGCCGCGATCCTCCGCGCCTCAGCCGCGCCCCGCCCCGCCCCGCTCCATTGGCTGGCCGCACAGACCTCCGCCGCTCATTGGCTGCCGGCGCCGTCCGTCATCGCGATGCCGTTAGCCGCCCTGCGCAACCCGCCAGCCTCCCGCTGCCATTGGTTGTCATGCGAAGCCCGCCTCCACTCCCCACTGCGCCATTGGTTAGTACAGCTGTCACTCATTCGAGAGGGCGGTGGAGCCACGCCTCCCTGAGCAGGCCCCGCCCCTTCCCTTGCTGCCTGAGGGGCTCCGCCCGCCATTGATCACGGCTGTGATCGTATCGGGATGGGGGACACGGAACCGGGCTGGTTACTGAGCCTGGGGCTAAACACGGGGGGAGCACGGAGCCGGAGGCTGCGGAGGAGGGGACAGATAAGTTGCGGAGCAACTGAACCTCGAGCCTGTTTTTATTAACCAGTGAGAGACTGGGGGACGCCCCTAGAGGCCTCAGGACTCCATTAGAGGACCCTATTGTTTGGGAGGATCCCCCCAAATTACCAAGTTTCCCCTGAAATGGTTGGAATGGGCAACCCCACAGCTCCAGATCCCCCCCCAGGACCTTGCAGGAGGTTGGGGGTCAGGTTTGCGGGTCAGGTCCCATAAAATATGGGTGAGGAGAGCAAATACAGCACTCCTCAGCACACCCCAAACTGTCCCTGGGGCTTCCAGCAGCCCTTCTCAGGCAGGACTGTGTCCATGGCTCTGTCTGTGCAGTGGGTGACACTGATGGCATTGTGAGTACCCCAGATCAAACCCGGGACCTTCAATATTACACTCAGGCCCCTCTAAATGAGTCTTTGAACTTTAAAAACATAAACCTTGGAATGTATAAATGCGGGTTTGTAGCGTGAAAATGTCTGTTTGGACCTTAAATTGACTGTGTGGTCTTCCAAGTGAGGTTTTGGTAATTCAAAAGTGGTGCTGTTTTCCTTTTGCTTTATGGATTGCGTTTTTTAGGTTTATTTAGGTGTCGTTGTTCGACAAGACGTGAACAGCACGCAGACAACTATCTTCACAGAGAAAGGAAGAAAAAAAGAGAGTTTATTGTAGGACCTCGATATGTATTACTGTCCGAAGGTGACCAAAAATTGGAAAATGGAGTACAACATCTCTAATCCTCACAGGTCAAACCAACAGTCCATCAAGTCTCGCTTCTTCTAGAGAGGAATGCAAAACAATCATTGTTTACAAAAAACGTGTGAGAAAATTGACTCCAAGAATTCCAAACATCAGAAGGCTAGAGAAACACGCAAAAAACAGGGCGACATTTAGGTTTTCCAAACCTAGCATTTCAAACTTTTATTTTTCAAACCAAGGTTTGCACTTGAAAAACTTGGGTCTGAATCTGAAGAGTAATGTTTTGGGCCTTGAGGCACAAACGCAGACCCGGAGTGACTCGGGAGGAGATTTTTTTACTGAGGGGGTGGCAGAGGCTCCTTGGGCAGGTTCTGGGCTCTCCACCTGGGAGAGGACTAAAGGGAAAGGACTAAAAGGCCAACTGGACACAGCTGTGGAGGTCTCCTTGGGGCTTGCCTTAGAGCCCAGCACACCCTGCTTCTTCACCCAAGGATCTCACAGAGCTCCCCAGCCCCTCTGTGACTGGGAAACCCTGGGAGTTTTCAGGAGAGGGACAGCAGGTGCTGCCAGGGACAGAGGGACCCTCATGGTGTCCCCCAGGCCAGC
Organism: Certhia americana; assembly: GCA_018697195.1. Classification (NCBI taxonomy): domain Eukaryota; kingdom Metazoa; phylum Chordata; class Aves; order Passeriformes; family Certhiidae; genus Certhia; species Certhia americana. Next base: position 2,461,313 of record CM031873.1, read on the forward strand.
GCGTGGAGCCGGAGGGCAGCGTCGTGCAGCTGCCCGCGGTGCTCGAGGCGGTGGTGCAGCCCCGGGGGGATGGATGCCAGCCCCCCACGCAGCCCCCAGCAGCCAGCAGCGATGGTCCCCGTGGAGTCACTGTCCCCACCGTGCAGCACCGCCCTGGCACACAGCTCCTCCCAGCTCCCACCAGCTGCCAGCAGGGCCTCCAAGGCCACCATGGGCGCGTCATGGCCGCTACGCCCTGCCCACCCCTCCAAAGCCCAGCCTAGGTACTCCGTGTCCCGCTCAGCTGGGGAGGGGAGGGATGGCACCCGTGGCGGGCCACGACCTTCCAGGAGCCCACGGGAATCCAGGTACCTGTGGAGAAATGGGGACACTGAGGTCACTGGGGACACTGGTGTCATCAGACAATGGCGTAACCAATGACGCTGGGGGTCTCCAGTGGCCCCTGTGACCCTAGATAGCTGTGGGGACACTGGGGACAATCGGGACTCCTGGCGGGTAGCAAGGCACTGGATGCAATGGGGTAACACCAAGGAAACCCAGTGCCCCAGGAACCCCAGGGACACAGAGGTCACTGTCTGCGAGGATGGCACCTCTGGCAGGGACACAAGGACAGTGGGTGCAGCAGGGACAGGATGGGCACTGCCAGCCCTGCAGACAGACTGGGCATCAGGGTCAGCAGTGGCACCAGGACTGTCAGAGAGCCTGGCTGGCACCAGTGGCACTAATGGACCCCTCAGCGCTTCCCAGTATCCTTCCCAGCCCTGCCTTGTGCTCCCAGTGTCCCCCCAAAACCCTCCCAGTGCCCCCTCACCTGTGCCACGCCTCCCCAAAGAATGGCCAAGCAGCAGCATTGTCCTCCACGGCCACCCCGGTGCCCTCCACGTAGTCCCACGCCAGGGGCAGGACCCGCAGCAGCTCAGCCCCCCAGCGCTCTGGGGGTTCACCCCGAGCCCCCAGTGCCCCAAAGAGGGCCACTGCCAGTGCTCCAAGGTACCCTGTGGGGACAGGGGCTTCAGGGGAGGGTTCTGCTCTCCCCTGCCGCCCTCCCCTGCCAGCCTGGTGCTCACCAGTGGGGTGGTGGTGGGTCATGCGCCCGCTCTCGATGCTCACCCGGATCAGAGTCGGCAGCTCCCAGGCATGTGGGTACCTGCACTGGCATCAGACCAGTCCCCACTCCCCTGCTCCTGGATTTCCAGCCTCGTCCCCATTCCCATATCACCACCCTTGTCCCTGCTGTGCCCCTGCTCCAAGCCCCATCCCTTCCATGTCTCAGCTGCTCTGTGACCTGTGTCCCTCTTCCCTATTGCTCTCCCCATGTTCTCTGCCCAGCTCCAGCACCAGTCCCCAAGCCCTCAACCTTGTCCTCTCCAGCTCCACCAACCCCATGTCCTCACCCCATTCTGTGTCTCCATTCCTCTCCCTCTGACATCCTCATGTCCCTCTTACCCTACTCCCATCCCTTCATATCCCCTTCCCTCCAGCTCTGGCCACCCCCATCTCCCCAAACATCAGCCCAAACATCCTCATGTCCCCACTCCCCCAACTCCAACACCCTCTTATCCCATCCCATCCCATCCCATCCCGTCCCGTCCCGTCCCGTCCCGTCCCGTCCCGTCCCGTCCCGTCCCGTCCCGTCCCATCCCATCCTGTCCCTCCCCCTGTCTCCATATAGCATCCCTGTGTCCCCTCTTCCACTCATTCTGACACCCCCACATCCCTGTCCCCATGCCCTCAGCTCTGATACCTACACCCCTGTCCCCAGGTGTCCCCCCAAGTCCCACAGTGTCCCTGTCCCCACCTGAGGCCGATGGCCAGGCTGCGCATGGCAGCCCCACAGCCGGTGCCACGGGGGTTGAAGGGGATGCGATAGCCCTCGGGCTCCCCTGGCCTCAGCTGGGAGGTGCCTGGGAGGACAGGGGGGTGTGAGGCTCCTGGAGCCCCCCATCCCTCCCCAGATCCTCGGGTTCTCCTCACCTAGGATGCTGCTGGGTCCGGGCTTGCGTCCCTCCATGTCCCCCATGGCAGCCACATAGCGCCGAGCCAGCTCCTGCAGGAGGGGTTCCCCCTCCAGGCCTGGGCAGGGGCGTGAAGACCCCCCTAGGTTACCCAGGCTGGCAGGGAGAGGCCCCATGCACCCCCAAAAAAATGTGGGGAAAGGGAACACTGCCCCACAGACCACTCCCTAAAACTGGAGGGGAAGCAGGAGTTTCGTGGAGATATGGGGAATCCTCCTGAGCATTCCAGACTGAGTGAGAAAGGGGTACCCTGCCAGGTTCCCAAAGTGGGGGGGGGGAGAATGTCCCCATCTCCAGCATCCAATATGGGAGGAAAGGGCACATAAATGAGGGAAAACACACTGAGGGACAGACTCACAGTCCCCACACCACCCCCACCCAGAGGAAATGAGGATACACATAGGGCACACAGGTTTCCAAAAGTCCCTGGAAAGTCCTGAAAGGTGGAATGAAGATACCCCAAAGCCCCCCCAAAGCTCTTCCCAGCAATCCTCCAGTTTGAGTCAGGGATGTAATGGGGACCTCCCTGACATATCCCAGGGCTGTGAAGGGACACCCAGCCTCACCCCCAGACACCAACCTCACAGCTCAAGGAACAGAGCAGGGAACCCTCACCCCCCAGGGCACATACCTAGGGGACATCCCCCCTCCAGTGCCAGCCTGGGGTACAGTCCCCAACCCCAGGGACCCCTCCCTTCTGTCAGTGGGGTGTCACAGAGTCCCCGCACCTGTGGCCAGCCCCTCGGCGGTGGCAAGGTGCAGGACGGTGTCATCGCTGACGGGCCACTCGGGGGGCTCGAGGCTGATGGCTGCCAGCCCACCCAGCTGGGCCAGCTCGGCGTGGATCTGGGGGCCCGAGGTGCAGTATTCCCAACGGCCAGCCCGGTACCCCAGGGCGTCCCCCACCCCGCTCAGCACCATGGCAGCCTCGTAGGACTCCACTGAGGGCACCCTGCGGGAGCAGAGGGTTCAGGGGGTGCCAGCAGCAGGGGAAGCCCCAGGGATCCTGGTGCACTCACGTCTCCTCCATGGTGGAGCAGCTGGGAATGCCTGTCAGGCTCAGGGCATGGGGCCAGTGCTGGCCAGGGGCCCTTAAGGGGACCAGAACACGCCAGGGATGTGGGGTACAGGGCTGATGTCCCCACAGTGAGGGGGGGAAAGAAGGGAAGGACACCAGAGCATCCTGGGGGGGTGAGGCAGAGGGAAAGAAAGGCTCCAGGGGCCCCAAAGGACATCTCTTTTTAAGGGTAAAGCTTTAAACTGTGGCAACCAAGCATCCTTTGAGGGCACAAAACCTAACTTCAAACTCTGTTTTCGAAGCTCAATTTTTAGGGCCCCAAGCCCACTTTTTAAGCCTCAAACCTTCTTTCGGAGTCTCCAAAGCTCTCTTTTACTACTCAAACTTTCCACTGGAGTGCCTGAAGCCCTCTAGTCAGCACCAAAGCTTCACTTCTTGGGGTCAGAGAGATTCACCTCCATTGCAGGGTCCACAAGGTCATTTGTAGCATCTCACCTATTAATTTTTTTCATGCCTAAAGCCTCAATTTTGGGGCCAAATTCCTAATTTTTTGGGATCCAAATCACTCTTATAAAAAAAGCTGTTGCTTTTTTTAGGGCTTAGAGTTTCAGCTTTTGGGTCCAAACCCTCATTTATAGGACAGAAATTCTGCCTGGGCTACAAATCCACAAATCTACAAGTTTAGGGATGGTCCTAAACCTCATGTTTCCTTCCCAAGGTCTTAGCTCTGGCTTCCTAATCAGCTCCTTTTAGGCTACAAAGTCTCATTTTTAGTGTCCAAAGAATGTTTCAGTTCACAACTTCTCTTTTTGTGAGTTCAAAGCAGGGTTTTTCCTCTCCAAAGCCTTCTTTTCAGGCAATTTGGCTCTTTTCCCAGTTAAAAAAAAATTAAAAAAACAAAAAAAACCCCAACCAAACCCCTGTTCTTTCTTGCTTGGTCACACTCTACAGAAATTAAAGTGCCACATCAGACAGAGTTTGGTTCTGAAGGCAAGTTTACTCTTTGAATCATAACCTCCAGGCTGATAATCATGAAATAACAGACTTCTCAGTAATTGGTGAAACTGGGAGAGGGACCAGCAAAACTTCCACACTGGGCTTCTGGAGGGCAGCCTTTAGCCTTTTCAAGAGGCTGATTTGGAAAGTTTCTTGGGAAACAGCCCTTATAAACAAAGGGGTCCAGGAAGGATGGATTACTTCAAGAAAGTGATCTTGAAGGCACAGCAGCAGGCTGTCCCTGGGTGCTGATGAGCTGTCAGGGATGACAACCAGCCTGGATGAGCAGGGGGCTTCTGAAGGGACTTCTGTTCTTCATGTCCAATCCTCCTGGTGGCCGAGTGACCAGCTGGCAGAGCTGTGAAAGGTTCTGCAAAGTCTCTCTGAGTGCTCTGAGTTAGAGGCAGCACTTGGAGGAGAGTCAGGGTAATCTACTGTTGCTCTTTGTGCAAGCTGCTCCCTCCTAGGGATACTTTTGGGGCTTCCTGCACTCCTCTGCTTCCTCTCTGGGATTGCAGAAGTCAGATCTGCTCCTCCCCTCATCTAGGCTGACAATCTGCCCTTGTCACTGCTGTAATGGTGTGAGTCCCCTGACCCAAGGACCCCTCCTCCTAGTGTCCTCTGCCGGCTTGCTCAGTGTTCTCACTGCCCCAGTGTCTCGGTTTGAACACCAGGTGTGTGCTGAGGAAGGCAGGAGGCTCTTTTGGAATGGAGAATGCAAACCCCCTCCCTCCCAATTATTATAATTTTGAAATTGAGGGGCTCTCAGGCAAAGATATGGGATTAGGAGTGACAGTTCTTTATTAGGAGAATTAAATTTTTTAAAAATGCAATAATACAAAAAACTAAATAGAGTCAGAATACAGCCTGCCCCCCTGTGGGTCAGGGGTTGGTGGCAGTGCCATCCCATGGTGGCTGCAGCCCTCCTGCAGTGGCAGATGTGGCTCTGCTGGAGCAGGGATCCTGCAGAAAGGGGCAGTTTTCCTCTGAAACTCCAGTGGTGATGGATGGGCCTGATTTTCTTCTGGGAATGCAGTGGAAAAGGCTCCTTGGTGTTCCAAACCCCAGATTGGATCCAGGTAGGAATGTTTGGCTCCTGCCCTGGCTGCAGCATCTCCCAACGGCTGAGGTGATTTTAGCAGCCATGCAGTGACATTCTCTGGCCCATCAACAGAAGATATCTCTTTGGATGGAGGATGGGTCATGGCAGAGCTAAAGAAAACTTCCCCAGCTGGTTTTTAACAGCTGGGCCATGGTCAGAGGGTTACCCCCTCCACACCCCCCACCCCAGTTTCAGCAGACAGTGACAGAATCCACACTGCTGGTGACATTCTGCACTGCAAACCAAGACACCCACCATCCAGTTAAGAAAGACATTAAAGAGGATCAGCCCCTGACCCTTGGGAGGTGCTGTTTGGTCCTGGCTCCAAACTCGTTGTGTTGCCTCTGAGCAGCACCCTCAGGGTCTGGCCCTCCAGCCACCATTGGCACATCCAGCTCATGTCCCTTCGAGTGACTTGAACTCCATATTCCAAAGCAACAGATTTCTAGATGGGCACGTGCAAGCACACAGCTTTCAAAATCCCATCACACAAACATCACACAGTGGGTATTTCCACCAGCTGCCTCAAAACCTACGAAGAAGGAAACACTCTGTAAATTATTCTTACAAGACCATGTCACAACCCACCAGCTGGAGGCATGATATTCACTGTAAATTGTCATTAGGCTCAACAAAGACACTGGATGGTGTGTCAGAGAATTCTTTATGTTTTATTGTTGCCATAACTCTGGCAACCAGCCAAATATTTAGGCTTAAGAGATGTTAGCTAACAAACCCTTAAATTCTACATTAGGCTTCCACAAGTGGTGGCTGATAAGCCCTTAATTTCACATAGTACACTTCAATAATTCCTCAACTCCACCACAAGCTTCCCAAAAGTGCTGGCTAACAAGCCACAACACACTTCCACAAGCTCCCCACAACAAACTTCAGTATGGAGCATGGGGTAGAATATCAGAGCATGCTTTTCCCAGATAAAGCAAGGGGGGAGACAAATAAAGACAGAAAAGGGAGAGAGAACAAAGCTTATCACCAGTCCATAGATCCCATGTTGGTTCTAGTGTGGATGGTCTGGTGCTGGCATTGCTAGACAAAAAAAAGCCAGAGAAAAAGAGGAAAAAGAGCCAAGGAGGCCAACTGGCTTCCTTTTATAGTTAACTTGACGCCTACCTCTGACACAGACTACATTTTTTGAGCTGTTCTCTTCATGCATGCACAGCCAGCTCTTTGGCCCTCTTCTGGGAAGCGAGCATGAGTGTCAAAGCAGAGCAGGACTTTGGCTCAGCACAGTGCTGCCCCTCCTCTGCAGGACTGCCTCCTCCAATCACCTTTCCTATTGTAATAATCAGAATGTTCGAGACAAAACATGCTTAGATCTGGTTCTCCAAAGGCCAACAAGGGGTTTTAATTCTGCCTTTGGCTTTTCCTCCTGTTGATCCCAATCAGGTGTGGTTTTGTTGGTTTCAGATGCTGTGCTGCTGCGTCACCCAGGCTGTGTTGGTCTGACATGCATCTCTGGGATGCTCAGACCTCCACACTGACCGGTTCGAGTTTGTGATCTCCACAACCTGGCTCCAGAGGCTGTGGTCCTGCCACGAGGATCTGTCCAGCTCTCTCTGTGCTGGCAAGGTTTGCTCCCAAGCAAGGCTTGGTACAGATGCCTGGCAGATCCTGTTGGAGGGCCCTGGAGCTGTGGCATTCCTGGGAGCACGGTCAAGGCCTGAAGGACTGGTTCTCTTCCTCCTCCTTGCTGTTAAATTGCCATGGTTGGTGCTGTTGATGATCCAGTGGCAGAGATCATTGCTCCACTGTGGGGATCTGCTCCGGGCCCTCTCCCTGGCATGGTTCTTCTGACTGTGCATCACCTTAATCCTGCCAGGCACACCCTGTGGTACTGAAGAACCTTCCTGCTGGTGGCTGGCCCCTTCCTGACTGTGCATGGAATGGGCATATGGTGGTGCTGGTGAGGAAGCCATTTCTCTCCTTTTCAAATCTGAGCATCTGCAGGAAAGAAGAATTATCTCTGCTTCGGGAACTCCTTGTAGACTTCTCTGAGATCCATTCATTTTCTTGGAGCAACAGAGAGAAGACTTCACCAAGGTCACCAGTGGTTAAGTTTAACTAGGGTCTTCCCTCCAGGTTTGCCACTGTCAGAGTGAGTCCTCATATTTTTATTCCCCTATGGCCTCTACTTCACACAATCCTAGAATCTGGATGGAAGAAATCTCATTCCAACCCCCATGCCATGGATAGGGACACCTTCCACTATCCCAGGCTGCTCCAAGCTCTGTCCAACCTGGCCTTGGACACTTCCAGGGATCCAGGGGCTGCCACAGCTTCTCTGGACATCCTGTGCTAGGGCCTGCCCACCATCACAGGGAAGAATTTCTGCCTAATGTCTAATCTAACTCTTCTCTCTTTCACTTTAAAATTATTTCCCCTTGTCCCATCACTACACTCCCTGACAAAGTTTCCCTCCCCATCTTTCCTAGGGGATCCCTTTAAGTCCTCTTCTCTACATGAGCCCGCTTCAGAGAGCAGACAAGGGGCAGTTTACACAGGGCAGCACCCTAAACCCCAGCAGGAGAAGAGGAGGACTGGAGCAGGGTAGTTAAGGTGTGACAGCATTGAAGGATGCAGGAAGGAATTGTCTCCTATGGCAGTAACACTCAGGAGGATGAGAAGACAAACACCTAAGACAGGATAAAGAAATGTTTTCTGACCAAATGGTCCTGGTTATTACCTGGCATAAAACAACAAGTAGGCTTGCTGCCCTAGAACTGTGTGAATGTCACAATTATCCACAAACTCATCGTCCATTTTGTACCACAGCCCATTGCTGGCCTGCAAAGAAAGGCATCCAGTTCTGGAGAGGAACTGCAGAGTTTCACCACAGCACCAAAGGCTGAAAACTGCCAAACCAGTTTACCAGGAGTACACAGAAACAAATCCAGTCAAGCCCTGAAGGAGACCTTCTCCCCCAAACCCTTGGCTGCCAGTAACACTGCTGGGAATGTTTGTCTTTCCCAACACACATTTCTCCCTGTCAGGAGGGAAGTTTCTCTTTACCTTTGTGTAGCACAAGAAGTGTCCTTCGAGACAGGTGTCCCCACTGTGAACCACGATGGCATATAAGGAGCAGAGGAGGGGCTCTCCAGCTGTGTCAGACATGTATGGTCGAAGATCCAAGTACTCAGGGTACTCCACAAACTACAGAGGGACCAAGAGGGCTCAGAAATGATCCTCAACTACCACACGGAAAAACCTTCAGCATGTAATAGCTTGGGTGGCAGGAAACTGCTGACAGAGATGCTTTGGGTGAGAACAGAGTCCAGCCTCATCTGTTCATGGCAGTTCTCCTCTCCCCAGAAGGGAACACAAAAATCCCAACATGAGCATCTTGTGACAGAGCTTTGGGGAATCTTCTGCTTTAGAAAGCTGTGCTCCACTTGCATACACACCTTGCTGATCTTTGTGCCTGTCCGTTGGTCAGCCCTTTCCAGACACAGCGTGAGGACTCTGGGTGCATGATGGACTGTAACCTTCTTGGAGGCAGCAGCTTTCTTCTTACACCTTGAAACCAAGCACACAGGCAAGTGCTGAAATGCACCTGATCTTCCCCCAAAAAGGCCAGGCAACCTTTCCCCTGTCTCACACAATCTTACTCTATTTTAAGGTTATTCAGAGGCATATTAAAAAAGTTGTGTCTTGGTTTTGTGCCTTAAACCTCCTTGAGAAGATGACTTCTGTTCAGTGCCATGCAGCCCCTCATGCAGGATCTGGTGTTATGATGTTGTGTGGAATCATCTTACTTGCTACACCTGAAGCACTCTTTCTGATCCAGCTGCTTGGGTGTCACACAGTCCTCCAGAACTGTGATGAGGGATGAGGCTTCCTGGAGGAGTGAGAAAGGAGCTGCAGGAAATGCTCTCAGCCACACACTTCCCAGGAGCTGACAGAAGACCCAGGCAGCTGTTGCTGAGGAGACCCAGCATTACCCTGGAAGGAGGCAGAAGGAGGGGGTGATGCTGAACATTTCCCTCATGTCCCAGGGACTCCCAGAGTCATCAAGATCTCCCTCTGTGTTGCCATCTCTCAGTTTCAACTACCAATGGCATGCAAGGGCACCAGCAGTGAAAACTAATTCTACCTATGAGCCTGGGAGCCAAATGGGTACTGAGGGAGGGCAAAGGGAAGGAGTAGAATGTGTCAAGGGTGCAGAGGGGGTGATGATTGTTAATCCAGCCCAAAGCCAGCACTGTGGGGACACCAGTGCCATGGTCTCTGCAGGAGGACACTGAGGATACTGTGCTTTTCCCTTCCCACTCACCACCAAGCTCCCTTGTGTTCACAGTATAGGTTTTAAAGACAAGTGCTTTGGTTCTGGAAAGCTATAGGGGGGCTTAGGTTGTCTTGAAGCTCAGTTGCAAACCTCTTACTCTGATATCCAAAGAGACATCCAGGAAGGCCTTGTAGGAATCAACAACTGCTTGGCAGCTCAAGCACGTGACTGGAAAATCAAAATTCCGAGTGAAGTTAATTGATTCTGCTGGTTTATGCTTGTGGGTTCTCCTGTGCCTATCATCACAGGACCAGCTGCTTGTCACAGGCAGACAGAAGGGCACAGACAAGCCAAGTGAAGCAGTAGTTGTGGAAACATACCTCTGTATTTCATGAAGCCCCCAAATATTTGACGGACGATGGTAGTTTCTTGTGAAGAGACGTCCAAGCTGGAAATAAACAGCAAGGCAGAGAGTTACTTCCTCCAAGGGTTTAGCATTGGAAGGTCTGGACATCAGTTTTCCTTGATGGGAGTACATCAAGGAGTCCAATGGGAAGATTGAAACTTGCAATTTGCTTGTGCTTACTGGCCACGTCCGCTCAGACAAGCTCTGTGCATGGCATTGAGAGTACAGCGTAAGAACTCGTAGGCGTTTTCCTGCCTGCCATATTGAAACTCTTCTCCTATAACTAAGAAAAAATTTAGTAGCTCTCCCCTAGAAGAAGGGAAGAAGAAAACCTGTCGGAGCACCTGAAACAACTTACATTTGAGGTCCCTGAGGACAGATCCAGGCAGGATGGCACTGGCTGAGGAACACAGGACCTTCCTGATGTGTCCTTCCATGGTGCACATCATGCAGAAGCCTCGCTGCTGACCTGAAGGGGGAGGGAGCAAGGAAGGGAGGGACAGAAACTTCTCAGGGTAACAAAACATCTCAGTTTCTTGGGAAACTTGATGGAGATCTTGAAGTTCTAAGAACAGTCTCCACTTCTTTACTCCCAAACTGCCAATGTCCCAACAAGCCCAGGACATTTTAGTGCACAGAAAACATACTTCGGAGGGAGAACTGGCAGAAGTGTTCTGTGCCATAAACCAAGGGATTTCAACTGGCAGGGGTAGAAACTTGGGGCTAGGAAGAGGTGTTCTGCTGAAGGTGAGTGCACCTTGATAGGACCAGCATCTTTTAGCTGATGCTCAAAGAACATAAGCTCATGGAGTCAACAAAGAAAGGCTGCTGTTTTCCTACACCTGATTCCAGGTTCTGGGAATCCTTGGGATGTGCCCAAGAGATTTACAAGGAGATGTTTCTAACAGTACTCACATGACTGGCTGTGTTCGTGGGAGAGCAGGTAGTTGGCCAGAGGGGGTGTGTATGTCAGGCACTGCAGGATAACGTTGACGTAGCAAGTATTGCCCAAGTTGAAGAGCCCTGCTCCAGGCCTCTGTCTTTGCTGCCAGTCCATGCAAATCTTCTCTGGGGAAAAGACAGTCCTTTGTGGCAGAGCTGTTCCCTTGGCAGTATCTGCAGGGAAACCACGTTTGAAAAGAGATGAGGCAATGTTGTTACTTAAAAGCTGTCGCTGTAGAGGTCGTGACACACCACCATAAGTTTCCAAGGCAGGAAAAGCTTTTATTTCAAGGCAGGAAAAGCTTTTATTTCAACAGCGTTTTTTCCCTTTCATACATTCCTTTCACCAAAGGCGTGCACTTCACTCATTGATCAGTAAAATGTATTCTGCTTGTCCATCAAATCTCTCTACTCTTGGTTAGTTTACAGATTTTGTTCCCTGATGCCCATGAGACAGATTTCTGGTTTATCACAGGTGCAGTTGTTTTTCACCCAGCAATATTTGTTGTGTTAACAAACTCTCATTCCCAAGACTGTTTTCACCTGAGAACTGCAAGCTACTTAGCTGCACATAGAAGTGACAAGCCAGCTATTAATTTATCAGAGCAAGGCCTGATTTTATGAGGTCTTTATTTATAGTTTATCTATCTTTCTACCTCAAAAACCATAATCAGATGTTGCATTGTCTACAGGAACACCAAGGACAGACAACAGCTCTTGTTTCCCATTGGGGAAAGCCTAACATCTAGATGCTACATCTACTGATAGGGAAGCAGTTTTGGAAAACTGTTCCCCTGTGTACTCTGCCAAAAGTCCAACAAACCCCCTCTGAATTCTGGGCCTCAGGCCACCTTCCTTTCCCTCTAGAGTTTTGTATTTCCAGGACTCACAGGAGCTGTTCCACCTTGCAGCCATCACTCCTCTCAGGAAATCTTTGGATGACAAAGTTCCAGAAATATCTCCTCCAAAAAGATCAGGTCAGAACCAATCCCATCACTTGAAGGGAAAAAAAAAAAAATGTAGCTCAACAGAATTATTTAGAACCCCCAAACATGACTCACAACGCACCTTCAGCTATCAAAAAAAGTTTTGGTGGTGCTTGTAGGTGTTGTTAAGAATAAATGCTTGGAAAAAGGCAGGCCCACAATGGAAGGAGCCTAGATATCCTGAAGGCCAGCTCAGCCCAGCTAGCTTTCAGCGGCTCACTCCTCAGGCCAAGCATTGGGCAGGTGAGATCACAATTACTGGACCAGTGCCATATCTCTGTCCCTTTGTGACATGAGGCCACATGGGGTCATGTCCCTTTGAGGCCACAGAACCCCATGACAGTCACAGCCCGGGCACATCTCACAGCTGAAGGTCACTGGCTCAGGTGCTGTGGACAAAAAGCTGTTTGTCTGTCAGCAGAGCTCCTGCCTCTTCCAGGAGCTCCAGCAGCCAGAGGAGTCAAAGGCTGCTAAGGGCTGTAAACGAGCCTGGTCACACTTCTGCCTGGCACACTTGGAGTATTTCTGTTCCACTCTTCCCAGCTTCCTCCAGGCTTTCAAGCCCCTAAAGATCCCTTTTTAGGAGGAAAAGCCTTCGGTTGTGGCAGTGAGGCATTCCTTGAGGGCATAAAATCTAACTCCAAGGCCCTCCTTTTCATTTCCAAAGGCCCATTTTTTGTTCTTACAGACCCAGTTTGAAGACCCAAATTCCCTTTTAGAGGGTCCAATGCCCTCTTTTACAGCTCAAAGCTTCCACTAGAATGCCTAAATCCCTCTAAGCTTTGTTTCTTGAGTCCAGAGAGGAACCAGTAGCTTCACCTCAAGATTGCAGCCAGGCCCTGCGAGAGTGAAAAAAAATTTCCTTAGCACAAATTAATTCATGTTGTCCTCTGGGTGTGGTGCAAATAAGAGTTTGTACTTAGAAGGGGAAAGTCAGTGAAAACTTTCAGTCCTGACACAGCTGATTTGAGAGCAGAGACTTTTGCAGCTTGGCTCTGTGCTTGGGGAAATTTTGAGCTGGGCTCGGTTTCCTTGTTTTCCAATGTTTTGCAAGTCAGCAGCGCTATCGTGTGGTTGTTTTGATGAGTTCTTGAAGTGAACTTTTTGCTTTATTATTTTTTTTTTAATAGGGTTAGGACTAAAAGAGTGAGAAACAGAATTTTTGTTTGGATTTGGATGTTTATTAACTCTTATTTACTATACAGCCTCACTGATTGTGAGTGCTTCGATGTGCTAAGTTAATGGAGTAAAAATGGAGTTCAGAGTTATGTTTTTAAGGTTTTTTAAGATTAAATTACCCAATTATGAGATGCCAACTAATGTATTTTTTCTTCTAACCCAATAACTAATCACCTCTGTCCCACACTGTGGATTTTCTCAACTAATCACACAAAATCACCCAAAGTTGTGAAGAAGAAGAAGAAGAAGAAGAAGAAGAAGAAGAAAAAGACTATACCCTCCATCTTGTTACATATATATTACTATATCCCAAACCCCCACACTCTAAATCTTTCACCCTGTGAGATAATACACTTTTATTCAACTACACACTCACAATCTCAGTGCTATCACTCAATTTCGGAAACATTTTCTATGGCTTCAGGTCAAATGCAGCATATCTTTGAGGATCATTCCCTGCCAGCACAGAAAGTCTGACATTCTCTATGTCTAGGGTTTCAACAAGCTCTGACAGTGCCCAGGAAAAAGCTGAGAGCCCCTTTGTCCCGGCTCCACTCATGTGAGGGCTCTGAAGTGGATCCTGGCTCTTGGAGACTGGAAGACAGTGATCCTGCACAGGGCTGGGAGGGAAGATGAATCCTCTCGCCGTTGGTTCTGCAGTTTATAGGCTGCAAAGGAAAAGTGAATCCCAGCACTTCCTCTTTCTTCTAAAACATGGCATGTGGGACCAGATGTTGAACGTTCTTAGTGTTGCAACTGGATTTTGTGAGACTGAAAGTGCAGGAAGGTGCACAGAACTGTACCAGGACAGAAAAGTGTGTGGCTTTTTCCTGGGCACTGTCAGAACGTGTTGGAACCCTAGACACAGAGAATGTCAGACTTTCTGTGCTGACAGGGAATGATCCTCAAAGATACGCTGCGTTTGACCTGAAACCATAGAAAAGGTTTCCAAAACTGAGTGATAGCACTGAAATCATGAGTGTGTAGTTGTGTGGGCGCTGTCAGCGCTCATCACAGCAACCACACGATAGCGCTGCGGGCTCGCAAAAGAGAGAAACCCTCCCAGCCTGCCTCGAAACCACCCCAAATGAAGAGCCAAGCTGGAAACGGCCCGGCTCTCAAATAACCTTGGTCAGGACAGAAAGTTTTCGCTGACCTTCCCCTTCTAAGTACAAACTCTTATTTGCAACACGCCCAAAGGGTGTATCACAGCATGAATTCCTTTGCGCTAAGGAAAGGAAAGGAAATTTCCCGGCTGCTTTCTGTGCTGGCAGGGAATGATCCTCAAAGATACACTGCATTTGACGTGAAGCCATAGAAAAGGCTTCCAAAATAGAGTGATAGCACTGAGATTGTGAGTGTGTAGTTGAATAAAACTTGAAAACACCCGGCAAAAACAGAGCTCACAAAGTGCCAGCTTCAGCTGCACCCATCAAACTGCCCTGGTGTCTTCTCTTTCCTTCTCAGCACTGTGTCCTGTCATAATCCTTCAGTCTCGGCGAGCCAGGATCCAAACAGAACAGCACCAGGCACTGCTCACACACTAAAAGGACCAGGATTAAAGCTCAGCAGCCTGGAGTTTGCATTCCCACCCTAACAGTTCAACAGGTCTAGCCCATAGAGCTGCCTGCTAGGAAAAGCAATTAAATTCACCAAGGACCACCCAATGTGTGGAATCAAAACGGGTTTCTTTGTCAAAGAGAGGATCTACAAGCCCATCTCAAAAGAAATGGGATTCCCTCGTCCAAAGTAGAAAACATCTGGGGGTTGATCCCATAAAAAGGTGTGAGAACACTGTTACTGGGCATTACCAGGCAGGGACAGGAAGGAGCAGGCAAGGAAAGCCCAGGGAATGGCTACACAAGGCCATGTGAGGCAAGGGATGGGCTGGCAAGGACACAGAGGGGTCAGAAAGGCAAGGTAAGGCCAAGAAGAGGAAGGCAAGGCATCACAAGGCAAGGGAAGAAAGGAGGAGGCAAGGGAAAGCAGGGGATGTGTTTGAAAAGCAGCACAAAGGAGGAGAATGGGTAGGTAGGACAGACAAGGGGTGGCTTGGCAAGGCAAGGCAGTGAGAGAGAGGCAGGAGGAGCAGGCAGGGAGGGAGGAAAGGGGGCAGGTAAAGGTCAGGATGGGTATAAAAGACAATGCAAAGCCAGATATGTAGGCAAGGCAAGGCAAAGTAGGGGATAGAAAGGAGTGGCAAGGCAAAGAAAGGTTTGGTAGGAATGGCAGGGCATGGCATAGACTGACAGGCAAGAGAAAACCCAGAGGTTTCAGGAAAAGCAGGGCAGAGGAAGGCAAGCCCAGTGATGGCAGGCAAGGCAAATCAATGGCGGGGTAGTAAAAGCAAGGCAAGGACAGAGAAGAAAGAGACAGGAAAGTCATGTCAGGTCATGGTCTCTGAAAAATGAAAATGAGATTTCTTTTCCACAAGAAAGAAATCCTGTAACCCCAGTGTTGCAGGTGCAGGAGAGGTGGCCATGGGGAGGTGACAGCAGCCAGGCCTGTCTCTGTTAGCTGCTTTTGTCTGGGAGAGAACCTTGGATGCATTGAGATTTGGAAGTGCAGTGCAAATTTCGACCATGGGCTTCTGGATGAGAAGGGCAATTCTTTCCACAGGAGGAAAAGCAGGAAGCCCCAGTGTTCAAGGTGCAGATGAGAGGAAGCCCACAAGAGGACAAAGCCAGCCAGACTCATCTGTCCTAGCAGCTTTCATCTGTGAGCAATCCTTGCATGCTTTGAATATTGGAGGTGGAATCCCAATTTCAGCCAAGAGCTCCTGGATGAGAATGGCAGTTCTTTGCCAAAAAAGAAATGAAAAAAAAAAAAAAAAAAAGGAAAGAAATCACATGGCTCTGCTGTTCCAGGTGTAGATGAGAGGCATCTCAGGGGGGGTCAAGGCCAGCTAAACCCATCTGTCCTGGCTGACTTTGTCTGGGAGCAATCCTTGAAGGTATTGAATTTTGGAGGTGCAATAAAAAATTTGGCTATGGGCTGGCTCCTGGATGAGAATGAGAGTTCCTCACCATAGGAAGGAAAGAACACAGCCCCAGGGGTTCATGAGCAGAGGAGAGGCAACCCATGGAAGGTTAGGGTTAGGGGGTTAGGGTTAGTGGGTTAGGATTACATTTATGCAAGGATTAGGTTTGTGGTTGGGGTTAAATGAGGGTTAGGATTAGGTTTATAGAAGGGTTAGGGTATGGGATAGGGTTAGGGGTGGGTTTGGGTTTCAGAGTGTTTATGTAATGGTTTGGTTTAAGGTGGTTTAAGGATTATTTTTAGGGTTATGTAAGGCTTGGTGTTATAGTTAGTGTTGGGATTCATGGTTTCTTACATTCCAAGGTAGCATTAGGGTTAGTTTTATGATTTGGGATTGGTTTGTGTCTGGATGTGATGAATCTGGATAGGTTTAATTTTAGTGTTAGGTTTAGGGTGATTCTTGGGTTAGGATTCCTTTTGGGATTATGGAAGGTTTGGGACTAGGATTATGTGAGGTTTGCCATTGTGGTTAGGTTTAACGTAAATTTAGGCTTAGGCTTTGGGTTAGCACGAGTGTTATGATTATGGTTAGAGTTAGATTAATGTTTAGGGTAAAGCTTAGTGTTAGGCCTGGTGTAAGAATTAGTTTTATGCTCTCAGTTCTGGAGAGTTGAGGTTCATGTTATGGCTAGAAAACAAAAAATAAACTCAGAATTGTAGGGATCACCTTGGATGAGAAGAATTCACCCAGAAGAGCTGGGTAGGTGAGCTGGCTCATTAATTAACTGGTTGCCTCATTAGCTTCAGGAGAGTCTGGGGCTGCCATTTGCAATGTGTACACAGAAATAAAGGGCCACTTGGAGCACATGCCCGTGGCTCTCTGGTGGCTGTGCTGGTGCCACACAGGAGCAGCTGCTCCAGCAGCAGCTGGCGATGGGGTGTCAGCTGAAACCCGGGCACGGGACAGCTTTTTCAGGGGTGATCCCACACAGGACCTCTCCATGGCCTATCCCACCCTTTGGGGGGTAGCTCTCGAGCTCAGAGCTCCCAAATTTGGGTGAAAATACAGGGCAGACAAGCACCCATGCTGGCCAGTGCTTCTTCCTCACTGCAGGACTGATCTTCTACCAGCCTCTGCAGCTCTTCTGGGTTTTCTCACATGGTTTAAAGCATTTCTGGATAACCTGGGGCTGATGGAATTCAGCGTCTCATCAGCAAGTGCTGAATGGCAGCAGAACATCCTGGGCCAGGAAGTGAGGAGGGCTCAGGCTGCAGCAGGAAGAGCAGGCGCTGTGCAGCCTCTTGCCTTCCCCTCAGCAAATATTTATGCTTTAAGCTTTCTCACTTAAAGGCCTAATTGGAGTCTAGGTGAGCTGGCACACTAGAAGGGAGCCTAATAGAGACATTGCAGTGCTATTAGCACAGATGGTTGTCATATGTATGCAAATGAGGAGCAAATTGAATTTGGTGTCCCCTCTCACCAGCTGTCCTATCAGCACTGGCTCCTGCAGCAGCAAAAGGCACTGCCACTGCTCTGCTAATCTGTCATCGCAGATTAATTACAACTAACACATTAATCTTCATTTGTTTCCCCATACAAAGGAAGTATCCTGTTCTTTCAAGTACGCTCTGATGGGATGGGGTGCTCCAACCTGGGAAAAGGAAAAAGAAAGGGAAGGAGGGCCAGCCAGCTTCATTAGTGCCAGCCCCGGGGGCTGGGGCTGCTGGAGCCTTAGTGGGGCTTTCGTGCTCCTTCTGGCAAACCAGACCCCACTGGGGGCACTGGGAGCCTCAGCCACCTGCCGGGAGCTCCTGGGACCTCCACTTTGCTCCATGAACCTTCCTGGGACACGTTTCTCTGCTTGGCTTTGTCCTAAAGTGACAGTGTCACTCCTTTCCCGAGCTGGCAGCTTCCAAGGGGGTGGTTGGTGTTAGCACAGCTTTGCTGCTTCCCAGTAAAGCGGCTGTAATGGGTGTGCTGGGCTCAGGGGGCCCTTCAGGATGCTGCAACCCTTCAGGCAGTGGCACTTTTACTGCTGCCTTGGGTGGGAAGAGGGCGACTTGCTTCAGTCTCACCACTAATTTTGACATTTTGATGAAAAGAAAAATAATTATTTCTGGGGGTTTTGTGGGTTTTTTCCAAGTGAAAATATTGCACTGAGACATTTTGCAGGCTTCTGGAGTTAGCACCCACTATGTTTTTGGGTAGAAGTCTAGTCTCTAACATTTTTTGTCCCCCCCACCAATTTTCTGCTATTTATTTGATTGCTATTTATTTCTGTTATTTATTTATTTATAGTTCTCTTCAGTTCTCCATTAGTGTTTGTGCTGCTGTCTGCTCCATGTGTGGTCTCTAATGCTGTGATCTGAAATGTCCTGATGGCAAATGTTAACGATGTCTGTTTAATTAGGCTCTAGAATCTCAAATGCCATGTTTCCCATGGGCTGGAGAGATGCTAGAGGAGCCAAGGTGAACAACATCCATCCAGCTTGAGACAGCAGGAACTCTCTTAGAGGCAGCAACAACAAACAAGCACTTTCAGCCATCCTGGAGGTGTTTTCATGTGTCCTTTTGATGCTAAAACCTATTCCCCTCGCTGGGCTGCTCTACCCCACCACTGTCCAGCATTCACCATTCCCTTTGGCTGCATCTGCCAGTGACCCACACTGGGTGGATTACTGAAATGAAAGCCTTGTGATGGCATCAACTCATTTCTTTAGCTGGTCCTGCATTAGCAGAGAGCCCTGGTTGTTACTGTGCCCAGCTCTGCGTGTGCTCTGAGAGCCACCCAAGAGTCCCCAGTCCCTTCTTTCTGGGCCATGGAGCTGCTGCTGTTCAGGAAGAAGGGAAGGCTTGGCACTTGCCCACCTCACAGAAGCACTCACTTTATTCTCTGCCTTCCTGGTGGCGTGTTTGTGAAGTTTGGTAGAAGTGACTCTAACACCAGGGTGATATGCTGTGGAGATTGCCTGTCAAGGTGTTCAACCCAACTGCAGAGCAATTCCATTTTTGTGAAATTTGTGGGAGTGGGGCAGGAGCTTGTGACGGATAACCGTGACTGAAGTGTGATCATTCCTAACCTGGCATAACCAACACCAGGGGTTCAAAGGCTCAGCACAGTCACCCTTTCCATGGAGCCTTCAGCTGGAAACAAACCCACTCCTGGGAGAAGGGTTTGCAAGGACACAAACAGCTGCAGAAACTGGCAACAACATAAAACATTTTGCAGAAATAAATGGAATGTACACTTCTCTTCTTCTAAAATTTAATGATTTGTACTGTTCCAGTGATTTTTTAAGTCATCAGAAATTGCATTTCCTGCTGTTCTGATTGTCATGCCTTGCTCCCAAAAAGCTGGAGCTGGCCTAGATGGCAGTGGAAGGAATGCTGCTGGTAGCTGGAGACAGCAAACCCAGTTACTCCCTAATAACTCCCCACAGGAAAATTGAAGAAAAATGTTGGTTAACAATAAATGGCAATTCTAATATCTAAATGTCTTTTTGCTGGAAATTTTCCATTGCACCTAAAATACAAACTTGGTTCTGAACACTGAAAATGTATTTGTTTGGCCAAAGCACAGCCATGCCTCGTGCCAGGCTGGTTTCCTGCTCGCTGGGAGGGGCAGTGTCCTGTCCCAGTGCCATAGTGACCTGTGGTCACCGCTGTCCCCAAGAGCCCTGTGCCACACTGCTGGGCTGGGCAGAACCCATGGCATGCCTGACCAGCTGTGGGGTTTGGGGACAGGGACATTCCCAGTCCTAATCAAGCAATGCAGATGAATGCATTTCTGAATGCTTCCAGAGTAGGTTAATGATGTGTTCAGTGATGAACTGGGCAGGAATGCTGGACTTGGGGTTCATTTCAGGGTACAGAAGATTTTAATTTTTTTAGCTTTGTAAGAAGTGCTTGTATCAATACCAGCATGAGCAGGTCAGCCCATTTCTGTCCCAGTCTCCTGCTGCAGGTGAGTGATGCTGTGCTGTGAAGGAGCTGCTCAGTGTGGGGTGTGTGCAGTGGCAATCAGACCCACCAAAATGTGAATGCCCACATCATTTTGGGATCACCAAGAATAGTCTCTGGGGTGATGTGGCCCTTCATGGATTGGAAAAAAATCAGGAAAGGCACAGAGCACTTTAGTATCTTCAGAAGTACCCTGTGCACACAGTTGCCACAGTTTTTTGGAGCTGAGGTTTGTGGTGCTCTGCTATTAAACTTAACTGGCATTTGCATTTCTTTAGAGATGGGGTTTAACTCCAAATTTCTGCAGCTTTTCAAAGGACTGTCACATTCTCAGAGGGATGGCTTGTGTTGTTGAAACCTGGGGTGAGTGCAAAGACAGTTGCAGAACTGTGCTTCAGGACCTCTGCCACAGGTAACCATGCCCTGTGTCTGTGTCTTTGATCAGGTTAAGTCAGTGAGGCAAGAGCCCTCAGACCTGCCTGAAAGCTTTAAGCTTCTGCTCCTGACAGCTCCAGTGCTACCTGTGCTCATGCTCAGACTGGTGATTCAGTTTCTTGGAGATGGCTGATAATGGGATTATCCTCCTGCACCCGCAGCAGGACAACTGGAACCACATCCTTAATGAAAGAAATGTTTGTCCCTGCTCGGCGTGCTTGCTTCTGTCAGGTTGAGCTCTTTATCTGTGCAGAGTCCTCCAGCTGACAGACAGTTGTGGCCTTGTGTGGCCTCCATGCAAGCAGAAATCAAAGGGGCAGCAGAGATGCCCTTGAACAGCCAAAATTGATGTTTCCAGCAAATTCCCTGCACAACAAGTTGCACTTCAGGCTGGTGTGAGGCTGCTGCAACTGGTCACATTTTCCTGCTCCTTGAGAAGTGCTTCCCCCCGACATACAGAGTGTTTCCTTCGGTGTGGAAACTCAGATATTCCTTCTGTCTAGCAGGGTTTGAAGCTGTCTAAGGTTGGGAGTGTTTCTGCTCACTGCAGTCTTAATACCCAGCCCTTAATTCATGCTGGGCTGGCAGGATGCGTGGGGGGAGTGCCTGGCATGAGGGCAGGATTTGGGGTGTCCCTGAAATTTGTGTACTTTGGCTGAAGCTTGCTTGTGGGCAGAAAGGCTTTTGGGGCGTGAGGCTTAAAAGGGTCTTTGAGTAGTTGTGCTCTGTACTCTGTAAGGGTTATGTTAAAGTGTCCCTTTTTTTGTCAAATATGTGTCTAGACAGCAAATTCGTAGTCGTGGCCGAAATGTTTCCCTCCTGGCCTCATAAAAACATACCATCACCTTTAAAACATCATGCTCCTGCAGAAAAATTTGCTGCTCTGGAATTAAAAGGAGCGCTTGAGCATCCCTGCAAGTGGAAAAAACAGAGGAAAAAATAGTGTCTGGTTTTCCAGGGAGGTTTTGGGCAGCACGTGGGGCATCGTCAGACTTACCAGAGGCACATCTTGGTTGTTCTTTACAATTATTCCTATTTTGTGCATTGCTCCCATTCCAGTGAAGAGGCCAGGTACCCAAGTACTGTCCACCAATCCAGAGCTCCAGAAAAAACAGTTTTCTCCCCTTTTCTTCCTGCTGCAGGGGCCTCATCACAGCAGGGAGAGCCGGTCCACACTCATCACCTCCTCCTCTGGTTTGCATAGGCAAAGAAATGCAAAGCAGACGCCAGGAAGGCGGCGATGCCTTGGTGCCACCCCTGGCACAGGCTGTCCAGGTGACAACTGCAGCACCGGCAGCTCCCTGCCTTTGTCCCCGAGGGTCGGCATCACTTCGTTGGCATTCCAGCCGCGATTCCAGCCGGGGCGATCTGCGGTGCTTGGAATTTATTGGGATGCAAACACACGATGCCGTGCCTGGTGCCCGAGCCCTGCTGCCTGGAAAAACGAAACTCTTCCTTTGGATCCAGCTCCACCTGTGCCCGCTGGGGAATGAATGGTGCGGGCAGGGGAGACAGCTGGAAATTCAAGGCTTTTCCCTGACCCCCCCAGCAGTGTCTGGATGCTGCCCAAATCTCTGCTAATTGGCCCCGGGAGACCCCCATTTGCTGCACCCTCATCAATTTCCTGAGTTTGAAGGGGGAGAAAAAATCCCTGGATGGAGTTCTTGGGGTAGCACTTTGTATTCACGTTCAGCAGGAGCAGGGAGGTCATCCTGCCCCTGTGCTGGTGGGGTCACACATGGAGTGCTGTGTCCAGCTCTGGTCCCTCAGTTTGGGAAGGACTTTGAGGGGCTGGAGAGGGGCTGTGGACACAAACTCTGTGAGGAAGGGCTGAGGGAGCTGGGGGTGCTCAGCCTGAAGCAAAGGAGACTCCGTGCTGAGCTCAGCACTCTCTGCAGCTCCCTGACAGGGGCTGTGCTCAGCGGGGTTGGGCTCTCTCTCCAGGCAGCACTGACGCAACCAGAGGGCACAGGCTCAAGCTGTGCCAAAGGAAATACAGGTTGGATATCAGGAAGAAGTCTTTTATAGAAAGAATGATCAAGCATTGGAATGTTCTGCCCGGGGAGGTGGTGGAGTCCCCATCCCTGGATGTGTTTCAAACCAGCCTGGATGTGGCACTGGGTGCCAGGGGCTGGGTGAGGTGTTGGGGCTGGGTTGGACTCGATGAGCTTGGAGGGCTCTTCCAACCTGGGGATTCGGTGAATTCTGTGAAATATCACAGGTTTGGGTGAATTCTGTGAAATATCACAGGTTTGGGTACCAGCCAGCGCCTCCTGGACCTCCAGAGCCCCCCTGATGCTGCCACCTCCCATTTTGCTCAGCACACACAAAAGGATGGGACCTGGCCCCAGGGCTGAGTTTTGCCCGGTGTTTTCCAGGCAGAACTGGAAATGGGGAGCAGGTGGGGGGAACTGTATCTGGCCCGGGGCATTTTTGACAGTGAGTAATAAAGAATTGCAGATTGAAAGAGTGAGATTTGGGGCTCCCATGCTGTTGCATGACAACGAACTGCCAGCCCCAAGGTGGGTGAGGTGGCCTGGAAGTTTGAGCTTGCAGGAAGTGGAATCAGTCACTCCTGAGCCACCTGACCCCATCCCTGATTAGCCACCAGCAGCTCTGAGACAGCAGGCAAAGCTTTTCCCTTGGATTTAGCTCCCACTCCAGCCTCTGGAGCCCCTGTCAGCCGGAACAGCAGTTTTAAGCTGATAAATGCTGGAGGTCTTCTCTCCCTCCTGTGAACAATTTGATTTGGGCCCCTGTGCCACTGCCCTGACACCATCTCTCCTTCCTCATCTGCCTGATGAGGTTATGATTGACTTCTCCTGTGGGGTTTGTGTCAGCAGGGTCCGTCTCTGCCTTGTTTATTTATTTTCTACCAATTTGTAGCTTATCAAAACCTCGCCAGCAAAAGCAACTCCCCTTATAGCAAATATTGGAGATGGAATCTGTGCAAACTGCTGACTTTTTATTTCGTGGGACTGCCCTCTTCCCAAGATAAGATTCATTCTGAGTTTATCTTAATTCGTTTCCTGCAAGAAAACTTACATATATATATTTTAAGGGTTTGTGTTTTGTT
Source organism: Certhia americana (assembly GCA_018697195.1). Lineage (NCBI taxonomy): Eukaryota > Metazoa > Chordata > Aves > Passeriformes > Certhiidae > Certhia > Certhia americana. The sequence continues at coordinate 2,484,651 of CM031873.1, forward strand.
TTTTGTTGGTTTGGTTTTTTTGGTTTGTTTGTTTTTTGGGGGGCTAGGTCAGGAAAATATTTTGTTTGTCTCAGCATGCTGTCTTTGATTCTTTCTGTTTCCTCCTTTTTAATTATTAAACATGAGTATCTTTTGAAACAGAGCTTGGTTTCCAAATGAAATGTCAGAAAGTTTTGCTTGAAAATACCAAGGAAAATATATTTTGTTATTTTCCATTTTGGCATATTCCAGAGGAATATACCAGTATTTCCATTTGGTGTGGCCCATTTTTCTTCATGATTTTGCTGCCAAATAACCCAATTAATTTAATGTGAGTTTGCTATTATTTTCAGTCAATTGTAATTCAATTTTATTTTTTTTAAAGAAATGTTTTCCTTGAAAACAGAGGAATGGGGAGGAAATGATGCTTGTGGCAGAGCAGGATTTTGAGTATTGCCTTCTGACAGCACGGAACAGTTTATGGAAGGTGGAAACTGGAGTTGTAAATATGAAAAAAACTTTTTATCTCTAACCAGGCAACAGTTTCTCTCAGGCAAATCACAGAGCTCTTACCAAGACCCCAGGAAGTAGCTGGAAATGTTCCCACACCATAAATACACTTGACATCTGCCATTGAACAGTCTGTTGTGTGAAATGGAGCCAAATTCGATGAATTGTGTATCTGTTTTCTACTTTGCAACACTCTATGTTCACTTGCTACGTTCTTCCATTTTTTTAATGCTTTTTTTTCTTTTCTATTTTTTTTTTCTGCCATAAAAGCTGTGGTGGGGAGTTTTGGATGCTGCCAAACTTTGTGGTTTCTTTTCTGCTGCCTCCCAGAATGACAAACAGGTGCCTTGTGGCACCTCCTGTGCCCTGGATGGGAAGCCTGGGAATGTGTCTCCTTACTTCTCCAGCCAGATGTAAAAGGATGTCCCAGAACCTCCTCTCACACTCCAAACTCGAGGTTTAATGGCCTTTCAAGTTCCTGTTGTTTCCTGGTTTGTTCTCTTCGTGCTCAGCACCTGGCATATAGAAAATGTGCTTGGAAAGGACAGATAAATCATCCTGATCATCCTGCTGGCCACAATAAATCACACAGGCCATGGGAATTGCTCCCAAAGACCCTGTGGGAGCTGGGAGTCAGGTTTGGTTTTGGTCAGACCCTCAGCTCACGGCAGGTTTTGGTGCTTTACACCAAGAGCTGATCCCTCTTGCCTGGCTCAGGGTGGGATGGAGGCAGCAGCTCAGGGTGGGCCCATCAGCTTTGGCTTTGCTGCCCCAGCAGCTCCCAGAAGGTGTGGTGTGGGTGGTGGGGACATGAAACCAGCCAGAGTGGGTTTTTCTGCCTTCAATGAGCGCAAAAAGTAAATAAATGGACTAAAGAACAGAGCAGAGCTGCCTGTCCAAGTGACTGGGATCTGTGAACCAAGGGGGAAAAAGAATAAATCTAAAACTCATGCTATTTTTTGGAAATTGATAAGACAGGATTTTCATTTGGCTCTTGTCTTTTGAGCTTGTTCTGCTCGGGATTTTTTGTTCAGCCTGACTAGAAACCTATTATTTTGTTTAAATGGAAGATGATCCTGATACCTGGCTGAGGAAGCCATTGCAAAACAAACTTGCCAGCTTGCAAAATAGAATTGCAACACTGTCAAAGAGCAGCTAAAGTTTGAAAATCCTCCTCATCTAATAGCCCCAAGCTGTTACTAAGCACCCACAGGTAAGAGGGAAATCCACAGCTCTCCCTTCCAAAGTGGCTCATGAATAGCAATGCTTTTACCATTAAAAGTTCTCATTTCAGCAATTCTTTTTTTGTGCACAGAAGCCTCATTAAACCATGGTCAGCTGCCTGTCCTGCTGGACTTGTTTGCTGAAGGTCTCTGCCTTGCTGGGGCAATTTTGGGAAGCATTGGTTTGCAGCATCAAGGTGTTTGCTCTGGGCAGGGTTTGATCTCCGTGCTGGGTGGATGTGAGAAGGCGGAGTGACAGAGGAGTGATTTTGTGGTGTGGCAGCAGCAGAATCAAGTCTGGCTAAAAGGCAGCAGAGGATAAGTGGAACCACTTGACTCCCCTGCTCCATGTTTTCTAGGAGCATTTTCTTTTAATTGAGTGGGCCATTGTTTGCTGAGCAAAACCTCTTGCTTCCCTTTGTAAGTGTGCTCCTCCCTTTAATGAAGAGGGATGAAAATGGGATATTCCATCTTGCAGAGGGGCTGGAAAGGGTGCAGCTGAGGCTGCTCTCTCCCATGGAGCTCTGCACAGCTTGACACACTCAGCTGCATCATTCATACGGGGTGGGCAGCACTTGCAGTGGCTTAAAATAACCCAAGGATGGCCATTCTAGAATCAGGGAGTGGTTTGGGTTGGAAAGGACCTTAGAGTCCATCTTGTTCCAGCCTCCTGCCATGGGCAGGGACACCTTGCACTAGACCAGGTCGTTCAGGCAGATTCTTCTGGACTGCACGAGCATGGCTCAGGTTGAGCCCGGGCTCTGGGATGCAGAATGAGAATTTGGCTGCCCTGTCTGGGCTGCAGACCCATGGAGAAAGCCAGCATAGGGCTGGGCATCAGCTTGGGGCTGTGGGGCTGCAAGTGGGGACATTCAGTAGCTGCTTGGCTGAGATGATTGGCAAAAAAAGATGAAAATCATCAAGGCCGTACAAGCTTTAATACTTTACTGAGGAGGGTGCTGCTCATCCTGTACTGAAATTGATGCCTAAGGTTTATTTTTTTTTCTTTTATATATTCTCTGTGTTCTTTGCACATATATTTGGAGCTCTGTAGCCTATTGCTGTATTTGTAGCTAGTTTGCCCAGTGTTTTTCCCTGCCCTGATAGGCAGAAAGACAAAATATATTCCAAAGCCCTTATCCTATCTTGGTTCTCCCTGGGAGCCAAGGCCAAAAAACAGCTCTTTGAGACATATTTTTATCAACAAGGTACAGTTCCATCTGACGGGGGAAGGATTTAGAAAGGGCTTGAACTGGAGGGGAATTGCACTTGTGCTCCTAATTGGGGCTTTTTATCAATTATGCTAATTACTACATTTATACAACTGCTTTCACTCCCGTGGGGGGCGTGGGCTTTTGTGGACATTTTCTATATCTGCCCCTGGAGGCCTCCAATAAGGACCAGGTTTTATATTCCCCCCTATACTGATATTATCTGTAAAGTGTGGTTGTTTCAGTTTTAGGTTTATCAGGGCATCAGGATGAGCCCCTGAGCAGTGCACCTGCATCAAGGGGAGCCAGAGGGGTGTGGAGCAACATCAAACAGAGGGATCTGAGCCCTTCAGCCCCAGGGCCATTGGCAGTGCTGTGCACTAAAGGGTTAAACTGCCCGTGTCACCGAGGTTTCTGCTGGCCCTGGCTTCTGGGAGGATTGATGTGTTTGGCACATGCACACCTCCCTGCAGATAGTGCACAAACACACTGAGCTGCTTTGTGTGCCTGTGCGTGTGCGCCGTGGGCTGAGGTCACCTTTGTGCTGGGGGTGAACATATGGTTTATGTATTTCTGAGAGGGGAGCAGGAGATTGGAGCTTGGTGTGTGTGCTGCACAGGGGTGAAGCCATTTCAGAGCTCAGTGCCTGGGTTGTTGGCTCTGCAGACCCTAAAAGAAAAAGGGGAGGATTTTTGAAACTGGGTATTAGCACGTGTCAAGGGTGTTGTTCACCTTTAGATGTTTTCTTCTTCATGGCACGGTCAGAATTTGGCAGAACTGTGGGCAGAACCTGGCAGGGAAGGGGTCAAACCCCTTGCTCGGGGTCTTCTTTTAGTCATGCTCCTGTTAAACCCTAAAAACTCCAACTCAAGCACAGTGAGGAATGCTGAGCAAGTGGCTTCCCACCCCTTCCAGTGGGATCCCCTTCACAGAAGTTGAGGGGACAGGAGTCCTGCAGGGATGGGGTTTGGTGTTGTCTCAGTTCCTACTATTCTAAAGAACAAGTCCAGAAACTAAAGTTTAGTTTCCTGTTGTAATGAATACACCTGATTTTGACTGAACTTCAAACCAGCTCTCAGGTCAGGAGGTAGTATGGACTTCACACAACATGCAGCATATTTTCACTAATATTGATGGGTAACATGCCCAAATTCACTGATTTGGGTCTTTGAAAATCACATCTAGATATTTAAGAATACCCAGACCTGGAAAGGAGCTTTTTTGCTCCCTCTTGGCCCATTCTTCCTATATTGCAGAAATCCTGGAGGAGATGCAGGAAAAGACTGGCAGTCTACAAGAACAATATTTTTGCTGTCCCAGAGTCTCTGAGGATTGCAGTAGATCTTCAAGGTAGTACCAGACATTGCTTTTGCCTTTGTGTTTTTCATTAACTCTCTGATGGCCTTTCAAAGGGAAGAAACACACTGAATATGGGCTGTACAAATACGCTCTTTTCCATCTGGAGAGAGGAAGTGATATTTTTTAATGCCAGTGATTAGTCTGCAGTAATTTGTTTGTTTGCCTGTTCGCTTTTTTTTTAAATCCCTCCCCAGAATGAAAACCCAGAAAATTTTTGGTTTTTTGCTGTAGCCTGAAATGCAACCTTTTGTTTCCATGCCTTAGTAATTGAGGGTTTCTGTTATTGCTGCTCCAGCCTTTTCTCCTGACATTAAATCAGTAATTAATGCTCTGTTGCTGGAATGTTAGCGGGTTTGAGCTCTGGTCTGTAGGAGAGTTTCTCCATCAACATATGAGAGAGACCTTTTGGTCCTTCCTTCTGTGAAGTCTCTTGCATGGGCTATTTCAGAAGCCACTCAGCTAGAAAGTGAGCATAAGGCAGATTCTCCAGCCCGGTGGTCAGGGTGTGCTTTTGGGAACTAGCATCGCTCTGTTCCAGCCCTTGCTCCAATGAACCTGACTTTGAAATGCTGACAATGAAAGCAGCTTTATTAATACTGCCAGCTCAAAGCGTTTGGAAATCATGTGTCAATCTTCTAAATGTTGAGACAGTGGAAAATACAGCTGAATCTTCGGCTAGTTTTTTATTTCCCTTTTGGTTTGTAGCTTTTGAGGGACAAGTTTTCAAGCTCATGACCATGACCAGCGCTAGGAAAAGCTGTGTGCATAAACCCTTCCCCTTCCTTCACAGTAACCCCCCTTGGAGGGAGATTTTCCTCCTTGTTTTATTTTATCACCTCCTTTGTACCCCTTGGCAGAGGGAAAAAACCTTTTAGTGAAGGCACATCAAATTCCAGGGCAAAAGAACCATCTCCTCCCCAAAATCCTTGCCTCCAAAGGGGATATGGAACCTCCCTTTTACACTGCTGCTGACTTCAACTCACCAATTTTCAAAGGAATAACCTTGAGGTGTCTTTTAGCACTATTCCAGACTAAAATGATTGCTCATCTTTAGTTTGCAGCAGAGCCTGACCAGATTTTCTCCCAGTGACCTCTTTTGAGCATCATTGTCAGGTTATTTTTCCTGCTTCTCCTCTGTATATCAATATTGAATCAACAACTTGCCATTAAACAATATAAGTCCCTATTGATCTAGAATTTAAATTTCAGCCTTAACCCGTTGCTTGGAAAGATTCAGTGACACCTCTCAATAAAAAAAACCCAAAAACATCTTCAGTGAGGATGATGAAAAGGTATCAGAGCCTGCAGGGTTACAGAGAAGCCCAAGGAGATGATTTGGGGAAAATGCCTCACTCCTCATTTCTGCCATTAATGTTAGAGAAGTGTGAAGTCAGAGGCAGTTAAGTGAGCATTTTTTGAAATTTATAAACATAACAATCAGCCTTTCCAAAAGCAACAGGGCATCTCCAATTATTTAGAAAGAATGTGTGAAATGCAAGGAGCCTTCCCTCTGCAACTTGTGGTGCCAAAATAATGAGGTGAACTGGGTTGGAAGAGTGAAGTGGTTAATAGTGAACTTGCTTTTGAATTCACCACATTTGAAGAAGTCCTTACAGAATTCCTCCTACAGATGCCCTAGTGACTGATTTCAAGCTATCTGCAGCTCAAAACATAACCTGCTCTGACACGGTCCCAAGGGGGACCAACACCATTTGTTTTTATTTTTATTTATGCATCATAGGGTCATGTTCCAGAAGGAAGACCACTCCAAGAGGCATGACTGCAATTTCAGAAAATAATTCCCTCTCCCTACACTGAATATTTCAGTCTTTGCAGGCTCAAAAGACACGGAGAAAATGAAACAGGCTTTAAGCAGCAGCCACTTGCTCACCTCTGGCTTCCTGCACCCCCAGCTGTAACCTTCACAATGTTCCACTGTTATTCCTCACATGGATATTTTAAAGATTGCTCATGCCCATTAATACCTTTGTTCCAGCCCATGTCTCACTGAATGGTGTGATATGATACAAACCATGATTCATAAAAGTTTCTTGGAAGTGGCTCAAGAGAGATTTGGTGTTTTCAAACAGCTTTTTGAAATGTTAATGGCTGTTAAAGAGCAGCAGTGAGCAATTTCAGCTGGGGATGATTCAGTTGAGGGGGTTCTTGAAGCAAGTTTGGAAGAGTCAGACTCAGAGAAAATAGGAAAACTGGTATTTTGCTTAAACAGTTCAGAGTGGGAATTGCAGCTTCTTTAGAAGGAAAAGTATTCCAGTGCATTAAAAAACACTTTAAAAATCAAGAGATTTGCTTGAGACCAGAAACTTCCCAAAGTTACATGCTGGTACATAAGCAGGATTGGAGCAGTGGCTGGAGGTGCTCCAGATTTATCCCTTTGATAGAAGGGAGGGTTCGTGCTGCTTTCAGGAATCCCATCATGGGCTCTGGTAGAAAAGAGGGTTTGTATCTGTATTTTGTTACCCTGCTTGATCCAGCTGCTCGTGCTGATCCTGGGTTGCAGTGGAGTCTGAATTCCTGCTCAGGCACCAGCTGGAAAAGCTGAATTCCTGCTGCTGGGGAGGACTTGGATTCTCACTCAAGACCTTGGGCAAGTCACTTCATCTGTGCAATGGGGATAATCATGTTTCTTGTCAGAGAATTGCATGGTTAGGCACACTAAGACCATAAAACTGAGTAGCAGGATCTATAAAAGCAGATCTATATGGAATAGTGACCAATATGGAATAACACATCTATAGGAATAACATTCCTGAGCCTGTTAGCTTTGTGTACTCTCAAGTGCTTTGCCTTAACCAGCAGCTTAACTCAAACCAGCTTACAGAAAACACATCTCCATGTCCTAATCCAGAGGAAGTGTTCTGAATGGGAAATCCAGGTTCCTTAACTTCAGCCTGGAAAGGATTGTCTGATTCAGGGAAACCAACTGGAACTGGCTGTGTATCTGTGAGTGACCATTCAAATGGTGAGGTGGCATTGGCTTTCCCTTCTCCACTATTTCCCTACCACTGAGGTGTAGCTGGAAAGAAAGGAACTTGAAGCATCTTTCTTGTGATAAATTTGCTGCTGATTGAGGTTGGACTTGCAGCTTCAGTCCTGAGAAGCAGCTGGAAATTAAGAGGAGACTCTGGTGTGTCAGTGATGCTGTCTTGATTTCTTCCTTTTTTTCTTTGATATATCCTCTTTATTATTTACACATGCATTTGTAGCTTTGTAGTCTAATATTGTATCTTAGCTTCAGTGTTTTCCTAGACAGAAAGACAAAACAAATTCCAGGATCCCCATCCTATCTTGGTTCTCTTTAGAAAGCAAGGTTGAGACCAGCTCTTTGGGACATGCTTTTATAAACAGAGCTTAGTCCTCTTCTGAGGGGGGAGGATTTAGAAGGTGCTAGAGGGGGGGGATTACTTCACCAGGCATGCTTCTAATTGGGGATTGTTGTCAGATATATCTTATATATCTTTATGTCTTATTATATTTTATATATTTAATATTTTTTTTATATTTTATATTTCATTATATAGTTTATATTTGATAATATGTAATTATGTCTACATTTCATTTTTTGTATATATGAATATATATTTATATATATAGATATTTTTATATTTATAAATATCATATATAATAGATAATAATATATTATATTACATATAATATGTTATATTATAATATATAATATATATAATATATTATATATAATATAATATATATTATATATAAATAATATAAATAATATATATTTAATATATATACATATATAAAGATATATTTTTGTATAGTATGTCTATTTTTATATGGTATATATTTTAAAATTTTAATTTAAATTTGATATTTTATAATTTATAATGCATGTTATTTGTAAAAATATTTTGCTACATTTTAAATTTTATATGTATATTTATATATCTTATCTTTTATATATTTTATTATATCATTATATTGTATTAACATATATTTTTCTACTTTGCAAAAGCTATAATAACTACAAACACCTCCTGCAGGGGCGTGCATCTTCAGCCTTTCCCCCCTGACAAACTGTGCACCCAAGGACCCTCACACAGAGATTTTTAACACCCTGCCTGTGTATTTTATTATTTCTATTTTTCTATATTTCTATTTTCAGAGAAAAGACATCAAGAGTGAGAGGGTTGTGTGGAGGAGGGACCTTGCTCCCTGAGCATTCCCCGTGTGCAGGAATTTGCACGCCTGGCACATGGTTTATTGCAAACCTTCCCAGAAGGAAATACTGCAGCAACAACCTCAGGAGTGGCCAAACCCCAGCTGTAAAGTTTTCCAAGGCTGCTGCTGGTGCATAAATAACTCCTTGCAAAAGATCCATTTAGAGCCCAGAGAGTTGGGTATGTTCCTCAAGGCCAGAAAGCAAAGAGAGGCAAGGTTGGGGCACAGTTTTATTTCACAGAGCTGGGAAGTCTGGGCTGTATTTACCCAGCTGGAAAGCAGGCTTCACATCTCTTTATGCCTAGGTTTTGCCTCAGGTGCATACTCTCCCATTAGGTTTAAGTGGCTGGAAAAGGCCAAATATGTCTGAGGTCACTTTTGGCTAATTAATATGGCAACAAGTGCTGATGAATTAGTTGGGGCCTGAAATTAGCTGAGATAATTTTTTTGCAATGGCATAGGCCATAGATTTATGAGAGCTTCTTCTCCAAGACAAACAATACTCTGAAAATGCTGGTTTTGGGGTGCATTCACCCTGAAAATTACTGCCTGGATTTCTCAGAACTTCAGCAGTAACTATTCTATTTCATTTAAATGCATGTTTTAATTTACTTTTGCCTGATGGAAAATCTTGCCACACGCAGCATCAATCACTTGCCTTATCCTGACCCCTCTGCTTGATGTGTACCTGTATGTCAGAGCAAGTTAAAAAACCTTTGGGATTGAGGCCCAGATTTCCAGATCAGCTGGACATCATAGCAGGCAAAAGATGTTAAGGCCTCAAGGAAAAACGTGGTGTCCTCTGGTCATCAACATTCTTAACACCCAGACTTGCTGACTTAACAACTTGGTCTGTGAGCTACCAAATTTGGTGATGATTTACTGCTGTGCTAATGTGGGCTGTGGGGTGTGTGGATATCCAGAAGTCCAGGACCTCAGAAATGATGGGGGAAATTCCCCTTACACCTACACAGAGAAACTCTGCTCTTTGCAGTGTATATGTGATAGGTGTGGATTGCAAACACCTCGTCACACTAGGTATCAGAGCCTGCAGGGTTACAGGGGAGCCCAAGGAAAATGATTTGGGGAAAATGCCTCACTCCCCATTTCTGCCATTAATGTTAGAGAAGCGTGGAGTCAGAGGCAGTTAAGTGAGCATTTTTTGAAATTTATAAACATAACAATCAGCCTTTCCAAAAGCAACAGGACATCTCCATTTATTTAGAAAGAACGTGTGAAATGCAAGAAGCCTTCCTCCAGTTATGAAGTTGATGTGGGCACGGATAGTGCTGCTTAAGAAATATTGGACTGTTGTTCACAGATTACTGTAGGAGAAGGGCCCACCCCTGTGTCTGGGTCAGGGATTCCCTGTGCAAGAGATTTTAATTGAGTTTGGCTTCTATTGCAACCGCTTTGGAAATATAAATATAATAATAATATAATATCCCTTGTAAATAGGAGTGGCTGCCTGTGCCCAACTGAGGGCTCAGCTCTGCTGCTGTTGCAGCAGGTCAAGGAGCAGGATTTCCTTTGCATGGGACTCTTTCAGCTTTAATTTGCTTTCAGTCCAAATCAGGGTGAAACCATGAGTGTTCACATTCCTCGTGCGCTGGAGGTCGTCAATGTGCGCGATGAAGAAAATTTCTGCTCTTAACAGAAAAATCCATGGGACAGCTCAGAAAAATCCATGGGGCATCTACAAATGGCTGCCAGTTCTCAAATCCAGAACTCACCCTGGGACAACAGAGTGAAAGATCACTTGTGTGGGAACACAGCAAACCACATCAAACCCAAGGTGCTTTAAATATTTAGGTGTAGATGTCATCCATCCATCCATCCTTCCATCCATCCATCCATCCATCCATCCATCCATCCATCCATCCATCCATCCATCCATCCATCCATCCATCCATCCATCCATCCATCCATCCATCCATCGTCCATCCATCCATCCATCCATCCATCCATCCATCCATCCATCATCCATCCATCCATCCCTCCATCCATCCCAGGTAACTCTCCCCCTCTCTGGGGAGTGATTATCAAATTTTAGCAGAGACACCCCATAATATTTCATCTGGAACACATTTTTGCCACTAAAGCCTCTTTAATTGCAAGTTTTTCTCCTCCTCCTTTTCTTTTCCTTTGGGCTGGAAATGTTGCCAAATGTTCCTATGTTGCCAAAGGCCAGGAGCATTCAAACCAATCTGGCAGGAGAATTCTCTTCCTTGATAGGACTCTTCTCACATGAAAATTGATGTGAATTTTCAGGGCCTTCATTAGGTGAGTCATGATCAGGTGTGGAAAGGTGTGTATTGCAGAGGGTCTATTTATCCCAGAGGTGACAGAAGCCAGAGTCTGCATGAACAGGAGATCATGCAGATGGAAACCTCAGAGAAGAGTCTGCAACCCAAAGCCCTTCAGGGTTTATTTTTGCCAAAGATTAAGTCACTAACACCGATGCACCCCTTCATTGCATTTAATTTAATTTCTGGGAACTGACTGCAAATCCCTGCCCTTGTGTGGTCCCATCAGAGCAGCCTTCACAGGGCAGGAGTTACACACCATGAGCCCATGTTTTCCATAGCTGAGCTTGTCACTGACTTTCCAGCCTGTTCATGCCCTTCCTGCACCACTTCTAAGAGGCTGCCTTGGGTGATACCCCAGAGGTTCTGATAGTGTTTCATTGTCTGGGTGTTTAGTTGGGAGCTAACACAGGCCAGAGCCTTCTGCTTGGATTTCCATTGCTGTGTGATTGCTTCAATCTCCAGGTTATGCTTTATAATCCTGTTATCCCAGAGCTGCTTCATAACATCTTGTCCCACAAGCCTCTTTCCAACTCATGTTTTTGCAGCTTGTCAAGTTTTTCTTTGCCACTTTCCCCTATGACATCTTTTCCCTTTTTGTGATTTCTGAGCTCCCTGAGATGCTTTTACATGAAACCACAACCAAATCCTTCCTGAGACTTCATTATCCATTCTGCTGCTTCTGCTCTATTTCCTGGGAAGTTTGAGCTGTTTTTTTCACTAAGTATATTGTCCAAGTATTTAATAGCACCTACTTCTTCTCAGCTGCATACTTGAAGGAAACCCTTAAATTTCAGTCTCTCTCTTCACTGTCCTGTTGCATGGCAAGATAGTCTGAAAAAGGAGGTTGTATGAAATTGACTCTTTGCATTATTGGAACCCAAACTGGCCTGTGCAGCTTAGCAGAGGCTAAGGGACTCAATTATTCATTTATTTTCCTTCATTCAGTTGTGAAAAGGGTTGTCCAGAGAGCTATTCACTCCAAATGGTTTAGGTCTGGATGAAACACTTCTTGAAAAGGGCTTATTTTCTTCAGCTTCTGCTATTTCCAGCCTGCTGGGACTTTAAAATTCAGTGTAATGTTCAAACACTGACACCTCTATTTGATGTGTTCCTGGACATCAAGAGTTGCACTTTGAACAGTGATGTTAATAGTGATAACATCTTGCTAACTCTTAATTAAGACTAGACAAGACAGCAATACTGCATTTAGGCTGATCACAAGCTCATCTGATCAGCTGATAATATAAATTTAGCCTAATCAGATCACAAGCTCAGGCTTTTGAGAGGGACTGGAAAGTTGGATTACCTGGTAGGCGTTTCTCCCCTGGTTGTGCCATGCAAAATTCAGTGTCAAACCATCAGCATATCCATCTTTGTTTGACATTTGCAGCTGGTCATGCAAATACTGGTCAAACTCTTTCTGGATCTTTAAACCCTGCTGCTCCTGATAGGCATTTTTCAGTGGGAAGTCTTTCAGTGGCTTCTGAGCTCCACACCCTATGAGTAAGACGTAGCAGAAATAACAGATTGCTGCATGTTTTGCTTGGTTTGTGGTTAATACACGGTGGAGCTGGGAAATTAAGGAAACCTATAAATAGCAGGTCTCATATCCACACCTGAGCCTCCTGAGCACTGGACCACCTGCAAGGAAACCAGAGCTGGAGCTGAACACCTCCAGCCCCTCTGACTGTGAGCAGGGAAGGGCAGTAGATTTCTCCCCTGACTGTGAGGAGAAAGAGCTGGGAGTGTCCTCCTGATGCCTTCTGGAGGCTGACCTGGAACAGAGACCAGACAGAGCAAAAGGATAAAGCCGGGATTTATTAAAAGGCCTCAATGGACATACCTGGGCAGTGCAAGAGTCCAGCTGGGCCACACCCAAGATGAACCCAAAATGGGCACAGAATGGACACCTGATCATGAGGTCCCACACTTTTATAAGTTCTGGTCCATCAGGATATTGGAGTTAATTGTTCAATTACAGGTCCAGGTTATGAAACTCCATCCTCCTTGTTTTTCCTTCTCACTTCACCATTGGTCTTGTGCTTGGGCCTGAAATTTGTCCTTGGTACCAAACTAGAGAAGGAATTGTTTTGTCAATTTACTCTGTGAAGAGAGCTGAGTAGTACTGAATATGAAACCTAAAACTACCCACCAAAAGAGCCCAGAATCTAAAAAATATAAAAGCTAAAACCTAAGGCATCGCTCTGTGGGCAGGCAGGAGCAGAGTTAGGGTTAGGGTTAGGGTTAGGGTTAGGGTTAGGGTTAGGGTTAGGGTTAGAGTTAGGGTTAGGGTTAGGGTTAGGGTTAGGGTTAGGGTTAGAGTTAGGGTTAGGTGCTGGCAGCACCTCCCAGACAGGAGCAGGGTGCACACTTGGTTCTGCAGAGGATTGAAATTGGCTCAGTGAGAGCCCTGCTGCTGTTGGTCCCACTGTGGGGCTCTGAAATCGCTTTGGGTTGCCCTAACTTGCTGCCATAGCTTCAGGGTGAAGCAGAAGTGGCCCTCCTGGTGGGGTAGGTGGCAAGCTCTCCTGCATCAGCCCTTCCCCTGTGCTGCTCCCAGACCTAGGGCAGGAGCCACGGGCTGCTGAAATCGGCATTTCCTGGGTGGAAGACAGAGGGATGCAATCATTATGGTTTTGAACTGGGAGAACAGGAGCTGTTGGGGTTGCTGATGTGAGCCTGCCTTTGCAGCCACAGGGACCCAGCCTGTGGGATCTCCCACCACAATGTAGCACACGGGAGAAGGGAAGAGGAGCTTTGATGGATGGTTGAAAACCAGAGATTAGAGGGAGTTGACTTTGCAGGGAAAGAGGAAGAGGGAGTGTAACAGAGGTGTGAGGACATCAGCAGCTGGTCAGAGCTGGGCTCAGAGCACTGGGACTCAGGCCATGTGGTTTGCTGTGGCTCCATGGAGATGCAAGGCTTCTCCAGGCTCATCACAGGATGTGCTCTGGCCCCACCAGCCCAGGGTTTGCTTTCTTCTGCTTCCATCTGGAAAGGAAATCACTGAATGGAGTTTGGATGGTGACAGGCTGGAGAGAGGCAAGTGACAGAGCATCACAGCATGGTGTACAGAGGTTTTGGTTCATGGGGAGGTACAGTGTCCAGGTGAAGCTTTCTCTGGATCATCTCTTTCATGGCAGCTCCCTGCTAGGAGGGCTGATCTTCTCTTTGCATGTTTCCCTCTCCATCTCAACCTCCTGGTTTTGCAGAAACTGGTGTGAGCTGCATACCTCAGTCCAGAACTGTGAGAGCAGCAGTGGTCCAGTCTGGAACAGATGATGGCCCAGAAGTGGGGGGAGACATCCACACACAGAGGAAAGCACATGAGCTTCATCCTCTGGGGAATCCAGGATGAAGGGACACAGAGGAAATGTTTAAAGCACACAGGAAATCTCATGAGCTTCATCATCTGAAGAATCCAGGATGAAGAGACATGGAGGAAAGGTTTAAAGCTTTGTCAAGCAGAGTTCAATGGTGGATCTGATCGTGCTGTGTCAGTGGAGTGAGCACATCATATTGCACATTTCCATGTTTAAATCAGTCACAACCTCTATGCCTTCCCCACATGTAGACCCCATCAATAGCAGCTTTATGCAGGCAGGAACAGAACCTGGGGACTGGAGCACCAGCACAGTGTCAGGGGAAGTTAGTACAAATTGCTCCATCGGCTGGACATTAAAGCAAGGAGTGATATCACTCTTAAAATAAGAAACCTAATGTAATGTGCTTTAATAGCTGAATAATTGCTGTGAGCAAAGAAAGAGGCTTTTGTGAAGGAGGATCAGTGAGAGCCAGGAGTGAGTGCTCATGACATCACGGCAGTGCACAAGAGAAACTTTATTCTCACAGCTCCACAAGAACGGCTCGTCGAGTCCCAGATAACTCGGTGGGAGACTTTAGAGAAGAGTTAATAAAATGATTGATTTACAGCTGGAAAAAATTAGAGCCTGAAAACTGGCAGGCTGACATTGTTTGAAAGATGTACTAGAAACCTCCCCCACTTTTTTTCTTTTTTTTGGAGAAGAAGGTCATTTGCACCTTAATTTGGAGCTTGCAGCTCTTGAACTGGTATTTTGGGGGACTCACTGTCAGTTACCCTTCATTTGTCAACCTATTATCATCCTAATTTAGCTATGTAAAAATAGATCTTAAAAGTCTGTACCTTCTTATGGGAGGGAATGGGTTTAAAATACTTTATTTTAATTTACCAGCTGTGGATCAGACCCAAAACCTTTATGTGTTTCTTATTGCTGGGTTTGAGTGCAGCGTGTTTTCTTTACTTGTTAGGAAAAACTGTCAACTTTGTCTCAACTCTGTATATATTTTTACGGTGGTTTACAAGCACAAGGCAAACTAAGGGTCCTTTCACAACTTTTGGAGCTGGTCCATCACGTTTTTATTTTTTTAAAAGAATTTATTTTGTAAAAGTACTTCTTAAGGTTGAAACACATGATTTGCTGTTGATAGAAACAAAATCCTGGGGACACTGCATTGTGTCTTTGCAGAGAAATAGTCTTTTTTTTAAAAAATAAAATGTCTCAGGCACAATGGTAGAGGCAGCTCCAGGAGCTTTTTGCACCCCAGTGGTCTTCAGCAGAAAGCAAAAACATCCATAAAAAGTAGATGTTGAGAGGCAGCACTTTTATGCTTTTAATCTTCAACCACTCATTTCAAAGCAGATTTTTATTTTTGGTGTCAATATGTTTGATCCATCAGTTATGCAGCTAATAAGGCACAAGTCTGCCTCTCAGAAATCTTTCATGAGCTTCCAAAGACGTAGCAGAACTTGCTCCAGAGTAGACATGAACAAAAACCACCTTCATAAATCCGTGTGCAAATTGAGGGTAATTGTGTAAGATGCAATGAACAGGAATTAGAAGGACGTGGTGTTTATTGCAGATGGAGAGAAAAGAAAGGAAAATAAGGCCAAACATCAATGTACACTTTGAGGCAGCCACAAACACTGTGATATTATGTCCAGAGCTCATCTCTGTTGTTGGAGCCACTTAAGACAGCGAGTGTCTGAAAAAGGGCAACACGACTGATGAACTTTAGTCTCTCTCAGGAAAAAATGCAGACTCTGTGTTGGCTTTTGCTTGAGATAATTATCAAGCTGTTTGTGTTATTAGAGAAGAATAGAAAGGACCAAGGTAAACTACAGAGGAAGAGCAGCTGAAGAGGTTTAACAATTTTCTGGTGTTTGAGTCTAATGGACTCTGAAGCCAAATGAGTTTTATCAAGAACTCATATCTTTATTTAAGACATATTGAGATCCTATCTTCTTAAGACAAAATCATGGGTATTTCAACAGTCTGTTACCACAACTTTTGGAGTCTTGTCAAGTAAATCTACTTAAGGAGTTGTGCTCTGTGCTAAAAACCTCCTAAACAGCTCAACAACTCTCCCACGCTAAAAATAGCCCTCAGTTTTACCTAAATGTATGCTGACATGTCAAATTAATTTCATTTCCTCCTTGGGAATGAGAGCCAAGTGATGGCTTTTGAATACAGAGGCTTTTGACAGTGTTTGGATTGATGCTCTCCTAACTTAGGGCAGTGCTCTCTGGAGGAAAACACCAAGTGAAAGATGTAATTTCAATATACACTCGATTGAAAACACCTCATGAGAACAAAAATGATCTTAACAAGCCATGTAGCTGATTAGGAACCCAGCAATGTAACATTCAGTGAGAACTGTAAAGCAGGATGTTTTAGAAGAACACCAATGCGCAAGTACCACATCAAAACCAATTGACTGAAAAATGGCCTGGCATAAAAACAGATCACAAGTTAAACATGGGCCAAAATCACAATATAATGCAATTCTCAGTCCAGTCTCATTCAGGGATGTAAGAAGATCAGTTCTTTGTTTCCTTAGCGTGTTTGGAGTCTTGTCCAAATCACCACATCCTACTTTGAATCCAACAGAGCTGAGACAGAGAGGAGGAGAAGAGTTAGAGGCTGAAGGCCAGGAGAGTGTCGAGAAGGACAGGAAGATCCATGTGCAGAGAGCAGCTGAGGAAGGTGTTTGGTACAGAGGAGAGGGGCAGGAGGTGACTCTGAGAGCAAAGAGAGGCTGGGGGAGGTCAGTGACTGACTGGTGCTTCAGGAAGAAGAACCTGAAGGTTCTTCTGCAGCCTGGTGGGGGAGTGGAGTGGCTGAATCTCTTCCCTTTCTCTGAAAAACTCCTTGGAAAAGCTCGTTATGAAGTTGACCACCAGTGCCATTTCCCAGGTGGGCAGCAGGGAGGAGGTGTGGGATTGCTGCTCCTGGCTCTGGCCCTGGCAGCAGCGAGGTCCCAGCAAGGACTGGGAAGTGCCACCACTTAATAAGGATTTTGTCACTCTAGGATTCTTCATCTGGAGCATTTTCATGATGCCAATTTATTTTTAATGCAAATGTTTGTATCTTTGTCATAATGTTGTTTCTTACTGAATATTTTTTAACCACAATGAAATGTTTTCTTTCCTTTTATACTGCTGGGCTTTTAGTGTTTCCCATTTCTGGGGAGGTGAGGTACAATCATTAGCAGAACAGGCAATCCTTTAAAATGCCAGACTGATCTTTTTTCTTTAAATTAAACCCCCAACTAGAATAGAAACCAGCAGCTGAGAGGTGGAAGCCACAGGAAGATTATTGTTAAGAAAAGAAGAACAGGAGGATAAAATGTGTAGCTTTTGAAAAGTCCTTTCTGTAATTACACAATTCTCTCTGTTTGCAGATGACAGAATAAATTAAAAATATTTCTGCCAGTCTAAAGATACTGATTTAGGAAGCCAAGGTTGCCTAATGGACTGGAATATCATCTCCATGTTTTCAATTTCCTCCATTTTACCCAAATCATTCACTTCAATAATTAAGGGATAATGAACCGAACAGTTTTCCCCTTTATAACCAACTCTTTCTGAATAAAGATCCAAAACAATGATTAAAAATAAAAAGGAATCCTGTCTACAGAACCTGCCTGCAGATAATGGGAATATCCTTCACTTTTCCTTTCCTGGGGTTTCCTGGCTGCCCTTCTATCAGCTGCCATTCCTGGGGATGCTCTTAGGGGCCATCCTCATTCAGGATGACTTATCCAGACCCACATTCCTCACACAGATACAGCCTTCTGCCTAGAAAACGGGTTTGAGTCCATTCAGAGAGAGAACTCATTGATTAGGTAGAGAGAAAATTGGGCTCATCTTAATTACAGCAGTTCCTAAACTTCTCTTGACCTCTCCCTGACACCTCTCGGATCCACTTCCTTGCCCAGTCTGTGACAGGGATCAGGGAAAAGCAGGGCTGGCCTTAGCCAAGGAGTTATGCAGAAAAGGGGATTTTCCACAAAATCTGCACTTCTTGCATTTTTCAAAACCAATACACGAAAGCAGTGTAAACACTGACCAGCTCATGCAGAAAAAAAATCCCAAATCTTCACATTCAAATCCAGCCTGATGGGTTCACATGCCCAGGTGTAGGGATTTCCCTGGACAGCCCCAGGCTAAGAGTGTGACCTTCCCTCCCTGTCCCCAGCAGGGGCATGTGGATGTCCCCAGCAGGGAATTCTGTGGTTTTCCAGTGATTTCCAGCCTTGTGCAAGCGCAGCTCTCCTGGCCCATGGCCAGCACTCAGCTCTTCCTGCAAGGAGACTGAACCTCTTCAAACATCTCAAACACAAGGCTTGGGCTCTCCCAGGATCAGGATTTTTAAAAGTGGTTTGTGTAACAACAGTGCCAATCGAGGCAGGTCAACATCTGATATTTTTAAGGGAGCAAAATTCTTTCTGTTTTTCTCCTAAAATCCACCCCATGCCCATTGCCTTCCCTCATCACAGTCTGCTGCCCATGACCACCAGGGGCATAAATAAATTAGTTATGAGATTTTCCAAGCAGTAAACTTTCCTCTTTGAAAAAAGGAAAAAAAAAAAAAAAAAAAAACAAAAAAAAAAAAGAAACAGCAGTATCTAAGAGCTTTCCATGCTGGAGTCTGGAAGCTTTTCAGAGCCATGAAGTATTTATTTTAGGGTTGTTTTTTTTTCCATTAAGTTCTAATTCTCAATATTTTATAAGAAGTTAAATTATCCAGGAGAACTGAGTTTTCATTTTTGGGGAAAATAAAAATCCCAAAAGGCATTTGCCTAATTAGAAAATGACCATCAAGCAAGTGCAAAGAGCATTTTGGATGGAGAGAACTGAGCACAGAAGGAACTGAGCACAGACTTTAAAAAAAAATCAGAACTGTTTGTTTTTCCTTCAAAGAGAATCAGTTTTAAGAACTGAGCAGACTGCAGTGAATTTAGACTGCTTTATATTTCACCCCAAAACCAAAGCAGTGCTTTTTTATTCTTTCCTTTCAATGCCACTTCCTTCTCTGAGCCCTACTTGCTGGACCAAGCCCCTCCTGGTTCCCCATGTGCCTTCGTCCCACCAAACTCCCTACAGTATTTCTCTGCCCTGTGCATGCTCAGCCCAGGGCAAGAAGGAATTTGAGGGCCCAGATTTAGGCTTTGTTGGAACCCAGAATGCAGAGAATATTCCTCTGCATATTTTGAAGGATCCAAACCCTCTGACAAATACTACTTTTAACCTTTGTCCATGGAAAGGGCTTCCCAGGCTCTGGGATGAAACAGAACTTTCAAGAATGTCAATTAGATAGTAGCAGAATATGGAATTTATCACAGGGGGGAAAAATGAGATTTTGGGTTTGTTAGCATGGTAAGGAGATGAAGACAAGCTGGAGGATCCTTGTGGTTTTCAGGCTTCTTCCTCCTTCTCCATCTGCTCCACATTCTGCAGTGTTGGGGACACAGGTCCATTGGGCACAGTTTGCCACATTGTAGTGTCATGTGAATAGTGATTTCGTTGGTTATTGGTAGAAAAGTAGAAATAATGTCCATTCTTGGTGAGAATTGGGTGAATTATCTTGAAGAGAACCTTGATTCTGTGTGTTGGAGGCTTTTTGGTGCCTTTTCTCCCTTGGGCCAAGCTGGTGTAAAGGCTGGTGTGCAGAAATTGCAGATCAGAAAATAATAAACAACCTGGAGAGTGAGAACAACCAGGAGTCCAGTTTGCCTTCTTCTTAACAAAGATTTGGGAAAAAAGGCCTCCCCTATCAGGGGAGAGACATGGGAGTGAAGAACAGGTTTTAATTCCAGGATTGTCTATCCAGACCTCGCAGCCCCCAAAATGCTATTTTTGTGTGACGTGAAAGCTCATAAAGCTCTGTCAGTGCCAGAGCATCAGGTCCTCTGGGGAGCTCCAGCTCTCTTGGCTTGGGCAGAAGGGAGGGGAAGAGGGGCTGAGAGAAAGGGGATGTGTTTTATCAGATTGAAGCCACCATAAAACAGGGAAAACCCCAATTCCAGGTCTTCTCATGTGACAAATCATCTTGGCTGGAGCACGCTGTGGTCTGCCTTGGCACAAGGAAAACTCACAGGAAAAAACAACAGAAATTTCCACCCCAGAAAGAGGAGAGGAGTGATGGCCCAGATGTGGGGGACAGGGAACACCAGTGAGTGAGAGTTGGGCACCCATCTGAGTAGCCCTTGGTGGGAACAGACAGATTTCTATCAGCTACACTGAACACTACCAGGGCAAACCCAACCCTGGCTTATTTCAGACCTTGCCTAAGCACACAACAATTTCTTCTGTGACCCACTTGCTGGAGTGTATAAAATAGGAGGCTCTCTGAGTTTCCCAAAGAGAGAAAAGAAGGCAGGGATTGAATTAAAGCCTGTAGAGAAATTAAAATATATTAAGCCACACAGACATGAAGCAGAAGTGTAAGTTTTAGTTTTAAGTAAGTAGGAATATACTTTAAGTGCCTTAAAAGGGTAAAAAGCCCTAAAACCTGGTTTAAAGTTTAGTAACAGCTCCAGACATAATGAAAACATAGCAGAACATTGCTTGTATTTCTAGATAAAGCAGACAGAACCATTTGGGTGAATAGATAGAACTATATGTGTAAATTCTGTGGAAGGACTGACACAACTTTCATACTTTAAAATTGAACTCTGATAGGTGTAGGGAGAATGTTTCAGAATCGTGTTTTTAGCTGATTGGAGGATTTATGAACAAAATCCCTGGTATTGGGGTGAAAGAGGAAGAAGAAAAAAAAAAGAAGAAGAAGAAGAAGAAGAAGAAGAAGAAGAAGAAGAAGAAGAAGAAGAAGAAGAAGAAGAAGAAGAAAAAGAAGAAGAAGAAGAAGGAAGAAGAAAAAGGAGGAAAAAATAAAAAAGAAAAAGAAAAAGAAAAAAGAAAAGAAAAAGAAAAAGAAAAGATAAAAGAAAAAGAAAAAGAAAAAGAAAAAGAAAAAGAAAAAAGAAAAAGAAAAAGAAAAAGAAAAAGAAAAAGAAAAAGAAAAAGAAAAAGAAAAAGAAAAAGAAAAAGAAAAAGAAAGGTGTGGGAGTTGCTGCTGCTGCTGTTTGTGCTCGGGACTCTGCCAAAAGCTTTAGCACTTTGATACTCTGAACTCTTTGCCTTCCAGACTGATGTACTCATGCAATAAACAACTTTACAGCAACCAACAACTGCTCTTGTCTCTTTGAAGAGCCAAACCCACAAAGACCTGAACACCATTTCTGTGTCAGAGGAAGCTGGCCTCTCTGCTGCCATATCAAAGTGTCATGAGATGTCACCACTGTCCTGACAGAGCTTTGGGCTGCCCCTCTGCCCAGGGAGCAGCACTCACATGGTCAGGGGCTGATGAACTCTGTGACAGAGCAGCATGGAGGGGGTTGGAGTTTGCCATAACTTTTCTCATTAATCACATTCCAAGGTTATTAATTATGAACTCTCTTGCCGACATTAAGCTGCTTTACTGTTCAAGGGGCAAAGCTGGGATGGATACAAAGAGCTAGAGGTTTGTGCTTCCCTCTGAAGAACCAACCACCTTCTCTCAACACTATCTCCATCTCACCCCCTCTTTGTCCCCCAAATCAGGAAAGAATTTGCATTTTTCCTCTGAAAGCGTTAATTGAGAGGAGAGCAAATGGAGTTCCAGGCAATTTGAAGAAGCCTCATTACTGACTGAGGGCTTGTTTTGAATCAATGTCCATCAAAACAACAATTGCACTGCCCTGGCCCAGCACCAAAACTGTACTGGGAGGGCTGGGATGGGGAGAGACGGGGTTTTGTTCTCCAGGAGACAGTTGTGCACCTCTAATGACAACCATTGCAGCCTGGCTGATTGCTGCACAGTCCAGTGCATCCTTTCCAGCATTAAATCCTTATTATCCAGCAGCAGGATGAGGTCCAGGGCCCAGGACTCCACACCATGCAGTGGCTCCCAGACAATGTCACACTTCTCTGCCTGGAGACCACCCGCAGCAGGAGGTGCCACTTGCAATTAGGACGGGTTTTTCTGCTTTGCCTGACTTTTTCCCAGCTGGAGGAGAGCTCCAGCCTGGGCCAGGGTGAGCCATGAATGCTTTGCAGAGAGCCCAAAGGGGTGAAGTACCTTCTGCTGCTCTGCATAGGAAGGGGGCACAGGGGAGGCTGCACAGGTTTTCAGCTGGGCTCTGCGACAGCTCCTGGAGCTTTTTTGTTTTTCCTCTTGCTTCTCTCCTTTCCCTTTGGCCCCAATTCCCATCTTCAGCCGCTTTTCAGTTTCAGGTGGGCTGACCTCCTCTCTCTCCAGGCATGCTAGGTGGCTAAGAAAGGTACAAAAGTCAATGTGGAAACACAGGAAAGTGTTAAGGGTGTTCCTGCCTCCCTCCATTCCCCTTGTGGACACCAACACATTCACTTCCTTCCCCCACAGCTCACGGCCTTAAGGTGCTGCATTCTCCTGAGCTGGCTGGTAGTTCTTGAATGACTGAGAAGGATGTAAGGGATGGAAAGAGAAGAGTTTTTTCCAGCAGCATCCAAGGCTGCTTGGACCCAGAGGTGCTGCTTCTAGCCCAGCAGTGCTTTCTGGGTGAGCAGGATGAGGGTGAGCAGAGTAAACTGCCCACTAGGCCAGCTCCCCTGATGCTGGACAAGCTCTTTGGGATGATCTCTGAGTTCAGACAGAGCTTAGGGACATCCTGTTAGGGCTAAGGGCAATCACTTTGCCCTTGCTTGCTTTGTGTTTGCTCCTTGTAACTGATGCTGAAATACCAGTGTGACAGAAAAGGAGCTGGGCTGAGCCTGCCCTGCATAAAAGCTTTGCTAGGCTGGGCTGTACATGTGCAGCTCCTCACTCCTACAAGTGCCCAGCTGATTCAAAGTGCTCCTCAAACAATCCAATAGTAACTGTTTTCTCTAAACATTTACAACCAACAAAATGTGCCTGTGTACACTCAGCAGAGAGCCAGGGAGAGAAACGGCAGCTGCTCCCCGCATTCCTGCTGGAGCTTGTATATATTCCAGTGCTTTTTAAAGCATCTATTTACATTTTCAATTTTGGATACCTCTTCACTTCCTGAGAAGACGTGGCCAAATCCAGTCCTGGTGCAAAGAGGATGCATGGCTCTGACAGGGGCACAGCCACACTCCTCTGCCAGGCAGAGGGGTGACCTGGGGTCCTGTTCCATGCACACACACGTGGACCTCCTGCTTGGCTTGTGAGCAAGCCTTTTCTATTTTATTTTATTTTATTTTATTTTATTTTATTTTATTTTATTTTA
>CM031873.1:2511861-2549474 GCA_018697195.1 Certhia americana
CTTCTTCTTCTTCTTCTTCTTCTTCTTCTTCTTCTTCTTCTTCTTCTCCTTCTTCTTCTTCCTCTTCTTCTCCTTCTTCTTCACAACTTCGGCTGAACTTAAGCTGTGTAACCTAATTACACAAAATCGGGTGATTTGGCATCACCTACACAGCACATTCAGCCCTGACACAGGAAACTGTCATTGCAAAAACCTTTCAGCCCTTTTGTGCAAGGCTTGGCAGTGGATTTCTCTAAAACCTGGGTGCACATCAATTTGGGGAGAGGGTGAAGAGTGCCAAGGACACTCCTGCTGCTGGACATTCCGCTGGGCAGGTGGAAGGTTGTTAACACAAAGAGTGAGACCCAGCAGTGTCCCAGCACGGAATAACCCAAAAGGACTTTGCTTTGGGGTGTGATAAAATCCATTTTGTGCTCTTCAGCCAGCCTGGCTGATGGGCTCACTCCATGAGGTCCATGTTCTCTCTGTTCTACATCAGGGAAGCTGAGGCACCACCGTGGCTCCACAGCACACATGGAGTTTGGAGCATCTGCAGGTAACAACTCCCAGGTTATTTAAAATTAAAACAACACAGTCAAACTCTCTGGCTTTTTAAAGGAGAGGCCTCCCTTGTCTACCCAGGGCTGACAGGAAGCAGGGACATGAGCACTTTCCACTCTTTGTCAGGACTTAGGGACATCCCAGGGAAACTCAGGAGTTCTGAGAAACTCCATTCCCAAAGAATCCATGTTCCCAGGGAGAAGATGAGGAGCTCTTGGCTGCCCTGGGTTTGCTAGGAGGAACCCTGAACTGGAGCAAGCAGGAGTGAGTGCCTTCCCCCTCCAGCTGCCATTAGTGCTGCCCTCAGCTCCAGGAGGGTCTGTGCCATTGAAGTACTTGATTTATGAAATTAATTTATAGGAACCTCATCTCAGGCCTGCAACAGAGCCCCGGTGCTGCTCACAGCTGGGGCAGCTGCTGCTCAAAGCCTCAATTTGATTTCGTTTAGATTCCAAAGGCAACATATAAACATTCCCAGTGAAGACACTTCTTCCGAGGGGCTCAGCCAAGTGGGGTTTCCTTCTTTGTGTTTATGGGAAAGCATTTTGTTTAGATAGAAAAGCAAATAAGCAAATCCCCACATTCCTCTCTGGCACATCTCAGCCAGCTCACCAGCCTCTGGGATGGAGATTCAGCACAAACTCGAGGGAAATTTGCATTAATGGTCCTTTATTAACCCCCTGGCTGTGTTTCTGTGGGGCAGAGGCACCACAGCCTGCTTTAGGTGCTGGAAGAGGGTGGGA
This sequence comes from Certhia americana, assembly GCA_018697195.1. Lineage (NCBI taxonomy): Eukaryota > Metazoa > Chordata > Aves > Passeriformes > Certhiidae > Certhia > Certhia americana. Next base: position 2,513,145 of record CM031873.1, read on the forward strand.
AACACCACTGGTGATGCAGCCTGCAAGCCAAGAGTTACCCTGAGATCCATTACAGCAGAAAATGCTTCTTTTAAGGACTCTTCTTGCCTGTGACTCAAGCCTGCATACAGCCTAGGAAGATTAGAAAAGCTGATATTGCCTGCACTGTGTCCTCAAAAACTACAAAAGAAGAGTTTCCAATTCTGCCCTTCAGGGCAGGTTGAAAATTTCCCTCTACGTGAACACCAGAAAAAGAGATTTACACCCATGTTTACACCACTCAAAATAGGCTTTAAGTGAGAATTAATTGTTATCTATACCTCTGAGCAGGGTGAATTTCCCCTGGGCCTGAATATGTTCTGCCTAAGCCTTTTGTGGAGTTATTATTTTTTTCATTAAAGGAGTAGAAGAAGGGATGAAAATCTCCACTGAGAACAGCTGGCTAATTTTTGTTCCTTATTTATAACAACTCAGATCAACATCTGATTTCTGGCAAGCAAAACCCCAACATCTGCAGGAGGAGAGGCCTTTGGTCCCCCTAGCTTGCTGGGATTTTCCAGCTAATGGGAGATATTTCCCCAGTTAAGGACAGAGTCTGTCGAGGTGGGGAAGGGGTGACCAGGTGGTCATTTTTTGGCTGCATAGCTGAGTGCCACAAGTGATGGAGGGAAAACCCAGCCTCATGCAGAGGTGGACTCCACAATCACACTCCAAGGAGCCAGGTTTTCCTTCTGGGTCTGATCTAAGGAACAGGAGCCTCCCAATCTCACTTTGGCCGTGTCCAGTTTGCTCCCTGACATGTGGGAATGGATTAAGGGAAGGGTCTGATGTCACTCCCATGCCTCCAGTGCCCTGCAAAGATCTTCCATCAGTCCAGAAACACTGGTATCATGGCCTTCCAGCAGCAAATTCCCAAGAGCTTTGTGCAGCAGGTCAGTGGAGCTGTTTATCCCCACACCTGGGGAAGACAATGTCCAGTGCTGAGAGGTGGCTTCTCCAGCTCATCCATTCAGCATCACCATTGCCTTCCTAAGGGCTGGGCCTTCACCTCCCTGCCCTTGGGATTGGACTCCAAATGCTTCCAAAAGTCATTTTACAGCTGATCAGTTGCATCAGCGTGACATGAGACAGTTGGGGTGCACCCAGGGAGCCTGCAGAGCATTGACTCCATTTCCTCTTATATTCACAGGACTGACACTGAGGGTGAAGGTGAGGAGCAAAAACATCAGGACTGACCTCACCTTCAATTGTAATCAAGGTGAAACCCCCAGACAGAGGCATGGGAAGACCTGAAATTAGTTAAAATCAGTCTGAGAGTGCAGTGATCTGGCAGCTCTCACCTCCAAGCCCCCCCAAACCCTCTCCATCCTCAAACTTCAACCCCAAAGCAAAGGGAGCCAGTTCCTGACTGGGGCCATGCTGGGCATCCACGGGAAGGAGGCAGTGCAGGGGTTAAGGCTCTTGGCAGCATTTCAGTGGCACGATGCAATAAAATATTTTATGGCATTTTTACAATATTGTGCAATGGGATTTCAAAACCTCAAAAGAAAACACTGCGTCAAAGTAAGATGCAGCTGAGCGGAGCCAGCCCAGCAGGTGGGGGTTTATCTGTGAGGGTTTATCTCTTTCCCCTCCTCTCTTCAGCTCTCCCTCCACCCTTGCTGCAGGCAGCAGCACTTGCTCCCCGTGCCATGGGCCAGCCCAGTTTCCCTGGTGCTTCCCAGCACATCTGTGCTGGGTTTGTGTGCCTGCCACATATTTCCACAGTGAGCACATCGTGCATGTTGCTGCAAACAGCCCCAAAAAACACCCGGGCCAAGTGTGCCTAAATATCCCAACATATTAAACACCTTGTATCCCCATCCATGGCCTTGTAGCTGGGGTAAAATTAACATCTCCTCCTGAGGTGGGATGCCACTGTCCATCAGGTTGTCTCTGAGATCACCGAGGCTGTGAGAGCACCCTGGGGAAGAGCATTTTCCCCAGACACAGGGCATGGGGGTGGCTCAGGACCAGAGGCTTGTTCTGATGATCTTCTGTCACTGCTCCAGGAATGATGTTCCCCTTTGAATGTGCTGGAGAAGTAGAAAATTGGACTGGAATTTCCAAGGCACATTTGAGCAGGATTGTTTCTGTGGGAATTTGTAATTCTGAGAAATATTTCTTTGCATGTTTAAGGGATTTTAGGGTCTCTGACAAACAATGTTTTTAACCTTTGTTCGTGGAAAAAGGTTTTTTAAGCTCTGGAATGAAGCAAGAACTTTCAAGAGTGTGTATTCAATAATAGCATAGTGTGTAGTTCATCACAGGGTGAGAATCTTAGATATATGGGGTTTTTAGGATGGCAAGCAGGGAAGATAATACAGAGGATTCCACGTGGTTTCTGGGCTTTTTCCTTCTTCTTCTCTGCTCCATTTTCTGCTGTGATGGTGGCACTTTCTAATTGATTTAGAATAGAGTCTAACTTTCTAACAAAGGTGATATGTATTGGAGATTTTGTATAAATATTGCTTACATGGGTTTTAATGTAAAAATACACACCACCCTGTGTGTGTGTGTGTGGGTTTTTGTGCCTTGGACTGACCTGCAGAGCAGAGCTCTGTGGGTCAGGGAAGAGAATGTTAGAGATAAGAGATAATAAACAATCAATGAAAGAACAGAAGAGACGGCTCACGACCAGTTCTTCAGTCTCTGGCTGGGGAGGAAAAAGACTTTAACATTCTTGGGTTTCTTGGTGCAGCCATGAAAAACAGAGAAAATAAAATGTTTTTGTAAAACTGGAGAGTTTCTGGTTCTTGGGGATCAGAGAACACTCCTCACAACATGCAGGACCCTTAATCCCCAAATTTGGATGGTGGAAGAGGCCTCTTTGCCTCTCTCAAGTAAGGTCTTCCTTCCCCATTTCAACCCTTCTGGTAACAACATGGGGCAGGAATGTGCTTTTATAGCCCAGGCAGCAAGGAGGCTCCTCTGTAATCGCTTTATTCCAGGAACTGGCACTCTAAGAAAAATCCCAAACATCACAAAGCTTGGCATAAAATTGTACAAATTGGCAAGACTACATTCAGAGTGAGGCAAGCTGAGAGAAGCTTAATCCAATCTTATGCTTTAGAGTAACAGCATCGAGGCAACAGATTTCCTGGGGTGGCTGGGAAAGAAAGGCTTGTCCCAGCATGGGATGTGTCCAGGCTCTCAGCAGAGCAGGGAGGGATTCACAGAGGAAACCCCAATGTTTGATCTTCTGCAGGCAGAGACATTTCCTGCCATGGCTGATTTGTCTGATCAAACAGAGCAAATCCCTCCCTCTGATCCCACTGATGGCTCTAAATTGCTTTAACCATTGTGAAATGAGCCACACAATACATTTTCAATGTAAGCAATTTTCTTTTTCCTCCTTAACAGCTCTTTGGCCTGTCTTCAGTAGGAGGTTCAGCTCCCTTGGAAGGTGCTGCTGAGGGGGCTGGTGTGTGTGAAGACTCACCTGAACTGCTTGTACTCTTTTGTTTCCTCCTCTGGTTTACTAAAATGTCTTTTACCACACAGCTCCAGCTGTGCCCACAGATTCCTTGTTGTGGGTGCCACACACACTCACGTGCAGGGTGTAATTTGTTTGGGAGGGTGTAATTACAGCTTAATTTGGCAAGAGGGAGAAGGATGACCTGAATCCACATCGGTGCTGGGCACCTCCTCTGAAGGCATCTGGCTTTCCCCAAAACAGAATCCCCCTTGGCTGCCCTTTGGAAAATATTGGGAGCTGTCACCCCTCACAGAAATCCTGTTTTTTCCAGCTCCTCCTTCCCTGCAGCACCATTCTTCACACTGAAGCAACTCCATGGGTAGAAGCAACAAGGAGAGTTGTATCTTGAATTGTGTGGCAACACCAGCACATTTGCTCTGAGAGGTTTCTTCATCGCTTCCAGTTTTCAGGATCCCTGTGCCCATAGACTTCACATTTTTTACATTAATATTAGAATGGGTCAAGCCTGGTAAAAGTTTCAATGCCAAAACTTTGAGCAAAATAAAAATGACAGCATTTGTCAACAACAATGAATTTTTTGCTGCTGGGGAAGACATTCTTCGAAAGCCCAAAATTTCGTCACAGTGTGGGTTTTGCAGTCAAATGGTTCCCAATTCAAATTTTTCATGAAATGTCAAAATAAGAATTAAAAAATCCTAGCCATACCTAGCTATATTTCCTATAAAATGCTGGATGTCTCTGTTTTTCAAGTCAAATTTGAGGAAAATATCATTGATTGGAAAATCCTGGAGGAAGGTTCTGCTGGAAAACACCATCCTCCCTGGCAGAGGAGCTTCCCAAAGTGATACCTCAGGCTGTGACTCCTCAGCAGCCAAAGAACATTTCCCTGAGAAGCTGATGTTGGTCTGATATTGGAACCTGGACATTTTCCTGCTCACACACATAAATCCTGGATACCTGTGGGTGTCATGGGTGACCTGGGGACTAAAGCATCTTGATGTTCAGCCATCCTTAGCACGACCTGCCTCTCGCTCTGGGATTCCCCCTGGAGCCTTTTGGTGAAACTCTGCCAGAGCTTCAGAGGGTTCTGGAGTCCTGGAGAACTTTGGATGGGAAGCAGGAACCCTGCAAAGGGACAGGCTGAAGCTCAGCTGCAGCAGGGACGATGCTGGCTGGTGACAGAAGGTGACAAATATCCTTACCATCACCTTCTTGAGCTCCTTCTTGCCTGTTTGCAAAGCCCTGACAAGTCACAAGCCTTGACCCTTTGAAAAAAAAAGGAAACAGGAAAAATCCTTGGCTTGGAGGGAAGAGAAGGTTTTTACAAGTGATAGGAAAGTGTGGGAATCATTTTAGGTGAATGATTTTTGGGAAAGTCGTAAAGCAGACCGCAGGAGCAGGAAAGAAGAGAAAACATAGAGTTATGGTGGAAATGCTGATTTTTCCAAACCTCTGTCAAGCCTTGACCCTTTAAAAAAAAAGGAAACAAGAAAAAATCCTTGGCTTCGAGGGAAGAGAAGGTTTTTACAATTGATAGGAAAGTAGAAGGGGAGGTTTTGTCTTCTTTGAAGCAGCTGTGACTCCAGCACTGGGCACGTTCACTCTCACCATGAGGGATCACAACTGATGCCCCTTTCAGCTCAGTGCCAAACTCCTCCCTTTTGCCCGTGGACTTATCCAAGTTCCCCCCTAGCACCTCACAGAGCATCACCTCCAGGGGTTTTCCTTACACATGAGGCTTTGGATGCCCAGCCCGGGCTCCCAAAGCACCTGCAGCTCACCTTGAACATTTCTTCTTTCAAGGATCTTTGCAAAGCATCTGCTGGTGGCAGCAGCTTTCCTGGGAGAGCTGAAACTGTGCCTGGACACCTCTCTGGGCACCTTGGCTTCCAGGCCAGCTCCTGTCAGTGGTATCACAACTTGGATTACATCGATCCCTGTGACATTGCCCAACTGAAACCCTGCTCCCTGAGGGAGGCTCAGCTTAATTGACTATGGTTGTTAATATTGTATTATTGGCAGCCAGATGGTCCAGAAGCAGGCAGCTTTCATACATTTTACTGATATCCTTCAGTGGAAAATTATTTCCACTTATCTTTCATCCTCACGTGCTTCAGCTGGAACAGAGTGTTAACAGCAGCACCCTCCACCACAAGCAAAGTCACCACGAGGAAGTGTCTGGCTGGCAGACAGATGTGAAGAGGTGTCTGTGCTGGGTTCAATTAAAACAGCTTCATGGAATGGCTGGGGGAGTAGGAAGAGGTGGTGGGTCCTTCCTGCCAAGCCTGGAAAACACCTGGGATGGTACAGCTGGAAAGGCTTTGCTCCTTATTCCTTTTGTTCCTCTGTTCCTGACTTTTGGAATGACACTCTTGCAGTGGTGGGTGCTCAAAACACAAAGCCCCCAGAAGCATCACCAAAAACTTTCCAGATAAAGCCTTGGAACACAGAGAGATGGGATCTACACAGGTTTGTGAGCCCATCAAAGTCTAAAGCTCATGGGAAGTTTGAGTTAGACACCAGGAAAAAATTCTTCACTGAAAGAGCAGTTGGGACTGGAATTGTCTGCCCAGGGAGGTGCTGGAGTCATCACCCCTGGACATGTTTAAAAACAGACTGGACGTGGCACTCAGGGCCATGAGTTCATTTGGCAGGGAGGTGTTTGGTCACAGGTTGGACTGGATGATCTCAAAGGGTTTTTTCAGCCTGGTTAATTCAGTGATTCTCTGTGATTCTGTGATTCTGTGATAGTCCTGGGTAGAAAAGTGAGAGGTTCTTCAGGGAGGATTTTAACCAAGAGGTTTTCTGGCTCCCAGAGGAGATTCAGTCCTAGGAATAGCCAGATGGGTGCCTCTCGGTAGGTCATTTCACTTGATCCTGGTTCTGCCACTGTCCATTATCTCCTACCCCTGAGATGCAGAGGATGGTCGAGATAAACAGAAAGAAGATCCTGGGTTTTATATTGCCAGAGGAAATTGCCATGGATGGTTCTGTGTGCCCTGGGTGTGCAGGGCTGCTCTCACTGAAGGTCCCCAGAGCTGTTCTCAGTCCTGGCTCTGACACCAGCTTACCTGGTAGCCCTTGGCATGTCCCTGCTGTGCCACTGACACCCCAGCTCCACCTCTGCCTCATCCACCTCCATCGTGCTGGGGTCTGCCAGTTCCTGCAGGAAAGCATCTCCCCAAGGCGTGGTGGTGACAGGGTTAATTGATGACAAGCCAGCACCCCCTCAGAGCCTCACCAGCATATCACCTGTGTCATTAATTCCCCTCCTAATGAGTACTGCAGCTGGCAGCTCCAGCATGACCTCAGAGCAGGTCTGAGGGTGGGCTGGAGGCTCCAGGGGCACGGAGGGGGTGTCAGGAGAAAGTGCTGGTGGCACCAAGAGCTCTGGGGAATGAGCTGCACTCAGCCCCACGATGTTACATAAATGTAATGACTCTGCTATTCCCCTGCCAAGTGCAGCTTCAGCCCAGCCTCTGTTTCCTCCTCGAAGTGGGAAGAGTGTAATTTGGGGGATTTGTGAGGTGTTAACCCCTCTGTGTGTGCCCAGCCATTCTCCCTGCTGGGCAGCCCTGTAGTTCTGTGAGCTCTTGGAGCACTCATCCTGCCCCTCCAGCCTCCTCCCCTGCTTGAAACACAGCTGAGGGGCAGGGCAGGACCAGGGGGAGATCCTGCCAGCACAGCTCTGCCCCAAACTGGGCAGCTGCCCACTGGACAGGCCACCAGAGCCTGGGGGGAACCTCTGCACAGGCATCAGATCTGTAACATCAGTAGATTATTCGGCTCCTACTCAGCAGTGCTGGGGACTACTCAGCAGTGCTGGCGTTTGTGGTACCCTGGAGAAGTTTTGGGAAGAACATCTCCCCAGAGACATACAGGCATTTCTAAAATGTGCACCCTGCATCTGGGCACAGATTTAGCAAGTGAGCAGTAAGTGTCCTTTAGGACAAGGAATGCCAATTTAGGGACAGTTAAGGGATTAAAACAAGGTAAGCTGAATCCTCTGGGACTCAGTTCTCACAACACCACGATGACATTTTGGGGACATTGGATGATCCAAGGCTTTCATTCCACAGCCAGTTTAGGAATTTGGCTGAGCTCAGGAGAGGGGTCCTGTCTTCCCCACAGCCTCTGCTCAGCCTGTGCTGTTCCACACCCAGAACTGGGTCCAGTTCTTACAGTCCCAGGGTCCAGCCACCCCCAGGCCACCATCCATGGGAGCATGGGGCACGTTTTGTGTCAGCAGAAACTCCTGGCACAGATTTTAGTGCTTGGCTGTAGTATTTCCCTGTTTTACCCAAAACTCAAGTAGCTCATCCTTCCAATATTTGGGTAAAGTTTCCCCTCATCCTGGGGCCCTCTGATGAAGGAGGTTTCTGTGAAAGAAACCAGCCCCTGGTCTAGGTGAAACCTTGGTAAAGCCAGTGCTGCCTGCTTAGCCCCAGACACCTCATCCTGGGGGATGCTTCTCCTGTGTCTGGACCAGCCCAGGGCCACGCTGCCAGGTGGCAGCTGGCACCTGCTCCAGGATGGAGCAGCTGAGCCCTGGCTAATTTTATTTTACTTTCTTTTATTTAACTTTATTATTTTATTTTATTAAATTTTATTAAATTTTATTTTATCTTATTTTTTACTTTATTTTATTTTACTGCATTTTATTTATTTTCCTTTTATTTATTTATTTATTTATTTTACTTTATTTTATTTTATTTTATAATTTTATTTTATCTTATTTTACTTTATTTTTACTTTATTTTATTTTTATTTTATTTTATTTTTATTTTACTGCATTTTACTGCATTTTACTGCATTTTATTTCTTTTCTTTTCTTTTCTTTTCTTTTCTTTTCTTTTCTTTTCTTTTCTTTTCTTTTCTTTTCTTTTCTTTTTTCTTTTCCTTTATTTTATTTCATTTCATTTCATTCAATTCAATTTATTTTATTTTATTTTATTTTATTTTATTTTATTTTATTTTATTTTATTTTATTTTATTTTATTTCATTTTACTTTCCTGCTGACCTACCAGTGGGTGCTCCTCTGATACCCACAGTGCCACCACCAGCCCGTGCCACTCACCGGGACCATCACCAACAAAACAGCGAACAGATGTCAGCCAAGCTCATTCATAAATATTTGATCCCAGCCTGCGAGCCCTTTGGTGACAGAGCGACCTCAGCCCCGCTCCAAGCTAATTACTGAATGCCGACAAATGCTCCTAATTGGCTGGGTGGCAGCACCAGTGTCGGTGACACAGCAGAGAGCAGAGGCTCTGTTTGTTGTTTGCTCTGCTCTGGGTACCCGTGGTGATAAAATCCAAACTGAGGGGGATGCACGAGGCTTGGAGCTCCGGAATTAACACAGGAGTCTGAGCGAAGGGAGGGGAATGTGGGGAAGCTGCTGGGAGGATGCTGCTCCAAGGCACAGGCAGGAGCCACTCACTTGGCACTCGGGGTTTGCAGCCCAAGCAGGAGCCATGGAGTGAGGAAAGGGATATTTTCCAGAAATCAAACCTGTTTGCTGCCAGACTGAGCATCCTGAAACCACCATGCTACAAAGAGGGCGTTTTCCAAACAGGATCCTGCTGCAACCAGGACAAAAATCCCATTTTCTCCACTGTTTCCCAGTGACAGAGGTGTCAGCAAACAGGAGATTTGAAATGAAGGATTCAAATACAGGATTCAAAGAGGCTTCTGTTCCTGGGCTGCCATGTATTTGCCACACACCACTCGTTTCTCAGAGGCGGCAGCGCTGTCCCCATGTCACCAGGGATGATGTGACACTTGATTTGTTGCTGTTTCCAGAGCATTTTGAGGTCTTTGTTTGAAAGGAGCTTTTATTAAACTTCCTGCGTGCTAAGAACTGCCTAGAACTAATAAACAGGATTTAAGGAAAGTAATTTGGGGACATGACAGCAGCTTGGTTCTGTGTGCTCTTGGGCCCATAATCATGTGTATGTGTGTGTACAAGAGCCTGTAGCTCACAAATTCTCCTGAGAACCCCCTCCTTTTGGAAGCAAAAGACTCCCATGTGAACATAACTCTTGAAATGGCAATATTTTATATGCGAGTATTAATCCCCTCTTCAAGCAGCCCATCTATTAAAGCTCGGCAAGTTTCATTTTTGAAGCTGGTTTCTCAAGATGTCATTATCCTCCTGCTGCAGCAGATTAGCGGATTGCTAGGAGGATGCAATTTGAGCTCAATTAATTCTGCTTCAAGTCCCAATTCAGTGTTGCTAAATAGCTCTCAAACCCTCTCATCAGGCTCTCCAGCACTCCACTGCCTCAGGAATGCTGCCTTGGGACTGGGTTTCTACCCCATGCCAGGCACTTTGCTCCCTCTTTTCTAGAGGACTTCTACAGGATTTTTTGCTTAGTTACTCAACCTTGTGTCCAAGGAGCAAACACTGAGCTGGTCTTGCAAAATACCAACGTCAGCATTCAGTTTTTCTTTGTTTTTTTTTCATCACTCCCCTTAAGTCAGTCATTTCCACATCTGCTCGGATACAGCAATGAGAGGCAGAGCTAAGCAGATAAAACTATAAAGCAGTGAAATAAAAGTAGTCACTTCACAAGCAGGGTTTGGTTTGTTGTTTTTTATTCCTTGGGTAAGACATTTCTTGACTGGCATAAGTAGGATTAAAGCAGAGCATTGACTTAAAGTGCCCAGAGCCTGCGAATCCTCATCTGTGTGGTTGGGTTGGTGTGAGCAGAATTTGGGGTCCTGGCATGTGTGAAGTGCAGACTGAGAAAATCACAGATAATTCTTCCGGCCAGGAATTGTCATTTCTTTATATGTCTTTGCAAAAACTGTAAAACTGGGCCTGGAGCCAAGACTACCCAAATCATCATTAATCTTGACCAAGTTTACAAACAGGTATCAAGTCCATTTCCTTTGCTCCTGTCCTTCCTCTCTCCTCCTTCCTTGCTCTCCCTCTTGTGCTCACAAATACATACTGCACATCCCCTCTCCTGCTTCCAGCCAGCATCTCTTACAACGAGCCCACCTTTTTTATTTGTTTAGTATGAATTCAGACCTTACCAGGATATTCAGCAGCCTCCCAGTCTGATGTATCTGTTTTCATTGGATGCTTGAGAAGGGAGAGTTTGGGCAGCAGAAGGCTGTTTAAATCATCCCCATCAGCATGAATATGGAGCAGGTGACTCTTGCAGCTGCTTTATTTTTGAACAGGGAGGATTCCTGATGTGCAGGCCATCTGAAGGGGAAAGGACTGGGGCAGGTGGAGCAGGTGGAGGGCAGTGGAGCTGTTTTCAGACATGAAGTGCACAGGGTGCTCCCAGAAGTTGTGCAGGTGTCAGAGTCCAGAACACTCCTCTGACTGTCCTGGGTGATTCCAGACCCAGACAGGGGGATGGAAAACCTTGGCAAGGAGTCAAAAACTCCTGTGCCTTCGATTTTAGCCCTTGGGGGAAATTACCACCTCTGTGTGAGGATTTACAAACCACGAGAGTTTAAATAGAGTGATAGTTAGTTAGTCACAGGGTGAAAAATAGATTTTTAGAGTTTTTAGATTGATAAGCAGAAAAACACAATATGGAATCTCCACGTGGCTTATGGGCGTCTTCTTCCTTCTTCACCTTCTCCATTTTCTGCCATGGCGTTGGAATCTTTGGTTTGTTTTGAGTAGAGCCTGACTTCCTATCAAGAAAGATAGGTATTGGGAATCTTTGATAAACAAAGTAGATGTAATTTTTAGTATAAAGATGCTCATCACCTTCGGAGCAGTGTTATTCCCCGTGAACTGACCTGCTGAATGGATCTCTGTGGGTCAGGGAAGAAAATGTAGAGATAAGAGAGAATAAACAACCTTGAAAAAGCAGAGTAGATGGCTCTTGGTCTTTCCTTCGATCTCGGTGCTCGATCTTTTGCATTCTTGGGAAGAACAAAAACACACAGAAACTGGAGATGCAGGGGGAGCAAAGGACCCACGGCAGCTGCAGACTCATCACCCTCAGGCTCCTCTCTCCAAATGCCCAAACTGCATCGTGACAAATCCAGAGTGGTAAAACACTGGCACTGGTTTCCTGGAGAAGCAGTGGCTGCCCCATTGCTGGACGTGTCCAGAGCCAGGCTGGACTTGGAGCAATTTGGTCTAAAGGAAGGTGTCCCTGCCCATGGCTGGGGGTGGCACTGGATGATCTCTATAAGCTCTCTTTCAACTCAAACTATTCTTTAACAGTATCGAGATAAACTCTGAATTGTCAGGTGGGACCACAGAGCCCAAAAAACAAAAGCCCTGAGCTCAAAGGCACCAGTTGAAATGCCTATGTTGCTCTCTTCTGCCTTGAAGTCTTCTGGATGTCTGAGGGCTTTTCTCTTCTGCCTCCACACACCTGCCCATATCCTGTGGCATCACAAAACCCTGTGGCAGGCACAAAGATGCAGATGCTCACACTTCCATGCCCTGAGCTTGGTGCTGTCATTGATGAGTGTGCCCACCAAACCTTTGGAGCTGGTAATGTTTTGCACATGAGCCAAGGACTGTTATTAACAAGATTAGATATCAAAATTTCTCACGTAGAGGGTGGTCAGGCACTGGAACAGGCTCCCCAGGGCTGTAGTCACAACACCATGCCTGACAGAGTTCAGAAACATTTGGACAACAATCTCAGGCACACAGTGTCCTGCATAGGTTCAGGAGCTGGATTTGATGGCCCCTTCCAAGTCAGCATTTTCTGGGATTCTGGGATTCTGTGACTGTTCAAAGCACTGGTGCTGCAGATGAGCCTTTCTGACCACACCTCTCCAGCAAAAGGCAGAAAATGCAGCTCAGTGAGAAAGTCAGCTTCAAAGGGATTCCCCTGGCACATTCCAGACCTTTAGCCCATCAGACAGCAGCCTGAGAAAATACTTGGTCCCTAAAGGTCAGCACATGTCACAGCAGTGGCCCAGCTGGGGAGTGAAGGGCACAGCTGAGGGATGTGGCACCGGCCACAGGTGCCACAAAACACAAGTCCCCCAAAACACCTCTGCTGCCTCTGTTTCCTCTGTTTTCACTCCTCTTTGTGCTCGAGCTGGGGCAGAAAGCCTTGTCCTTGTCCCTGCTGCACACCCAGACCTGCCAGTGAGACCCAGCCAGTGGAGCAGAGTGTGGGAGTGCTGATGGCAGTGGGACCTTGATCCCTGTGAGGCTTTGGGTGACCTTGGGAGAGATTACACTGCCTTCCTGGTGGGTGTCTGGGTGCCATGGACCCACTGTCCTGAGCCTTGAGGGCTGCACCACAGCCAAGCACTGTCTGCACTTGGTGAGCCCTGGCTGTGACAGGGAGGTGACCCTGTGCTGTCCCCTCTCACTTGCACAGCCAGCAGCACATGCTCTCCTCTGGAATTTTCTCATTCTCTGCATCAGCCCTTGTGTATTCAGTGCCAATTTCCTGTCCTTCATCTTGCAGTTGAGCACATGTGTGGATTGCTTGGCTTTCCCGATGTTGTCCTTCAGACACAGGGTGTTGAAGGGTGGCAGTGCTCACAGGGATGTGCCCTCACTCCCCAGGGATGTGCTCTGACCCTCTCGTTGCACTCTGCCTTGTGCAGATGATATCCAAGCAGGAAATCTGCACCACCCATGACCTGCAGCATGTCCTTGGTGGGTCTGTGCAGCCTCTGCAGTGCTGGGTTGGTGGGAGGAAAGCTGAGCCTGTGCTCCATCTCCTCTGCCCAGCCACCGCTCTGCTGGTGGAGACACTTCAGGGGTGCTGAGGGCACCCATCTCTGCTGCCAGCACCCCTGAGCTGGCAGGGACTGGGGCTCTGCTCTCTGCCTTGCCCCAGGGCATCACCCACAGCTGCTGGGGTTTGGCTGCAGCTGAGGACAGAGCTGGGGGAGCAGCACAGGGCCAATCCTCCAGCTGCTGTTTGTTCTGCCCCTGGTGTGCAGAGGGGATCAACCAGGCTGAGGTGGGCACAAAGTCAGGCCAGCTGCACCCAGGCCACCCTGATGGGGTGAATTACCACACAGCTTGTGGCACATCATATCTGATGGGGCTTTGCTGCCCCTCTAACACAGCTGCACCCCAACCCAGTCCCTCTCCATGCCACTGATCAACCCCCTCTGCTTGCAAGGCACTTGCCATGGCTGGGCTGGTTTGTGGCTATCGACTGAAGGGACTGGATCAATACACAATCTGTCTCGCCTTTGTGGCTGGGAATCCTTCAAAAAACAGCTAAATGCTTGGACAGGCCCAAAGGAGGATGCTGCAGCTGGGGTTCATGACCCTGGCAGATGCCTGCTCCTGTGAGGCCACCCTGCTTTTCCCAAATAACCCCACGGGGTGATTCCCAGCTCATGGGAAGGGCACAGGTGGGGCTGGGATGCCAGCACAGGGATATCAGCTTACCATCCTGAGGCCAGACAGTCCATGTACAGACCCAGCTGCTACCACCTGGAATAATCCTCACTTTGCAGTGACATCCCAACCTTAGGCCTTTCAGATGCACCCAGAAGAGATGAAAGAACCAAGCCACCCAACATCCTTCATGCCAGAGCTGTACAGAGCTGCTTGGAGGTCAGAACTCTCTAATCCAAGAGGCTTTGTGGTCCATGATGCTTTTGAAACATTTCTTTACATGTTAATTTTCCTAGGAGAACCCTGTGGCTTGGGAAGTTCATAAGAGCATGCACTGAACGGGGAGGAGAGTGGCACAGATGGGTTTCAATGCTACAGCCTCCTGCTGGAATTTCCAAGGCATTTTGGCCAGCTGATGTTGACAGCTTAAGTCTTTCAGCCAGCCTGCAGCTCATAATGCCCAGCCAGAGTGGAAAGAGAAGAAGCAGTTTCCAAAAATTGCAGCTCTGAGTCTCACTGCCAGCTCGGGGCAAGGGCACGAGCTGAAAGGCTCAGAGGAAGGGCAGGGGATGGGATGCAGAGGAAGAGCAGGTGGGGAAGAAGATGCTTTTGGTAAGGAGAAAAAGAGCAGAATAATGGAAATTTTTCTGTGGTTATTTGGATTGTTTTGTTTCTTTTTTTTTTTCAAATGGGAACTCCCTGTGAAACATGGGCATACTCCTCAAGGATCTTTCCCAGTGGTGCCAATATCACTGGAGGTGCTCTACCATTAAAATTATTATTATAATTGATCTACTAAACAAAACACCCCCTTGCCTCAAGCCTGGCTGGTGCCCCAACCTTCCCTTCGTGATGCTGAAAGCAGAACACCACCAAACCCCTTAAACAGGAGGTCCCAAAGGGTTGACCCAAGAGTGAGGACCAGCTGCACAGAAGGAAAAAATTACCTGGCATACCTCTGGAGTGATCAGATCCCACAGAGGAGATTTCCTAATGCTGTGGGATGTCTGCTTTGTGCAGAGCTCAGACATCTGGCTCTGAGGGGCCAGTGGTGGCCAGCTCCATCCCCATTGCTGGCCAGTGAGCTGTGCTCATTGGAACACTGACCATGATTCTCATGCAAATGGCCAGACTGCGAGAGAACAGATGTGAAACGTTTGTTTCTGTTCTTGCTGGCTTGTAAAGAAATAATGCAACTGGAATGGGGTTAAAAAGGGGGCCAAGCAGGGTGTGGGGGAGAAAGTTTATAACAATGGCTCTCCCTTGGTGGCCCAAAGTGATGGAGTTTATGTCAGGCTGTGCCAAATTCCTATCTCTAAGTGAATTGGACCAGCCCAGTCAGGCTTTGAGGTAGGGGCAATACACAAATATTATAAATATAGGGAAGTGTGGAAGCTGTGTCATGTCCAGGGTGGAGCCATCAATCACCCCCTTCCCGTCCTCAGTTTATAGAGTGGTTTTTGATGGCACTTAGGCAGTTTACGCCGGCTGTGTGGACGGGCTGGAAAAGCTGACTGCATGCTCCAAGTATGTCATGTCTGCTCTTGGGGAGCAGCAGGGATGAGGTGCCCTGGCAGGTTTTGTTGATATTAGCAGTCAGAAAGAAGTAAAATCCATGGAAGCAAAGAGACAGGCAAGTGGAAAGCACAGCTGACCTGATGTCACCATGGGGTGCCCATCTCCTCCCTCTCCATTGCATTGTTCAGTGCAGGGGATGGGGGAACCAGGCTGGTAGGAAGAAAAATTCCAGAGTGACCCCGTGTGTGATGGTGCTCCATCTTCTCTGAGATGTTCTTCATCATGACTCTGAAGCTGTAGTGGCTGGGATGCCCACTCAGATATAGGTGTGTTTGAAATGAGTGTGAAGCCCTTTTTCTGGGAACACCCATGCAGGAACCCTTGAGGAAACAGAGCCCTTAGTGAGAATATGCCTGACTTGCAGCTGCTCAGAGCTCACACAGTGCAAGCATGTGGGTGTCCCCCACAGCAAAACACCCACTCTCATCTCTGCCTGTGCTCCTGAGTGCATTGGAACACAAATATTTACACACACCCCTTGGCAGTGCACACACATGGGATCCTGAGCTTCACTTTTCCCTTCAGTATCTCTGTGCATAGCTCTGAGCTGGGACACAGGTTTAGACAGTGATGGGGAACCTCAAAGCTGAGGTTTTCCCATCCCTCAGTGCCTGAGTCCTCCCAGCCATGCTTCTGCAGGTGCCTCACAGCTCCCAGGAGGGAGAGAAGGGCTCCTGGATCAATGTGGGGGCCAGGAAGGGAATAGAGAGAGTGGGAAGGGGAAGCCTGATGACTGAGAGTGGGGCAAAGAGGACACATCTGATTAGTGCATGGCAGATGCCAAGCCCCTGAATCACAAAATTGTAGAATCTAAGAATGACCTAGGTTGGACCAGACCTTTGAGATCATCAAGTCCAACCTATGAGCTAACCCAACACCTCCTCATCTACTGAACCATGACACTGAGTACCATGTCCAGTTTTTTCTAACATGTCCAGGGATGGTGACTCCAGCACCTCCTTGGGCAGATGATTCCAGTGCCCAATCACTCTTTCAGTGAAGAATTTTTTCTGACATCTAACCTAAACTTCCCCTGGCTGTCCTCTTTGGTTAATTCTCCAAACACATGCAATCCACATGACAGCAGGATACAGTGCAAAACAGTCCATGGATATGAGGAAACAGGCAGCAGAGGAATTAAAAGGAGAAAAAACTTTCAGGATTAAAACTACCCAAACTTCAGGTCAGTGGAAAATGATGAGCAGCTGGGAGAAATCATCAGTAAGGGGCAAAGCAGACAGGTATGAGTATTTATCTGACCATTGGATTCATTCTCTCAAGGATGAGAGAATTCTTTTCCACTCTGGATCCACGTTGACCAAAACAGGCAATCTGACTTCCAACTTGGAGCCTCTGAGATGTGGAAAGCCTTCTCCATGCTGACAACGAGGATATAGCTAGATTAAAAAGTAAAAGTAATTTACTTTTCCGTGTTTTACTTTCAAGAGGCAACACTGGATGACAACAGGTCTGAACTGACCTGCCCTCCTCTCAGCCCTCTTCCCCAGGTGGAGGTGACTACATCTCCCTGGTCATGTCCGGATAAGGCTGGTTGGGAAGACCTGTGCAACTTCTCCCCAACCCCACAGCTTCCCTGAGGCAGCTGCCTGGAGGAGCAGTGTCTGCTTGTGTTCTGTGCAGCACTAAAGATGATGTTTGGAAACAGCCGAGCTGAGGGCTGTGGGAGCAGCTCGGTAATTACACACGCGGCGCCGTGCTGAATGTGCTAATGAGGCCAAAATTAACGCTGTGTTCCCAAACTGACAAATGCTCAGTCCTGGGACTGCCTCCAGCACCTGGGACAGACTGGAACTGGCTCTCAGGCTCACCACTGGTGCTCTGGCTGCATCCAGACCCCATCCTGGTGGGACAGTGGGCACAGCAATCTGTCAGGGATTTCCTCTGCTACATCAAACCCAGCTTGGACAGGGAAATGTGGCTGTAAAAACAGGATGGGTACGATAGATGAGGCCCAGAAGTTATCCTTTAATCCATTTCAGTGACCACGTGCTCTGCACCCAAGGCTGCCTGGCCTGGGGCTGCTCCCCGGAGAGTACCTGGTCCAGAGGTTGCTTCCAAAGAGCAGAGGGCATGGCTAACTTGGCTAGAAATAGGGTTTAATTGGGGGGCAGATATCCAGTTGGAGCTACGGGGCAGGAGCTTGACTTTATAAGTCTAAGGTTTCAGCCCCCTGCTTCCCGGGGTCCTACTACTGGAACCTACAACTACTACTAACTAACCTACTCCTGGAACTACTGCTTGCTGCTCCTTGGTGTAAAGAACTTGGGCCTGGCTTTTTTATTTATCCAAGCTAATTGGGCTGCCACAAGTGGGCTTACACACAAGCTGGTGTGCAGGACTGAATCCCTGGCAGATGGATGAGGACACCCTGCCAAATGCACAAGAAGGCTTTTTTCCCTTTCCTGTTTTTTTTTTTTTAGGTGTGTTTATCATGGCCCCTGCCACCATTCAGCCACCCTCAGCCTCAGTGAGTTCTCCAGATGTGGCTTCACACCCTTTCTGAATCCCAACCATCTCAGGGATGAGAGTGCCTTTGAGCACTGCCCCACAGGAGGCTGGCTGAGGGTGGGGTGCTGAGAACACCGTCCTCAGCCCAAACCCTCAGGGTGATGCAAGAAGGCCAAATTTCCCATACAAGGCAGGAATGTGCATCCCTTGTCCCCCCCTTCCAGCAAGAACTAACGCTGTCTGGCTGCTCTGCTTCCTTTTAAAGTGCTCTCTTCAGCCCCGCACAGCCCGTGAGCAGAGCTGTCACCAGCTCAGCCGGGGTGGAACAGGGGGAACAGCAGTGCCCCAAAGAGGGGGCACACAGAGATTTGCCAGCTCTGCTGCTGGGGGTGCATCACTTCCCCTCTCTCTGTGCTTACACAGTGGGGCTGGGTGTTTTCTGGGTGTTGCAAACACCCCAGGAGCACTGTGGGGCTCTGGGCTCAGGTCCTGCTGCTGCGCCACTTGTTTCCAGCTGTGGTTTCATCCTTCCTGAGGGCAGTGGGGTGTTTCAAAGGGGTTGCATGAAAAGAGTGAGGCATGAGTGCCTGCACACCCAACCTTCACTTGTATCATTGCTGAACAAAGGGCAAATTACCCCCAAAACCTGCTGTGAGGGGTTTTACACCCAGGCCCTCATTGGTGCATCTCTGGCTGCTTTTTCCAGACTTTTGGAAGACTGGTTCAGCTCTCAGTGCTCTCCAAGAATTGCATTGTACCTAATTAAGTCCATTAAAAGACTGCCCTTCACTTCAGAGCTGCTTGGTTGAGCCTTCACAGAGAGACAAGGCACTTTATGGAGGAGCAAAGTGAAGTGAGCAACTCTCACCCCCATGCAGGGCACCCCTTTTCCTCAGTCCAGTTGTTGGGGCCATTTTTTCCAGCTGGAATGGGGAAACCTTACCAAGCATATATCTTCACCAAACCCTACTCCACAAAACACATCACTTTCCCCAAAAATCACACTTTTAACAGAACCAAAACACCTTATCAACAGTTAGTAACCAGCCTTCTTCCCTCCTTCCCTTCTGTGTTTAATGAAGAACCATAAATGCAGATTTAGGGTTTAATTTTCCTTGTATTGTTTTCATTGCCTGACTTGGTTTTGGGGGTTTTTTGGCTTTTCTTTTTGGCCTTTTTTTTTTTTTTTTTTCTAATGGAGAATAATATTAAAAAGCACAAAAGGCCTGGAAGGTATTTATTGTTGTTCCAACCCACAGCCACTCACAACTGTATCAAACCCAGCACAAGGAAGCATGCAGCACACAAATAAAACGAGACACAAACAAAGGTAATAAAAGAGACAAGTATGTGTTTCAAAAGCACTGGAAGAGCAGCAGGAGTGTAACTACTTCATGTTCCAGATAATATAGCTGTCTGGAGTGATCCTCAGGAAGCTATACCAGGGAGCAGTTTATAGCTGCCCCTTGGAGAGCTCTTGTAAATATTTGCCTGCAGTGGCTGAGGGCTGTTGGGAACACCTTGGGCTGCCAGCCCCACAGCAAACCCACTGCTCGGGGTGTCCAGAGAGCACCCCCAGCCCCTTGCAGGCATGGATGTGCACACAGACCCTCTCAGCCTGTGCTGGGTTATTCCAGCACTGGGTTTGCCACGGATGAGAGCTGCTGATGCAGAAGCACTGGGGTGTAACAGGTTGTTTGAGACGTGAGGCTCCCCTGCCTGTGGCTTTGTGCTCAGCACAGAGTGTCCCCAGCCCTGCTGCCTGTCCTGGCTCTCCAGCTGGCAAGCCTTTGTTTCCCACAGCCCCGGGAGGGGTGGATGTCATTCCAGTCAGCACAGGATGCTTTTCCCATCTGGTAAAAGCCAAGATGAAGGCTGGGCTCAGCACCCAGATCCCACAGTGCAGCTCCCTGAGCTCTCAGTGTAGTTCTCAGCCCCCAGTGCAGCACACAGACCCCTCAATGTGTCACCCAGCTCCCATTCCCAGCAGATCCAGACCTTCCCATGCAGCTGCTCTTCAGGCTCCCAGCCAAGAAACTCCCACCACTACCCCATGGCCCCAGCCTGCCTGGAGGAAAGGAGTCCTTTACCTACTGCTGGGGTGCACAGGGGGATGTCCATGGTGCACAAAGAACCCTCAGGTGGCCAGGAAGGGTGGCTGTTTGCCTGTGGGGTGTGTTGAGCTGGGCTGAGGCACCTCACACACCTGGTGCCAGCCCCCTGAGGGCACTGGCTGCAGCAAGTCCATGGGCTGCTCCTCTGTAGCTTTGATCTTCTAAAGTTTTTCTAAGCTTTTTGACTTTTTTGTAATAGTTTTTTACGCATTTTCATGCAAATAATGATGGTTCTGCATTCTTTTCTAGAGGAGGAGAAAACTGATGGACTCTTGGTTTGAGCAGTGTGGTTGGAGAGGTGGCAACTTCACCCTCCAAATCCCTGGTCACTTTTTGAATTCTATATATAACGAAATCACAAAATAAAGTTTACTCTGGTTTTTCCCTGAACTTCCAGTGAGTGTGTGTGGTTCATTTCATGTCATATTGTGACACTCCTCCTCTGGCCCTGCCTCTGGCTGGGCACCAGTGGTGGGCTGGTCTCGGGTTTATAAAAAAAATATTTTTTGTTTGTCTCTGCCGATTGTCTGTTTACCGCTGACCAAAGAATGTAAAGTTTTGTTTTCCCCAGCCAGAGATTTTGAAGAACTGGTCGCGAGGCTTTTCTCTTCTTACTGTTTTCTCTTCATAGTTTATTATTTCTTATCATTACATTCTGTTCCTGACCTGCAGAGCTATTCATTGCAGGTCAGTTCAAGGCACAAACCTCAAATCTCAAATACCAAATACAAAATGCTCAACTACTAAAATGCTCTAATGCTAAATGCTAACTGCTCCCACCCTCAGGGTGGCATGGATATTTATACTACAATCCACATAATCAGTATATATAATACTTCTCCAATAACTATTATCTATGTTAGAAGGTTAGATTCTCTTCTAAACCAACTATAATGTGCCACCTCACTGCAGAACATGGAGGCAGGTGAGGAAGAAGAAACCCAAAAGCCATGTGCTTCCTCCGTCTTGCCTTCACCTGTTTACCATCCTAAAACCCCCATATATCTAAAATTCTCACCCTGTGATAAAACTGCACACTATTCTACTGTCTAATACACACTCCTGAAACTCTGCATCATTCCAGAGCCTAAAAGCCCTTTTTCCATGAACAAAGGTTAAAAACCTTGTTTGACAGAGATCCTAAAATCTCTTAAACATGCAAAGAAATATTCCTCATAATTCCAGACTCCGACAGGCTGTCTGCCCTGGCAAGATCCCTGCTCACTTGATGGGTGCAGAAGGAGCTGGGGTGAGCAGGCACCAGCTGAGCATCCCAGCCAAGCACCAAGGCTGGCCTGTGTCACTGTTTGACAAGAAATGAACACAGACACACGACAACTCTCTTCACAGGGAAGGGAGGAAAAAGAGAGGAAGTTTATTGTGGGACTTGGATATATATAACTTTTTGAAGGTGAACAGGGATTGGAGAATAAGGTACAACCTCTCTAATCCCCACAGGTCAAACCAACAGTCCATCAAGTCTTGCTTCCTCTAGAGAGGAATGCAAAACAATTGTTTGCAAAAAACGTGTGTGAGAAAATTGACTCCAAGAATTCAAAGCATCAGAAGGCTAGAGAAACATGCAAAAAACGGGGTGACAGCCCTGCCTGGCTCTGCCACTGTGCCACCATCACAGCAGCCTGAAGCAGTGATGGGCCACCAAAACCACAGCTGGGAGTCCAGTCAAGAGGGGAGAAGCATGATCCTGCTGGCCCCAGGGGTTTGTAGCCCACTCCAGCCTTTGGGAAACTCTGCTGCAGCTCCTGGCATGGCAGGCTGAGCCATAAACGAGCTAGCACCAGGCTCTGCCCTCCTGCATGGCAGAGGCATCCCCCTGAGTGGGATGGCCATCTTGGGAAGGGCAGGTCCAGGGATCAGGACCCCATTTCCAGCAGCCAGGCACCATGGCTGGTAGCATGGAGCCCCTGTCATGGCTCAGAGTCCCATTCAGTCTCCTCCTCTTTCTGGTTCTTATTAATTCATGCTCCTGATCTGAGGCCTCCCAGATGTCCTCATGTCTTGTGCCAGCTCTCTAATCAAGTTGGCCCAATCCCAGCTGGACAGGAGGTATCAGAAACAAGGTGCATTCACTGAGTGCCATGGCCAGGCATCAGGTACAGAGATATGTGGCCTCCAGCCCCAGCCAAAGCAGGACTCAGATTTCACTGGCTTTCTGCTTGCTTTTGGGCACAGGCACTGCAAGTTATACAACAGACCAAGTCATTTTGTCAGGTTAAGAGAGTGCAGAGTGAAAATAGTCTCTCAAAACCTTTCTTTTTTCTTTTTTTCCTGGTCTACATGGTATTTCCTGTGGATACTTTTGTCTTCCCAAAAGAAAAAAAAAATTATTAAAAACCAAAGCAAAATCCCATCCCTACATTTTTTGTGTCTGGCTCAATATTTCAAGATACATTTCCAGCAAAACTACCAGGACTGGAGTTGATGATCAGGTCTCCAATACCTCTCCATCACCTGTCCCTCCTGCTTGAACTCTTGATGCTCCATGGGGATGCAGCTCCTGTCCCCAGTGCCCTCCTGGCTTTGCTGGTGCCCTGAACACCCTCAGCACGTGTTGTGCCTAAGAAGGCCCTTCTGGCCCCCTAATAGAAAGACCACAACTCCTATTTTTTTAAATAATTTGATAGCACTTGGCTCTGCCAGGCTCTGGGAGTCCACCCATACTCTGCCTCAAAACTCTCAGTGTATTTGGAAGCCCCTTGGGAGCCAGCAAGTGCTGGGACGAGGGCAGCAGCACAGTGCTCATGTCACCACTGCCAGCCCAGGTCTGGGGACATCACAGGGCACAGCAGCAGCTCATCCCTGGCCTCTCAGCCTGCTCCAGGGCACTTCCCATCAGTCTGCTCCCTGCACACCTCAGTGGCTCTGGAGAACAATGCCTGTTCCTACGATCTAAAGGCAAAAAGTCCTTGAACTTTCTGTCTGATTTCAAGGGGCGGAAAGCCCAGGAGATTATTGAGATCAATAGAGGATTTGGGTAGAACAGGAGCTCTCATTGCCTCCTCCCTCTCCCCTGGCTCTCAGATCCTTGGACACTGCTGGCCTGTCTCCATTAGCCATTGTTCCTATTCATTTTAGATGAAGGGGCTTTTGTTGTAGGAGCCCATGTGGGGTCACATCACCCCTTGGTTATCAATCTGTTTCACTCTGCTCTGTCCCATACTCCATCTCCCCAGTACAATGGGATGTTTTCTTCAGCAGCGGCTTCCTGACAGGCAGGGGTTCCTTTCCCTTCAGACCTTATAATCACTTGTTAAGTTGTGCTAGCCTCGGGCTCTGGGTCCCTTTTCCACCATACTCCCAGTTTAACCCCTGATCCCATCTGTGCCACGGGTCACTGGGAAAGGGGGGAAAATACAGCAACGCCAGTGGGGCCAGCACGGGCTGTGAATGCACAAAGCATCCCAGGTGGAAGCCTTTCCCCTCTCTCAGTTGTATGAAAGCACCTGGAAACATCAGAGGGTGGAAGCAAAGTCTTCAGCTGTAATTTGCCAAGGGGGCAGAAGATTTTGGTTGCTCAGTTTAAGCCTCTGCAGACTCATGTGCCAAAAGTCTCTCCTGCTTGATGCCTTAAGTTTAGCTTTTATATTTCCAGACTCTGCCCTGCACTGGGGTGTGACTCTGAACCCCACACAAAGTGTCAGCGAGCTCTGCTCACAGCTCAGGCACACACAACAATCCTTTGGCAGCCCCACAACCAAGGACACCAAAGCTGCAGCCTCAGCCCCAAAAAGTGCAACCAGCAGAGAAGTGAGGAGAGCAAGCTGGCAGGGTGGGACTGCAGAACCTGGAGCTGGAATTGCACAATGAAGGCCAAGGTGGAAATGGACCCAAAGTGATCAAAGGGTGAAACTCCTGACTCGGCTCCACCTTGGCTCCATCTTGGGTGCAGCCCTGGCCGGGCTCTTGCCCTGCCCAAGGTGCATCCTTTGAAGGGCTTTTAATAAATCCCTGCTTTATTCCTTTAACTCTGTCCAGACTCTGCTCCTGGGGGCTTCTCCAGGCACCATGGTAAGCAGGTCTGTATCTTCAGTGCCCCCATGAAGGATGTCCCAAAATCAGCCCATTTGGAGTAGGAAACCTTGCTGCTGCTGCTGCTGAAAGGAGGATTTTGGCACCAGCCATGCCAAGAGAGGAGCCCCACTCACCCTCAGCAGTAGCACCTGAAATGACTGGAGCAGTGGAGCATTCCTGGGGGAGGCAGGAGTGCAGCGAGCAATAAAACTGGAAATAGATAAAAGGAGAAGGGAGAGGAGCAAAATCAGGAGCAAGTGCAAACAGGACCACAGAGGAGAGAGCCTGCCAGCACCATCCCAGGGCTGAGCCCACAGCAGCAGCAGGATTGGTGCCAGGGAACTGCTGAGTCACGGCCACGGTGCACAACCCTGGGGGTGGCCACACTCCCCTCCACCCTGGGGACAGTGACCAGTGCCCGTGGGCCCAGCACGGTGTGCAGAGCTGCCCTGGCCCCCAGGGATCCAAGCACTGCTTCCAGGCTCTGGGAGAGCCATTCTGGCTCTGTGATGGGTGTCATGAAAGGCTCTGAGACGGGCTGATAGAAATTGGAGGGGAGAAGAAAGAGGCTGCACTGAAAACATTAAAGTCAGTTGTGCAAGAGGCTGAGTAAAATGAGAAGCAACTTTTGCTCCAAGCTCTAAGTCATTAAAAACCCCTTAAGTTATCCCTGAGAAGGGTTATTTTTGCAGCAGGGCTAAAATAGATAAGACGAGTTAGTTCTCAGCGCTCGATGTCATGATGTCAGCCACATAATTTTTCTGGCTTTATAATAGAGCGTTCATCAAATGGTCTCTGCAGCAAGAAAAACTCATCCAAAAATAAGGTCCAAACCAGTCTGCTGCTAATAAAGAATCTCAGATTTGCAGCTGTACTAACAGAGTCCACAGCAATACTGGGGAAACTATTTCCCTGTATTGCCCTTTCTAAAGCATTAAGACACCTTCCTTCTTGGAGAGCTGTTCCTGGCTGCAGAATTACTGGTGCCTTCAGCCCCAGGAGGCAGAAACCATGAGTCAGGGTCTGTAAAAATATCACAAGTTTGCCTTAAATATCGTAGGGCTCTGTTAAATATAGATATATTTAGCTTATTGCTTTCTAGACACAGAAACTTTTTATACCGGCTCTGGTCATATTTTCCCTGGTCAGCTAGTGACTCTTTAAAGGAAAGCTGAGATTCACACAAATATTTCCAGGAAAAATGCTGCAAACACAAGTATTGCAATGCAAACCCAGCAGATTCATGCTCTACACTCTTTCACACCAATTTCACTTCTCTTTTCTGTTTTTCTCCGTTTGAAAAGACCACTTTTTTGTCAAACAGAAAGTGTAGCACTGTTCTAAGCATCTAGGAAAAAAGTATCAAAATGAGAATAATAGGAAGTCAAACCACTTTTGCCCTTCTGCAGGGCCCAGTCCAAAGCCCATTGATGTCAGCAAAGTCTTTTCATTGACTTCAATGAGCTGGATCAGAGCACAGATTTATAAAGGCATTTAGGTTCCTAATGATGTAAGTAGTTGCCTAGAGGTGTTGGTGGCCTACCCTGCTTACAGCATTTTGTAAATCTACTTATATGTTGGAGCACTGAAATACCTGAAATGCTACAGTAACTTGAAGTCACTAAACACACTGAGATCTAGCAGAGTAATTCATTGCAAATAGCATTTGTTATTAATTTTGCTCTGTTTACTATTTGGGAACACATTTTTATTAGCCAGCCAGCTCTGCAGATGGCTGATTATAATTCAATGCAATTTTTCTCCCCCCTTTTCATTGCATAATTTGTGGATACACCAGCTTTATTTCCAAGTAGTTGAAGTTTAAGTCCTCAGCTAGGTCCACACCAAACAGAAAGAAAGAAAAAAAAAAGGTCCAAGTCAAGTGTTTCATGTGCAAGTTTGTTTGAAAATTCTGTAATCTATGACAAACATTTCGAATTAAGAGGGCATTCCCACAGGCAATGAAATAATGAAGCCCTTAGAATCAGGCAGCCGAGCCACGAAGCTGAGAGCTATTTCCACATTTTATGAACTCTCAAAGGAGAAGAGCAAATTCCAAGAGCAATATCGTGTTGTGTTTGTAGATATTTTTTACCAACCGTAGGACAGATTCTGCAGCCAGACTGGGGACAGCTTGTGCAAGTTAAGAGGGGAGAAATCAGATTTTGGGTGTTTCTGTGCTGTGTGCAGCTGGTGGTGATACCTTCAGTGTGTTTTACACCCCTGTCAGTGGCTCTGCTGAGCTTCAGGGGGACTGTTCTTCCATGCAAGGGTATTTGTGTCTGTCGGGGTGGATTACTGGGCATAGCAGGAATTTGTTCTCAAGTCCGGAGGGATGCGGGGGGGTTAATTCAAAAAACCTGCGTGGACGGACAAACACCAAACATCGCACCGCAGGTGCTGAACAGAAAATTCCCGCGGAGTTCGGCTGCCCAAAGAGACCCCACTGGGGCTGGAGAGCAGTCAGCACCGAGGGAAAAGCTAGAAAAGTGTTCCCACATCTCCTCCCTGCCCCGCGGGATAGACTCAGGGCATCCCTGCACCCTCCGCCACAGCTTCTGGGGCACTCCCGCACCTCCCGGCACAGCCTCCGGGGCATTCCTGCATCTGTCTACCTCAGGAACAACCTCCCGGCCACCCACGCATCCCCGGGGGGTTCCCGCATTCCCCGGCACACCCCCAGAGCATCCCCACATCCCCCGGCACATCCCACTGCGCATCCCCCCGACTATGCCCGCATCCCCCGGCACATCCTTCAGAGCAGCCCCCCGCACATCCCTCCAGAGCATCCCCACATCCCCCGAACATCCCCTCGACTATCCCTGCATCCCCCCGCACAACCCTCAGAGCATCCCCCCGCACGTCCCTCAGAGCATCCCCACATCCCCCTGCACATCCCCCCGACTATCCCCGCATCCCCCGCGACAACTCCCCGGCCACCCCCGCTCCCCCCGAAGGTGCTCGGCAGCTCCTTCCCAGCCGGGTCCGCCCGCTCCGGGGGTGCTTTGCCCCCCGCCCCCGCCGTGCCATTGGCCCCGCCGCCGGCAGCGCTCCGCCCCACGCCCGCCGATGCCTCCGCCGAAGTTTTCCGCGGCGGGCTGGCTCCGCACGTGGGAGCCCCGCGTCGAGCCCCGGTACCTCATCCCCACCGAGCCCGGAGCGGCAGCGGGGGCGGCTCCCCTCTGCCCCAAACCCTCCCCCCTGTCCCCCGCGGGGGATGCCCCCCTGAAGCGCGGCTGCGGCGTGGTCCCCGCAGCGGGGATGCTGCAGCTCGCAGCCCCCCGGCCCCGCGGAGCGCAGCGCGGAGGGGCCGCGCCGGGGGGCGGCGGCGGAGCATGGCCAGGGTGCCCGGCCACCCTCTCGGGGTAGCATGGCCCTGAGCACGGCGGCTGCCCCCGCCGCCGAGCCGCTGCCCCGCAGCATCTTCAAGAAGTTCCTGGTGATGCTCTGCTCCCTCCTCATGTCCCTCTACGTCTTTTACTGCCTGGCTGACCGCTGCCAGACGTTGCCCGGACCCATCATCGCCGCCGGCGCCGCGTCGGAGGAGGACGAGGGCGGCGGTGGAGAGTTCTTGGGCGGCTCGGCCGAGCTGCCCCCCTGGCAGGCGGCGGCGGCGAGGCGCAAGCGGCTCCTGCAGCGGCTGAAGCAGCGGCGGCGGCGGCAGGAGGCGGTGCCGGGAGCGGAGATGCCGGCCGGGGGCGGTGGGAGCCGGGCCGGCGGTTCGGGAGGTGGGGGCGGCACGGCGAGCACGGCCGGCACCCTGGCTCTGCTGCTGGGCGAGGGTACCAAGCGGCTGCCGCAAGCCATCATCATCGGAGTGAAGAAGGGGGGTACGCGGGCGCTGCTGGAGTTCCTGCGGGTGCACCCCGACGTGCGCGCCGTCGGTGCCGAGCCCCATTTCTTCGACCGTAACTACGAGCGGGGACTCGCCTGGTACAGGTACGGGACGGCTGGAGGGACGCGGCCGGGACCGGGGATGGCGATGGAGCGGTGGCCGAGCCGCCAGTGCCCCCCGCTGGCCGCTGCTCCCGGCCTCGCTCCCCAAACCGAGCCTTTCCTCTCTCGCCCCGCCAGCCCCTGTCTTCGTCCCTCCGTTCATCCCGCTCTCTTCCCCTCCAGCCCCTCGCTCCACCCGTTCTCCCATCCCTGCTCGCAAATCCTCCAGCCCTGCTGTCCCCTCATCCCGCTCCGGGCTCTCCCCATCCCCGTCCCTGCTGTCCCCGGCGCTCCCGGTGCTGTCCCTCCGGCCGAGTGTTTCCTGCGGGGTGGGTGACACACACAAAGGGAGAAGCGCCGGGTGCCCCGCTGGCCTGAGGGGATGCTGAGGAAGAGCTAAACCCTGCCGTGAGAAGCACAAGCCCCCCAGTATCTTTATAGTCCCCCAGCTCTTTGCAAAACCCGCGGCTGACCGCTGACTCTCAGCCGAGCCAGCCCCGGCTGCTTCCCCATCGGATCATCGCAGCCCAGCCGGTAGAAGCCACTTTTCCTGTAGTCAGTGTGGACAAAACCCCGCTAGTTCCCACTCAAACATCTCAACATCCCGGTAATGACTGACCAAAAATGTCTCTTCCAGGAGCGTACCCCCTGCATGCTCACCTTGCCTACAGAATACTAGCAAAAGCTCGGTCGGGTGGTTCTTTCAGTGAATTAGTGTTTTGTTAAACAAGCCAGTTAAAGCCAAGAGGGTTCTCACTGAAGTTGTTCAGGTCTTTTTTTTTTCTGTTGTGTGCTTTAAAGTTAGTAGAGGAGCGTCTTCCCGGCAGATTCCTATAGGAGGGCTTGCTTAGGGTGAGAGTGAAACTGCTGTCTTGTGAAATGTGTCTTGTGTTTGTGGCTTTCTTGAATGAACAAGCAAACAGGAGAGGATTTTAGGTACCCCTGGAGCTTGTTTTACTTTCACGTAAAGCCCGGCTATTAGCAGAGAGAAGAGGATTTTGGCTCAGCTTGTGGTGGCAGTATTGAAATGTGGAGTAGGGTAGTGCTGACAGTCCGAGTGTTTTTGTAAAAATCTTAACACGTGAAAAGGATGAGCTTCCTTGTGTATCTGCCAATGTCAGAAACACGCTGGGTTTCTGTAGCCTGAAAAGTGTGGGTTCTCTTGAGAAGAAAGATTTCCTTTTGTGTGGGCTGAAGCTGTCTACAAAGTTATATTTTTAGTCTGTGCTTATCCACTTTCCACATGCTGACCCTGCAGCAGAAAGGAAACATTAAAAATGAATCTGAAAAACCTCAAGAACTCTAATCAAGTCTTGACTTTGAAAAATAAACACATGGCTGTGGGGTGGCATCTACTGAAATTTATGGTGGATATGCAGAAAAGCTCATTTATCAGCGATGCTCTGGAAGCTTTGAGAAGCAGATGGCAGTGGGATAGACCTGCTTCTGGAAGCAGTCCCTGAGCAGGAGTGCGGACCTAGACAGAGGAGGAGTCACAGGCTCTTAGGGCATAGTGCAGTCCTGGGTGTCAGGGATATAATTTTCCAGAGGTTTGGTCTTGATCTTGCAGCTCTTATTCATTGGACATGCTGTCCCATGTGCTGTTTGTGCAATCATTATGTTTTAGCAGTTGGCACATGAGCTCTCCCATTAATTGCTGCAGTTTGTTTGTTCTGGTATTTGATGTACTGACTTGAGTTTCATCTTTTATTTTTTTTATTCCCTCCCCCCCTTATTTTTTTTTTTTTTTTTTTTTTTTTTTTTTTTTTTTTTTTTTTTTTTATTAGCCCTGTGGAGGCTGAGGTACAGTGAATTCTTTGTATGGGATTATTCCTTTGAGACCTAATCTTGCTGGCTTTGCTTGTGTGAGTAATCTTTGCTAAATACACGGAGTCCCGGCGCGATGGCAGAGCTGCGGTGCCAGCCTGCTGTCCCACCAGTTACCAGCCTCTTACAAATACTCGTTTCAAAAACTACCTGCCTCTCTCTGCACGGTTTGTTGTAACCTTTGATGAGGGTTCAGCGCTGGGGAAATGGCCAGATGTTTGCCAGAGGTCCCGATTTCTTATCTGTGGCATCAGAGGTTTAGGTTTCCTGCGCGCTGCTGTTCCCCAGCAGTCAGACTAAACAGCGTCATTACGAGGTATAAACACTCGGGTTTGTTTTCAGCACCCGCAGGAAGCCAGCACAGGCAGGCAGTGCCCTGGCCCAGGGAACAAAAAGCTGCTGGCTGTTGGAGAAATCGAAGAGGCAGCCAGCCTTTGTAGCTGATGCTGCTGTCACAGGAGCACGGAGGTGGGGCTGTCACAGGGACAGGGTGGCTGTGGGGTTTGGGGCATGAGGAGAACCCTGGTTCCCCCTGGAAACAAAAGAGCTGCTCCCCTGGCAGTGAGTGTGGGGGGACCAGCTGAGCTGTGCCTGCAGCACTGGGGTGATGCTCCTGGAGCAGCCACTCAGGTAAGGCACAGGCTTGGTGACACTCAGGTCACCTGCTGAGGTGCCACACAGAGCATGGAGAGGAGACATCATCCAGGAAATCAAATGGAGTAACGGTGTGGCTCTTGCAGCCCCTGGGTAAGGGACAGCTGTCCCCTCTCCATGAGAAGCTGACTTTGTAAAAACCATCTGTGGGATTGAATCTGGTGAGTGACACCTCCGTGTGGGCCCGTGTGTAGGTTGAGTATCAAGGGGAGTTGTGTGCCCAAAAGAGCTTTTTCTGTTTTGGGTTGGAGTCCCCTCATCCAGTGGGGACAAAAGGAGGGAGGGGGCAGCCCACAATACTCGCATTGACTTTGGTGCTGGGATTGCTGCTCCAGCCCTGAACAAGGCTATTGAGCTAGCAGAGTTCAATAGCAGGTGAGCATGGGCTTTAATAGAGTTCAACTGCCCACCCCCACCCGAAAACGGCTGTACAGCCTGGGGAAAACTCCCAAGAATAGGGGCTGAGCCAGTCATGTAAAAGAAATGCCTGGATTAAAAGGAAATATCTGTGTTTGCGGGTGATACGGCGAATTTGGCTCTTTCCCTCTGATCTTTTGTTAGTCTCGCACTGATTGAGCTGCCTGTTGGAATGCCATTATACTGTCAGTCACCCCAGGAACATTTATTTCATATGTTTTAATCTCCCTGCCTCTGTAGCACCAATGCCACTTTCACTAGAGTGAAGCCAAGTTAATGTCATTAGATTACATCTGATCCAGGGGAAGATGAAAGATAATTCCAAGTTTCTCCGTCAGGTTGGGAGTTTAAGTATCGCTCCTCCTTGATGCCTCCAGAGCTGGGGAGTTCTGACTACTAATTAATGTCCTCTTGGGATTTTTTTCCAAGGTGGGTTTTTTTTTTTCCCTTTTCTTTGTAATGTAGACAACCACTGATATTTCTGAGTCAAAGGGAACAGAGAACATCTCAGATGCTGAAGGAGTGTGGGATGGAGGGAAAGGAGGATTGTTGGGAGGGGACATGCTCACAGCAGCTGTGAGCAGCTGCATCCCACCTCGAGCTGTGTCCCACCCTCTGTGCCTCGAACCAGAGTGAAATCAGAGCCCTGCGGATGGAGGAGTCAGGCTGCTTCTGTAGCAGGGGTTTTGAGGTGTTTGTGATCCAGCAGAGCATTCTGTGAGTGAATGAGTGTGGGAGGGAGGGTGGGATTGTTGGTGTGGGAGGCAGGAGTGTGTGGATGATGTCAGGGGGACATCAGGGCAGTGAATACAATTTATACAAGGTGGAGCAGGACCTGGTGGCCTTCAGGAGAAAGGACCTTGTTGCAAACCCCCCTGGCATGAGGGAGATGCTGTAGCAGTAGTTGCCTTGGAGTGATCATCTCCCCACCTTTCTTCAGCCATCCTTGCTGCTTCTGCAAGCAACACCAGCTCTGTGACTGTGTGCAGGGTGTGCTCAGCACAGAACATGGTTTGTTGGACACAGAGTTCAAACCAGTTTGGGTTTTCCACTCCCTGCTGCATGTAGGAAGGGCTGGCTTAGCAGTACCTTCTTGTCCTGGGAACATCTCAGTTCCCAAACACGATATTTGAATCACTAATAGCATCAAGCACAGCCTGCAGCAGTTTCTCTGGAAATTGCAGCCTTGGACAGCCACATGCTGAAGAGGATCAAGGTCCTTGTTTATTTATTAGCTGTGTAATCAAACACCTCCTGTACTGAGCTCGCAAGGCCAGGTACTGTATAAAAAGGGAACAAAAGGTGGTCTTGCCCCAAAGAACAGCTAATTCACTGTAAACAACAGGTGGAGATGGGCTGAGCCTGGCACAGACAGTGGAGAGTGCCTGTGGTGGTTGGGCAACATGGGTCTCCTGGCAAGAAGTCCCTGCAGATGGAGGATGAGGAGGCTCCATGGGTGGCTGAAGGGACCTTTCTTTGCTGGGGAGAAGCACGGGGGAAAAGGAGCTGGAAATTATGGGGAAATCAGGGCTGGAGTCATTGAGCCTGTATGAGACAGTAACTGGTTCTGGTGCTCACATGTTTTACCTGGACTTAGATACTCCAAGGATTTCCAGTAGAGATGTGGAACAGTTTGGAAATTGGCACCCAAGGGCTGGGGAGATGTCGTGGCGTGCCTCAGTTTGCCCCCATGTGAAGGGGAAGTTGCTGTGCTGCAGGGATGGAACCAGCAGGGCTGTGCTGTGACACCTCTCTCCAGCACAGACACCAGGAGTTACATGGAGTCTGAAGGGTTAAATACCACCCAAATCAGGTGAACCCCACCAGAGCTGCTGGCAGAGCAGCTGTAGCCTTGACACAGCTTTGGCTGGCTGTCCTCTTGCAGCTGGATGGAGTATCCAGGGATGGCTCTGTACACACTCCTTATGAGATCTCCCTGAAGAGAGCTGGGCTGGGCTCTTTCCCCTCTTACTCCTTAAACAGACCCTGAAGGGTTATTATTCTTTGGTGGTCTTTTCCCAAGAATTTTGTATCTCTGCAGATCCCTTCTGTTTTCTGTTAATGGAGTTCATATCTGGGGTTTCTGTCTGTTCCTGATGATGGAGTGAGCTCCTGAGTTGGCATATTAGGAGAAGTCAACCACATCCCTATTAGAAAGCATCACAATAAATACTTAAGATTTTTCTGGACTCTTCTTTCCAGATGCTGTGGTGTGCACAGGAGTAAACTGGGGAGGTTCAGAAGCCTATAGACCCATCCTCCTCTTCAGTGCTGCTTCACACCCCAATCCTGGAGAGAACAGCACCTTTCTCACCCACCTTGTGGCTCTGCCTCAGCCCGAGATGCTTGGAAATAGAGCTCCCCTGGCCCTGCATGCTGGTGCTGAGCAACTGTGGAAACATGTCCTTGGCTGTCCAAGATGTTCTCAGTAAAATCCTCAGAGCCAGCTCTTGTGGAGAGCAGCACAAAGCTGCAGCTGGCTGGGGTGAGAGCTCATTTATGGCAAAAACTGGGATAAACCTTAGAGAAGCAGCAGATTCACCTGCTTTAACCACTCCATTGTGATTTTGTGAGTCTCCAGCCATACACGGAGCCTGTCCTGCTGCCTTGGCCCTGCTGCCTTCAGGGGGCTCCTGGGAGGCATTCCATCGAGTCTGGGGTCCAGGGCCATGCTCTGGCCACACCATCACCACCAGGATGTCTTTACCACAGCCCAGCTTGGATTTCACCCTGACCTTTTGAAGTTTATAATAGGAGCAGTGAGGTCTGGGGAGGGGGAAGGGGAGCTGGTGCATTTCCAAAGAGATCACTAGCTGGAGCTCAGAAAACCTGAGAATAACCCCCCATGAGCCCCCTGTGTGACGCAGACATTGAAACTCCTGAGCTGCTAATTATGCTTTTTTTCCCTGGAGAATCCTGAGGTAACCCAAACTGCTTTCACAGGGAAACAGCAGATGCTGGTGTGGGGCAGCAGGGGCGGGTGTTGTGGCCATAAATCTTTGGAAATTCTCATTATGTGCAGGTATTGTGGGAGGGAAGTGAATTAGGTTGCAGTTAAATTTGTGCTGCTGGGGTTGGGTACCGGGGTCCTACTCTGTTACAAAGCCCCAAGTGGGGCAGTGGGGGTGTTCATGCAAGCTCTGGGGTCATCCCAGGCGTTGTGACAGTGGCTGGTGTTTCTGCCTTTCTCCTGCAACCCACCTCCCAGGAAATTCACTTTTTCGTGGTTTGGGGTTAAGCATGTTCAGCTCAAACCGCGCCCACCTGAGCCCTGTGCTGGGAGCTACGTGAGCAGGATGGTGCCCGCAGTGAGAGTATAAATAGAGTTGCTCGAGGAAGTGAATTATTCCTGGCATTTCTTCCGTTGAATAATGTGATTCTGCAGGAGGAAATCTTTCAGCAGAAGAAATCGCCGGCTCCCTTCGTGCGTGGCAAGACCATCCTTCTTGTTTCCTGGAAGTGAAGAGACTTGTTACGTGCTCTTGCTCTTGCAACACCATCTGTTGCAGGATAAGAAGATCCCTGCTCAAACTCCCCCAGGCTGCTGGGTATGTCTCTGGTGGGAGATGGAGGAGAAACTTCTTATTGCTGCCCCAGGGGAGCTTTGGAAGCCTCCTGTGGTTGTTTTTCCCCACGGCCCAGCAGCTGTGCCCAAGTGTCACGTAAGAAAGCCCCAAAAACTGGGGCAATTCGAGGCACCTGGAGTCTTTTCTTGCACCAAACTCCTGCAGCTTCAGTGGGATTCTGCCAGGCTCCCAGCTCTACCCCTTGTCTCCAGTTCCTGAGCGCAGCTGGTGGCTGGGATATCAACAGTTGGATCATTTCTTTCCACAACCACCCTTCTCACATCATCCCCTGGGGAGAGCTGTTCAGGTTCAAGTGCAGCGTCACGATGGGAAGCCAGCTATTTATTGATTTCATTATTTATTTCTCTCTCCAGTGTGGTCTTTTCTTGTTAAAAATTGCAGAAAGCCAGTCTGATTTGTTCTGCCATTGCCTGTTGGAAGAGGGCTCCCTCCCATAAACCAGGCTGTCTGGGGAAACCTTTTGTGGAAAATCACCAGATCAATCCTTTTGCCTTCTGTGTTTTTCCATGTGTGTCTCTGTGTGTTTTCATATCAGCAGCTTTCACCCCTCAGTGTTGCATTTTGTCATCACCATTTCACACAGAGCATCTTATTTAAACCCTTCTGCACTGTCTGGACTGGACTGTTTTGGGAAGCCTAATTATGGGGAGAAATCCCAAGCACTGGCTCTGTAGAACAAGTGAGGAAACACCTGGATTTCCCACCTGGGTGGTGTTCTGTGTCCTGGCTCCTTCAGCACAGAGTTAGTGAGTGGAAGGCTGGACATGGGATGCCCAGGAGAGCTGTTGTGCCAAGGAGGTGCCTGGTTCAGCTGAGGCATCCCAAACATCTTGCACACAATGCTGATGTGCTTCAAGCCACTATAGCCAGCAGGACATGTTGCTTTTCTCACTTTGCAGCTGCACTTTGGCTCCAGAGTTGTTCCCTCAGTTGGAAACTTGCTCCTTAAATCCCTTTGGTTTCCAGCATTGCTAGGCTCCAGGTTGTACCTTGCCAAGTTTTGGATTGGGCCTCAGGAAGAAGCTCTTGGGAGGTCCCTGGGTCCCCAGGCACAGCTTCCTCCTGCTCCTGGGGTACCTGCACCCATGGCCAGGGTCCCGGGCCTGGATGGGGGAAGCAATTAGTGGGTCAATTAGTTGTGACATGAACGTTGGCTGTGATTTGCATAGGAATGGCTGGTGATGGCTGAAGAGCCGGGGATGGTGCCAGACCACAAGTGCGGAGATCTTCCCTTTCGTGAAAACCAAGCACTGGGGCAGTGGCCTCAGTGGGTGTTTTTTTCTCACTTCCCCCCAAACCGTGCTGTGGAAGTCAAGGTTGGCAAAGCCACGGCATGCTCATCCCATCCCCATCTCCCTCATCTCCTTTCCCTTTCCCTTTGTCCCTTTCCCTTTCCCTTTCCCTTTCCCTTTCCCTTTCCCTTTCCCATCCCATTATCCCTTCCCATTATCCCATCCCATTATCCCATTCCCATCCCCTCCCCTGGTTTGGCAGGTTGCTGCTGTGCCATGGTGCTGGTAGAATGGAGGATGTTCTGCTCTGCCCATGGAGAACAAGGCAGAAAATCTCACAGAGCCTCTGGCTGAGGCTGTGGGACCTCCTGGCACATGTTCAGCCGGTGCTGGTGTCCCCTGACTGTGCTGAGAAGGGAGGGTGGCTGATACAAACACCACCCAAGGGTGTTCAGCGTGTGCTGAGCTCCCCTTGGCATCCTCCAGGCAGCTCCTCAGCCTGCTGTGTGTGCTGAAGGGCAGGAAAAGTTCCCCTGACACCTCTCACAGGGGTTGAGGGTGCTAATCCCCACATCTGGGCTAACTTCCATCTTGGTTAATTCTGGTTTGGGAAAATGAATCAACCTAAAAATGAACTCTGCCATTTCAGTTGGCTCCAGCTGCCTTTGTTCCCTGGGATGGGATGGGATGGGATGGGATGGGATGGGATGGGATGGGATG
>CM031873.1:2558235-2635735 GCA_018697195.1 Certhia americana
TCTCTTCTCTTCTCTTCTCTTCTCTTCTCTTCTCTTCTCTTCTCTTCCACATTCCAACTCCCAAGCTCCCCTCTTGGTCTGTAGTATATTTATCTCACAGAAAACCTGCTTTGATAAATTCAGTGATTTAGCTCCCTTTTCTCACCAGAATTGTGTCCTCCTGGCCATGGGGTGCTCTCAGACAAGGTCGTGCCCCTTTGCCAAGCAAGGGGCAGGGATGGAACAGGACATTCTCCTGTCCTGTCCTGTCCTGTCCTGTCCTGTCCTGTCCTGTCCTGTCCTCTCCTCTCCTCTCCTCTCCTCTCCTCTCCTCTCCTCTCCTCTCCTCTCCTCCTTTTTTTTTTTCCCCTCTCTCTCTCATCTTTCTTTCTCTCTTCTGCTTTTTCTGTCTCTCTTGTCTTTCCACCTTTCTCAGATGTAAGCAAATTCCAGGAAGGCATCAGTTGTCCTTAACACCCAAAGGAAAAATCGAAGGGAAGGGTTCAATTACTCTCATGAAAAATGAGTCTCCTAACGGAGGTCTATCCATTTGCTAGTTGTGCTTGTTTTAAAACTGAATTATAGAGACTGCACATTTTTCCAGAGACAAATGCATTAATTTTTCTCCAAACAGACAAGAGAGAAGCAGAGGGAAAATAAGATAATAAGAGTTTCCACAGTGATTTATATGCCTTTGTGAAAAATAATGGGGGCAGACAGCAGCATGCTCCGGCAGCTGGGAGGAAGGGGCAGGGGGGTGGCAGGGACGGCTGCAAGGAAAACTGCCAGAAGTCCAAGTCTGATTGTTGGTTTTAGATGATATAAGATCACTTTATGTCTCTGACTGGCTTGAAAAATCTCTCTTTCTCTCTCTCTCCATATATATATATATACACATATAAAATATAGACCATATGATGCACTTAAAACCAGCAGACTCTGGTGTTTATACAGGAAGGGATTGTGTTTCTGGCCGACCTCTCCCCAGCCCTCCTTCTTCTGACGAAGGATAAACTGGGACCTTTAGAAAACAAAGTGGTGGCTGCATTTTTTAACAGATTTGCTCTTGTATATATTTATACAGGGCAGGCGAGCCCTTCCCCGGGGTCCTCTGCTTGTGCCTGTGGGCAGAAACCAGGGGGGTTGAGTTTATTTTTCTTTTTTTTAATCTGTTCACTTTGGTTTGATTTATATGGTAAAAGAGATATTTTTATTATAGTGCATAGTAAATTGGGTTTCTTTATTGCTCATGAGAGCTGTTTCCCAAAATTGGACTATTTATATAGTACACTGATTGCAATGTATTTCTGATCTTGATGTCTAACTGTAGGGAATAAAAAAAAAAAAATTACAGAAAATCAGATTTTCTAAAGAAAACCTGCAACTTCTCTTGAAATAACATGAAATGGGTGACTTTTTCACAAGATGATTATGTGGCACTCAGCAGCTCCCAGGAAATCATCTTGGTTTAGTGACTAAAGACTTTTGGTGGGAATTGGAGGCTCTGGGAGGTTTTGAAGCAGTTTTGTGGTTTGTCCATGGGTGTAATCCACAGGAAACACATCCGTGGGCTCAGAGGCCACCAGGGCTGTGGTACCTACACTGAGGTTTCTCTCTAATTATAGGAATGATTCAATGAATTAATTCCCAGTTGGTTTCCAGCAGCATTCAGATGGATGTGAGAGTGGAGAGAGGCTGGAAGTGATGCTTTAAAGCAAAACTTAAATCTGTTCCAGGGCAGATGGTTAATTGTGGAGCTCCATTTATTTGCCTAATGCAAATCATGTCCCATTTGCCCATGGCACCAGGAGAACCAGATTCCTGTTTGTTTTGCTAAAAGCTGATGTTTCAGGGAATATTCTGCAGCTCCCACATGAACCTCCTGTGTGTGGTCCCCGAGGGGGAGGACGTGCACATAGGACAAACTGCTTCCCATGGAAAGGTGCTGGGATGGGGATAAGCTGCCAACACCACGTTGGTTTGCAAAATTCAACCTCTCATACTCATGGCTCCAGACATGAGAAGGTGCTTTAACATCCTCTTTTCCCATTCTTTCACATCCTCTTTTCCCATTCTTTAACATCCTTTTTTCCCATCTCCAAACCAGGCACCAGGGAGTTTCTGTGGGGCTGGATTCCTGCCTTGGGCCAGGAGGGTGTTTCTCAGGGAAACTTCCCAACTTCCCCAAAGGGCCTAATTGAAGCCTGTAGAGATTTTTCACAGATTCATGGCTTTTCAAGGGAGAAATTTGCATATTAATAAGAAGCTGTTCAGACTGATTGGCTTAATGTGTTTGGGGTAAGTATAATTAAATGTCAAGGGAAATATATCATGAAGTAATGAAGCTGGAGTTAATTTATCAAAAAATGAATCCTAAAGAGGGAGACACTTCCAATAACAAAC
Organism: Certhia americana; assembly: GCA_018697195.1. Taxonomy (NCBI): domain Eukaryota; kingdom Metazoa; phylum Chordata; class Aves; order Passeriformes; family Certhiidae; genus Certhia; species Certhia americana. The sequence goes on from CM031873.1 coordinate 2,560,618, forward strand.
AGTTCTTTAACCTTCCTCCTTAAGACGATTTGCTTAGTCAGGGCTGAAATGTGTGGTCTTGGAGATCCTTGGGAGGGGAGACATGAGGTGGTTGTTGGTTTGGGGATGGAGGGTTTTCCATGTTCTCTCTATTATAGGACCTTCTGCCCTGACTGAGCCCATCAAGAGGGTTCCCCCAGGTCCAGGTGGGAGAAGGAGCAGTGCTGGTCCCTCCAAGACCAGGAGCAGCTCCTGTGAGGATGTCTGGCAGGATGTACCCGTGTAAGACTTCAGGGGTGGCCTTAGGGAGGAAGAATGAGATGGAGATTTATTTCTATCAGGTGCTGGGCCATTTGTGCCCATTTTTTTTCTCATCCCTCAGTCTTTACTCTTTGAACTTTTCAAAACATGTGCCTTCTCCTGCTCTGTTCACATCCCAGCTGGGTGTAAACACCAGCCCACAAAGACACATCTTTGAAACAAAAAAAAAAAATGCAATGCATGTGCTAAAACTGGCTGGTTTAAGATTGTAATTAAAGAAGGTGAGGTCCAGGCTGAAGGCTGAGCCCTGTCAAGGCTGGGGCCTGTCCAAGCTGGGGCTCCTGGCATCTTTCTGTGTGATGGAGAGAGGTTGGGAGCTCCCTCTGTATGGTGTAGAAATGCAGTGGACAAACAGGCAAGGACTTCCCAGCAAAACCCTGCTTTAGGTGAGTGCTGCGTTCATGGGATTCGTGTCCAGCCATGTCCTCTGCTGTCCTTTTCCAGCAGTGAGTGACCCTTGTGTGTGGTAGGATGGCAAAAGGGAGCTCTTGATTTGCTCTTGCAAGGGAGAAGGGCAGGTGCAAGGATGTCAAAGGATCACATCCGTTGTCTCAGCTGGAAAATCCTCCTTTGGCATAGCATGACACAGAAGGGAGTCAGCAGGTTGTAATAAAGAGTCACTTTTCATTTGGGAACTGCACTGGAAATATGATGAAACCACTGTGAGCCTTTTCTCCCTTGTAAGGATCAGCTGATGCTGCAGGAATTTGGCAAACAGCTCACACCTTGTGTGTGGCTGGGGTTAAGCTGTCACTGGGAGAGGTATATGGTGCTGGAGAGACCAGAGGTGATGGGCCTTGGGTGCAGGGATGGGGACAGGAGGACTTTGTCCTTCCCAGTGCATGACTTACCTCACTCACTGGAGCTGCTGTTATTGCTGGGGCTCTAGGGCTGGGTTAAAGAGCTCATGGCCAGCCCAAATGGGGAGAACTGCAGAGGTGGCTGATGAACCCAGCCCTGATCCTGGCAGAGGAAGATCCTTTAGAAGACACCTGGTGGTGTCTCCATTCCCATACAAAGGCTGGACATGTGTTGAAGGGGCTGTGACCAAGAGCCTTGGAGCTTTTCATCTCCTCCTGGTAGGCAGAGGTCTGGGATTTACCAGCAATTAGCCATTGGAAAGAAAACAACTCCAGAACACCCCTTTTCCAAACCCCAGCCCAGAGGAGGTGGCAGTGCCACCTGTGATTGCCTCAGCTCCAATGAGTTTCTTGTTCCAGCAGAGAAAATCAATGGCTTGCAGGGCTAATGACATCAGGGAGTTTCTGCTTGTCAATAGCACTTAGGCACTGGTGCTCTCCAGATGTGCTTTCCAGCACAGTGGATTTTTGGAAACCTCTTGACACAGTCTCCTCTCCCAGACTGGCCACGGGATGCTGGGACATCAGGATCATTTCTCAGCACAAGCAGCCAGGAGGCCCCCGGGCACCTGCCCTGAGCACAGTGCTCCCCACTACCTGCTGCCCTCAAAGCAGCTGCTCAGCCCATCAATAATTAATCAGAGCAATCAGACAGAGGGTTTGCGTGCTGTAATTAGCTCTGATCCACACGATCTCCATCCCCCAGAGAGCAGAGGAACAGGAGCTGAGCACGGGAAGCACAGTGGGGGCACAGGACTGCTGAGCAGAGCCCCCTCTTTGCGTGCAGATGCTCCCCCTCTCTCCACAGCCCTGTGGCTCTTCCAGGGGAGCTGCCCTGAAGTCACATTGTGCTGCTCTGATAGGCTCTCCTGGGGCTGTGGGACCCCCTTATCTTGGGGACACTGCTGCTTCCTGCCAGCTCACTTTGGCTAAGCCCCGTGTGCCTTGGCTGCCCTGCCCTCAGCCCAGGAGTGTTGCTGCTCTTCCTGAGCAAGGTCACAGCCTGAGGTCCAGGAAGGGTCTTTGCCTCTGGAGTGACCAGCAAACAAGCTGCATTCTCCACAGCATTCCTTAGATGGATTTCCTATCTCCTCAGGCAGGGACAGGGCTTCCTGGCCTTGGCTCAGGGTGATGCCTCCTTCAGTGCTGCACTGGGGGCTCAGTGTCCCAGTCCATTTTGGAGGCAGTGAGATTCCTGGAATGGTTTTTTCTTAGCTGCTGAGGTGGTTAAACCCAGTGGTGAAGGTGTGCAGCTGGGAGGGTCTGCTGAGGACCCCTAGCACAGCCCTTGGGTGGACACAGGGACACTTCTGCCAGGATGTGATGGTGAGCACAGCATGGATGGGCACAGCTGCCCACCCTGTCCCACTGCTGCAGGGGCTGGGTTTGGGGCTGGCACCACTGGCTGTGGTCAGAGCTGGGGGTTTGGATGGGGCCAGAGAAGGCACCTTGGGAGCTGTGGGGGTGATGCCTTAAGTTTCAGCTTTTGTAATTTTTAGACTCTGTGCTGTTTTGGTGGGTAGTTTTAAGTTTCATATTCAGTGCTACTCAGCTCTCTTCACAGAGGATAGACAAAACAATTCCTTCTCTAGTTTGGTACCAAGGACAACTTTCAGGCCCAGGAACAAAACCAATGGTGAAGTGAGAAGGAAAAACAAGGAGGATGGAGCTCCATAACCTGAAGCTGTGGTTGGAAAACTGACTCTAATATCCTGATGGACCAGAACTTATCAAAGTGTGGGACCTTGTGATTGGGTTGGGGGGTTTTTTGTGCCCATTTTAGGTTCATCTTGAGTTTGGTCTGGCTGGACTCTTGTGCTTCCCAGGTGTGGCCATTGAGGCCTTTTAATAAATCCCTGCTTTATCCTTTTGTTCTGACTGCTCTCTGCTCCAGATCAGCCTTCAGAAGGCATCAGGGGCTGCATTTTAGGTGGAGGTTTGCACCCGTGTCAGTCAGACTTAAACTTCTGAGGGAGCTTAGCTGGAAGGAGAGGAGGGAGGGGGAAGGGAGGCAGTTCTGCTGAGCTGCTGCATGACAGACACAGTATGGAAACAGCTGCTGCTGGCTGCAGATGTAATGAGATCCATAAATACTGAGACCTGCTCAAAGAAACACCAGCTTGCACCATCAGGACGGGCTCAGGCGCTCCTGAGCTTGCTGTGTGCCAGCAGCAGCCACAGAGCCAGCAGGTTTGGGGGCTGTGGGGGCAGGAGAGGCTCTGCCTCTTGGGGAGAGCTGGGTTTGGGAAGGTGGTATATAAATAGTGTGCCCTGCTTGTCCCCAGCAGTGGTGGCAGTGACTAGGGCAGTCACCCAGCAGTGGCTGTCCCTGCAGCCTGGGCTCTGGCACAAGTGTAGGTAGCTGCCTGCCACCAGGTCTGGTTTTTTGGGGTACTTTGATGAGTTCCTGTAAGTGTCAGACTGTCCTGTGTGCTCTGAGAACTGTCCCTCTCAGCCCAGCACAGCTCAGTGCACCCTATTGCCAGAATTCCAGAATGATTTGGGTTGGAAGGGGCCCTAAAGCTCATTCCAAGCCCCCCTGCCATGAGCAGGGACACTTTTCACTTGCCCAGGTTGCTCCAAGCCCTGTCCAACCTGGCTTTGAGCATTTCCTTGGGCAACCTGTGACAGGATCTCACCACTCTCAGAGTAAAGAATTTCTTCGTAATATCTGATCTACTTTCTCCATTGGAATACTGGAGAAGGTAAAAACCTGTGTGCTGGGAGGGACCTCACTGCACTGGGCACAGGGACCGTGCCATGGTGACAGGACAGCCACCTCAGTACATCCTGTGCAAGCAAATAATCCAGGGATTGTTTCCTGATGGTGGGAATGAAGCAGTGCTGCTGGACTGACCACAGCCAAGGGAAGGAACCACGAGTTTTTCAGCAGGTGATACACTCATCCTGCATGGTTTGCAATGCTTCCATGGGGATGGGAGAGCAGAGACAAAGGAAATTCCAAGGCCCCTGACTTGTTTTGTGAGGGTGCACCACCCTCTGAGAGACGACAGTTGTATCATAGATCCCTCCAGGAACACCAAAATTTCCCTGAGCATTATCTTTATGCACAGACAATGCCTCTACAGCAGGATGGATAAGGATAGGAGAGACCCAGAGCTCCTTGTCCTCTCCTAGGACTAATCCTGCCTCTTACTTTGCTCCCAGCTCAGCTTAATCCATCCTCATTAAAATCAGTGGCAAGGGTGTCCTTTTGCTATTAATGCCAGTTGGGTTTGATTTTACATCCAACAACACAATGAGTGATTTTCTTTTTTTTCCTTGCAGACCTCTCTGATCTTTTGCTCCTCTCCTTTCAGCTGTCTCAGTCTCACAGCTTTTCTTGGAGAGTTTGTTGGGTTTTTTTTTTTAGATTTTTCACAGTTTCCTGAATTGCATCTTTCCGTGTATCGATTTCACCTGAGATCTAAAGGAAGGCAGGGCAGGAGGCTCAGCTAACTCCCATGTACACTCACAGCTCATCAAAGCAAACACAGAGCCTTGTGAGAGCTGCTGGAGCAGCACAGCCCCTGGGCTTAGCAGCTGGCCTCATGGGAGGGAGGAATTAATCTCTTTAGGCAGCATTTTTGAATTTATATAGCCATACACGCTCCTGGTTGCATCAAGTTATCACTCTTGCTGGAGCATCTTTCTTTTCAATCATCTCCTGAACATGCTGTAATGGTGCTTCTGGGAGTGTGGGCTGGAGGAGGGGGAAGGGGAGTGCCTGCGAGAGCAAGTTTTGGGTTTTTTATAAATTCCTGTTGCAGAGTTGCTGCTTAAAATGATTTGGAAGAAGAAGAGAGATGGTGGGGGAAGAAGAAGAAGACAGAAGTGTCTTCCTGAGGAGCTGGAAAAGTTGCTGGTGGCAGCAGTGGCCCAGGGAGCAGCACACACCCCTCTGGGTGGGCACGATGCTGGCTGTGCCTCAGTTTCCCTGTCCTGCTTGTTTGGTAGCTTCATGATGGAGAAGGCTCTGTGTTTTCCCCAGCTCTGTCACCACCACAGTGTCTGGCTCCTTCCTGGAGACAGAAATTCTGGCACTGTTTCTGTGGAGAAGTCAGAGGTGAAATAACCCCCCTCAGTTCATTTTCCCTCTCTGCCCTGCTATTCCACCCTGTCCCATCCACCCGTGACCGTGTTGCATTTCTGGGAGCAGATTGGGCCCTTCCTGACCCGTTTCCACGGGACCTAAAGCCCCACAGCTGATGGCAGAGCTGTGGGGCTCTGTCAGAAAGAGCAGCATTTCTTTGATAACAGCTTTCCCTGCAATGACCCCCTCAGTGGCAGTTCCTTACAAACAGCACTTACCACCAGGACAGACTCCCCTTACCACCCCTGCCTCAGCCTGGGGTGCTCCAAATCCCAGCCACACCCTGGATATTTCTTGGAGAAAAATCAGGCTGCAGCAAAGCTTCTGAGCAGGGAGAAGCTAAGTGAGGGCACATTTCCACTCTGCAGTTTCCTTGGAGGTGTTTGTTATCACATCCATTGGCAGCTCATGCTCCTGTGGAAGCAGGGAGGGTCCCTGGATGCTCTGACCCCTCCCCAGGGATTTTCCCTTCTCCACCATTTCTTTGTGTGTGTCTCACTGGTTGGACCGACCTCAGGCTAGTGGCAAAGGTGGAGACAGCACCTGGCAGGTGGAGCAAGGTGCCTCCAGTCCAAGGAGTTTTGGGGTGCAGGGTTGGGGTCAGCAGTGCCTTCCTGCTCCTGCTGTGCCCCATAAATAACCCTGCAGCACCCCATAGGCTGTGCAGTGTGCAGGAAAACTCCTTGGCTTTATCTGGTTCTTTTTCTCAGGGATAGGATTAAAAGCACAAGTGACAGGATTCTTGTTTGGACTTGGATGTTTATTATTTTTTATTTCTTGACTGACTGTGAGTGCTTCTACACGCTAAGTTAACAGAGTAGAAATGGAGTCTACGTTATGTTTTTAAGGTCTTTTTAAGCTTAAACTACTCAATTATAAGATGCCAACTAATTTATTTTTATTTTTAATCCAAACATTAAAAAAATTAATTATAAAAATAATTTTTAAAGTGTCATAATTTTAAAAGTTCCGCACTGCAGATTTTTTCAACTAATTACACAAAATCACTCAAAGTAGTGAAGAGGAAGAAGAAGAAGAGGAAGAAGAAGAAGAAGAAGAAGAACTCTAAAACCTCCATCTTGTTTTATATATATATTACTGTATCTTAAAATTTTAAATTCTAAATTTTTCGCCCTGTGATATAACACACTTTTATTCAACTACATACTCATAATTTTAGTGTTATCACTTAATTTTGGAAGCTTTTTCCATGCCTCAGGTCAAATGCAGTGTATCTTTGCGGCTCAGTCCCTGTCAGCATAGAAAGCCTGAAATCCTCTGTGTCCACCTCTTTATTTCAGCCACCATGAATTTGGCCAGTTGTTTCCACACCATTTACACCTTTGTCTTTTGCAGCATCAGGTAAATTGGCAAATTGGTCAAAAAAAAAAAAAAAATCATGGCAAATTCCACTGCAGAATGATGTACCTGCTGAGCAAATGCTACACTTACTGCCATCAGTGATTCCCTTCATCTTCACATCCTTCAGGATGCCTGAGAGTTCTTTCATACTCCTCAGCTTCATCTTCCCCAGCCTGAATGCCCCTGGATTTTCTCCCAGATAGAAACCTTCAGCAAAGATCTGGCTTTTCTGGGACCACGTCTTTGCTCAGCCTCTGTGTGTAACGTGGTTGCAAAGGGAATTGTTTTAGGAAGGGCCATTCTTTGCTCTCTCGTTTGTAATATAACAGCCTGGGGTATGGTTATTATTGCTGTTTTTAGCTGCTGTTGGCTTTTCATTGTTGCTTTTTTTTGATAGATGAGTTCAATTTTGCTGGCATATTGCACAGGTTTGCAAACCAGATGTTGCTGCTGCAGGATGGCTGCAGCGAGGCGGGCAGGGAGCAGGTCCTCTCACACACAGGGTCAGAGCCAAGGGCTCAGGGCATGGGAGGCTGCACTTGCCATGAGAAATGCTGGGGGAATTGTGGGGAATGCCCCTGGGGCTGCAGCCACCCCCCATCCATCCCCCATTCCCCCTGGGAAGGATGGAACCGTGGGAAGATCAGCTGTGGAGAGGGAAACTGCTGAGGGCAGGATGGATTTGTGTGCAACCAAATGATGGGGGTGGGAATCTGGCCTTTTGTGGATGCTCCTGGCTGGGCAGGGATATGTGTGTGAGGGGGTGAGGTGTGGTGTGGCATGCAAGTGGGATGAGGAGGAGAGGGAGAGGAGCTGGGAGTCACCTGCTCTTATGGCTCCTACACCTTCCCCATGTGCCTCGTTTAACACCGGGGAGCTCAGGGTATCCAGCCACCAAATCCTGTGGCTCTTCAGCAAATCACACCCAATTCCTGGCTCTGGAACTCTCAAGGGAACCATGGAGCAAGATGGACCCTGACCCAAGCCCCATGCCCCTTCCCACTTCAATCTAAGAGAGCTTCCCAAAGGAGCTGATGTGTGGGATGTCTTGGTGAAAGAAGAAATTTGCTGAGGTCAGGGGGCTGATGTTGCACATTTTTACATGGCATCAACTTGCTGCCTCCTTGGAAATGCCAAAAAATAAGTCTTGCATCCTAGGCCTTGAAAATTCCTTTGTCCTACAGGAAGGGAGTGTTGTTACTCCAGGAATTCACTGTTATTCCAGGGAATTAAAGCCTCTGTGCAGGAAACCCCAGTGTGGGCAGGGAGGAATTTAAAGGGATGGGGCATTAAGATGGTGGAGATGTGCTGCATTCCTTTTGCATGAAGGGAGATGGGATCCCATCCAGGGGGCAGGGCTTGAACAGGCAAAATTAATGTAGGTCAAATCCCAGGTAAACGGGCAGTGGAAGGAAGTGGGAAATGAAGGATGAGTGCAGGTGTTTGCAGAATCAGAGCAATATGGGAAGAAAATAAATGACCATTATTATTATTTCCCTCCTGAAAATAAATCCAAGGAGGGAAGGGCTATGCCAGAGGCAGGAGAGTCAGGAGGGAAGGGCTGGACTGGAGGCAGGAGGCTCAGGAGGGAATGGCTGGGCTGGAGGCAGGAGGGAAGGGCTGGGCTGTGCCAGAGGCATGAGATTCAGGATGGAATGGCTGGGCTGGAGGCAGGAAGCTCAGGAGGGAAGGGCTGGATTTGAAGCAGGAGGCTAGGAGGGAAGGGCTGGATTTGAAGCAGGAGGGTCAGGAGGGAATGGCTGGATTTGAGGCAGGAGGGTCAGGAGGGAATGGCTGGGCTGGAGGCAGGAGGGTCAGGAGGGAATGGCTGTATTTGAAGCAGGAGGCTCAGGAGGGAATGGCTGTATTTGAAGCAGGAGGCTCAGGAGGGAAGGGCTGGATTTGAGGCAGGAGGCTCAGGAGGGAAGGGCTGTGCCAGAGGCAGGAGGCTCAGGACCATCCTACCCTTGATCCCCAGGACATCCCCAGAGCACTGCCCACATCCAGCTCCCCAACCCTGCCCAGGGGATTTTGACACTAACGTGTCCCTCGTTCCCCTTCTGGCAGGGACCTGATGCCCAGGACCCTGGAGGGGCAGATCACCATGGAGAAGACCCCCAGCTACTTTGTCACCAAGGAGGCCCCAGCCCGCATCTCCTCCATGTCCAAGGGCACCAAGCTCATCGTGGTGGTGCGGGACCCCGTCACCAGAGCCATCTCGGACTACACCCAGACGCTCTCAAAGAAGCCTGACATCCCCACCTTTGAGAGCCTGACTTTCAAAAACAGGACTACGGGCCTGATCGACACCTCGTGGAGCGCCATCCAGATCGGCATCTACGCCAAGCACCTGGAGAACTGGCTGCTCCACTTCCCCATCGGGCAGATCCTCTTTGTCAGCGGGGAGAGGCTGATCAGCGACCCCGCCGGAGAGCTGGGCAGGGTCCAGGACTTTCTGGGCCTCAAGAGGATCATCACTGACAAACATTTCTACTTCAACAAAACCAAGGGCTTCCCGTGCCTGAAGAAGGCGGAGGGCAGCAGCAAACCCCACTGCCTGGGCAAGACAAAAGGCAGGACCCACCCTGACATCGACCAGGAGGTGGTGCAGAGGCTGAGGGACTTCTACCGACCCTTCAACATGAAGTTCTACCAGATGACAGGGCAGGACTTTGGCTGGGACTGAGGCTGAAAGAAATAATTTAAGAAAAGGAAAATATAATATAATATATATATTTTTTTTACATATCAGTAGAGAGGGGGGAAATACGGAAAAGAAAAAAAATAATAGCTGTGCTGAAACATGATTTGCTCCGATTTGGTTTTTATTTTCCTTTTTTTTTTTACACTGCTTTGTTTCCTGTTTTCTCTCAGAGGGGAGGTGGTGTGTACATCCAGAAAAGGGGGCAGTGAGCAGCAGCCTGGTCCCATTGACATGAGCAAGCAGCTTCCCTCAATAGGCTCAATGTTTAGCACTGCCTCTGTAAAAAAACACAGGTGCAAAGTTTTTAGAAGTGACAGAGGTGCTTGGGGTAGCTCAGAGTCTTCCTGAAAGTTCAGCCAGGTTTTGGCTTGTAAGTGCCATTTTGGCCAGACCTCACCACTTCTGACAATAAAACAAAGGTGGCTTAATACCTAATTTGGCTTTCCAAAGGTTACCTTAGGGGATTTTTTTATTGCATGAAACATTTGGTGAATTTTGCTTCCACTTATCCAATTTTTTGTTTTACTTTTACCCCCCTTAAATCAAGCTCTTTTCATCAGCCAAACTTATTTTTCCTCTTAAGGAAGCCAAAACCAATAATCCTTTGTTTTGCTTTCAGACAAAACCATTTTGGTAGCCAAAAGTGAAAGAACACAAATGATTCTTTTGCTTCCATAATGAAAATTGCCAGGTAGTCAAAGGCCTCATTCACAGGAGCTGGCGCTAAACCAGTGTTCCTTATTGCATCCCCTTTGCTACTCTGACAGCAAAATGGTTTTCTAATGTTGTTTTTTTTCCTAAGGGGTGCCCATCTGAAGGGATTTTTGGGATGGGAAGGAAGGTCCACACTGAGATGATGCTCATGGCATACCCTGAAGGTGTTGGGGGGACCCACCACTCCACAGGAACATGCAGGAAACTTCTTGGTGCCCAGTGGACGTGGTTTAAGCCATAATGATGAATGTTTTAAGTTGGGCCAGTCTTAAATAGACTGGAGGAAGGGTTGGTTGGGAAAAAGTGAACAATAATCATGTTGAGAAAGAGGAATGAGGAAACAATAGTTCTTTGCTAAAGGAGAACTGAGGGGGAAGCTGGAAGGTTGTGAAGGGCTTTAAAAAATGTCAGGCAAAACAAATCTCCTTTACCATGATTTTTTTGTAGCTGGTGAAAATGTTTCAGTGACAGAAATCTGTTAGTGAAGCAGAGTCTTTTATTGCCACGGGCTCATTTATCTGCTGGCTCTTGATCTCCAGCATTTCTGAGCTGTGGGAGAACCCAGTTGTACCTTGGTGCTGCATAAACAACATGGTAGTGCTCCCTCTCCTGAGCCCAGCTTTGAAGGGTACCTGAGGGGATAAAACAAATCAAGTGGGGATCCCCCAGGAATGTGGTTAGGAAGAAGCCTGTGGGTGAAGTTTTCTGGCTGCCTGCATACCAGCCAAGATCTTAATAAACTCCCAACAGTGCAGGGATATCAAAGAGTCCAAAGAGAATTGTGTCAGAAGTTACAATTTCTCCTGAGAGGGAGGCATTTCCACCTCAGCAAGTTAAGAAAAGAATTTGGTGATCCACTCAGCCTCATGGCACTGAGTTCTTCTGCTCATGTTGAGCCACATCTCCTGGCTGCCCTAAACCACCTTTCTGCTCAGCCCTACACTCCTCCTCATGCCCCCCAAGATGCTGAGTCCTGGAACCTTCCTATCCCCTGAAGAAATAAACCCACAGGATTTTGCATGCCAGGCCCATTTCCCAAGAAAATGAAAAGAGCTTCATTCAGCTCGTGAGGCCCCAGGAGCTTCTCCCACAGCTGTCATTGCAAAGCTCTACCTGAGCCCAGGTTTCCATGACCCAGCTGGCAGAGAAGTCCTGATGGGTTGGTGGCACCAAAGCCAGATTATGCTCAGCACTCTGTCCTGGTGCCCACCTTCACTACCTCCACTGATGCTTTCACCTCTTCCCCCATTTATATCCCATTTTAAGGCCTTTTTTGGCAATGTCCCATGCCACATCTACATAAACACTTCACCTTACAGCAGAAAGGTGGAAGAGGCACCACACATCCCCCCAACAGTCCCTTCTCCTGCCTCCCTCCAGCCCCTCAATATTCTTGAAAGATGTGACATGAGGAGGTCAGAGATGCTCACAGAGCTTTGGCTCCCTGACACCATTGTTCCTGCCAGCATCTGCAGTTCAAATCAGAAGCTGGGAGAACATTGGGCTCTTGGTAAGGGTCTCCCCAGTGTGTCACAGTGGCCATAATGTGTAGCCAAAATGGTGGGTAATTATTGGGAAAAATATTCCATTTTGGGGGCAGGAATGGGGGATGGACACCCTGCCATGCTGTGCTGTTCCATTCAAATGGAAAAATCAAGGCGGTAGCGAGGATGAGGCATCAGTCACTCACAGGTATAACCAAGGCACAAAATCTGAGGTCTCCCCAGCTGGAAGGAAGATTTAAGAATGCCATTTCTTTGGTATTTCAAGGAGAATTAAGGTTGGGATGATATGGACATGCTGTTGACAAGTTATTGTGGTTTAAGCCCAGCTGGGATCTCAGCCCCACTCACTCCCCAGGTGGGACTGGGGACAGAATTGGAGGAGTAAATCTAAAGAAACCTGTGGGTTGAGATAAAGACAGTTTAAATAGGTAAAGCAAAAGCTACACACACAAGCAGAGCAAACCAAGAAATTAATTCCAGACTTCCTGTGGGTGCTCAGATGCTCATCCCCAGGACAGCAGGGCTCCCTCACATTTGGAATGGTGACTTGAGAAGACAAACACCATCACACCAAAAATTTCTTGCTTCTTTCCTCACTTTTATATGCTGAGCATGATGCCATAGGGTCGGGAATATCCCTTGCATCAGCTGGGGTCAGCTGTCCTGGCTGTGTCTCCTCCCAGCTCCTTGTGCATCCTCCTCACTGGAGGAGCAGGAAGAGCCTTGATGCTGTGTCAGAACTGCTCAGCCACAGTGAAAACATCCCTGGGTTATCAAGACTGTTCCCAACACAAATCCAAACCACAGTCCTATGAACAAAATGAACTCTACCCCAGCCAAAAACAGCAGACAAGTATTACCCCTTAAGAGTATGATGTTTTAAAAAAACAGTATAGTTACATTGCTGTTTTCTCCCACACAGTCACATTTCCACTACTATAAAGCAGCTTTATAGGGCCACAGACTGGTTGATCTCCCCATATTGGGCAAGCTACAGCAATACCAAGCATTTCTTACAGCTGGGAATCTGCACCTGCCACCAAATCCCTGTCATTAAATCAGTAGAGCCTTGATATATACACAAGCCCATCATCTGTGCCTTTAAAAACTCTTCCCAGCACATAAAGCTCAGCCACTTAGGAATACTTTTCCCTAAATACTTCAGTGTTTTGCTCCCCCTCATTTCCAAGGGTTTGAATACCTTGTTGCACACCTTGTAAAGCTATTTAGGGTTCCGAGACTGTGATGGATTGGTTTTGATCTGGGCCATAAGTAGTTTTGAAAATCCCTCCACATGTGAACAATGGCATTTAAAAAGAGGTCATGCAACCAAATTGCTTTGAACTCTAATGGCGTTTAAGCCTCTAAACTCTTTAGGCTTACTTGAAAATCCAGTCATGAAGTTTAGATTATTTTAACCTAAGAAGAATTGGAGGTAAAGTACTGAAAACTGCATCCCTCCTGGGCCTGCAGTGCTGAGCACGTGTATTGGAGGGGAAATCAAAAGTAGCTATAAATAAAAACCTGTGTAGTGTTTTTCTTAAAAAAGGAACAACAACAAAAAAAAAAAAAAAAAAAAAAAAAAAAAAAAAAAAAAAAAAAAAAAACGAAAAGCAGAAAACGCAAAATATCAATTTATTAATTAGGTTATTAAAATGCTTCTGGTCTCAATATTCAAATTTGCCATTAGGCACTGATGAAGCTTAAGTTTAAACACGATGCAATATTTGGATTTTAGAACAAAAAATGGAAAAAACCCCTCCACAAACATCCCACACACACCAACCTTTAGAAGGCATCCTATGAGCATCAAGTGCCAAATTGATTATAAGGAGTTTTGTACAGTGAGGGTGGTGAGGCCTGAGTGGTGGTAGATTCCCCATCCCTGGAAGTGTCCAAGGCCAGGTTGGATTTGTAGCAGCCTGGGCTGGTGGAAATTGTCCCTGCTCAGAGCAGGGAATGGGATGAGATGAGCTTTAAGGTCCCTTCCAATCCAAACCACCCCATGATTCCATGATCTTTGAGGGGACAGGCACAGCCACAAATGGCACCACAGCTTTCCTGCACTGAAACCACCAGGAGTGTGAGCTCAGGCAGGCTGAGCACAAGGATTGCCCCAAAGTCCTCCAAAATCTTTTTATCCCAGTTCAGGAAGGTCCTTGACAGTGAGACCTTCCTTTCACCCACTGCAGCGACAGCTTTCAGCCAATTCTGGAGTCTGGGGAAGCTCTTTGCTTTCCATTTCAACTGAAAAATTGAGAGAAATTATTTATTTTTTTACCAGTGCAGTGTGGCAAGGCAATACCAGGTCTGGCTGCTGCTGTGAAATCCATCACTGCCATTCCTGCAAGGACAAGGATGCCCATGGTATCCTTGGTGCTGATTTTCTGCCACAGGGAATTTCATCATCTCCTGTGGACGTGCTGCCTCTCAATGATCTGCACAGTTAAAAGGAGTTCATACACCAAGGTGCCAGGGAGATCAATGTGTGAGACTCCTCTGCCAGATGTCAGGGTGGCCTTTGGGTGCAGCATCAAGAAATCAAATTTCCAGCAATAATTTGGCTTTTCCTAGACTGCACAGAGTGATTTTACTTGAATTCATTCTCAGTTCTCCCTCATGCACACTTCACACACTGCATCAAGTCTCCAGATGAAGGGGAAAAATTGCCCATTTCCCTAACCATTTAAAAATTCCTTGATTGTATACAACAGTTTCTGGGTTTTCTCTCCTCCCTCCCCTTTACTTGGTGATACTGTTCTCCCTTTGGTGCTATTTCAGTATGAAAAAAACTGATTTTAATTTAATTTAAGAATGAAAAAGCACACATTTAATAAAGTTTACGGGTACTGAGAGGCTGTGCTCTCTTTTTGCTGGTGGCAGCAAGCTGGAAAGAGGGGGCAGATTTATGAAAAGAGGGGGGAAACCACAAAATTACTCATTTGTGTCTGATTTTCATCTCCTAAACCTAACTCATTCTATGGTTTTGCCTTCTGTGAACTCCCCAGTGGCATCTTTGGCATTGTTCCCATGACCTCTTGTCTTCTACCACTTCAAGGTCAATGCCATACTCCTTTCTTTAAATTGCAAAAATCCTCAAACAGTCAAGTCTGCCTGTGTCCCCCAACGCTCAGCCCTTTGCTGTCCCTGGCCCTGCCACGTCCACAGCAGTTCTCCACTGAGATGGATGAATTCCTGCTTCCCCTGACCTGGGGAGTTCAGGAATGGTCCCAATTCACAGTGCACTGTGTGAAACCTGAGGGGAAAGGAATTCCTCAAGAAATATATACAGTGGAGAAGCCCCCCTATATCAGGTTTGCTGTGTGGTCAAGTAAAATGATATTCTATTTACTTTTTTTGGTGTATAAACAGATTAAGTCCCAGGGAAAATATGCTCCCAAACTTCATAATATTTTATTAAACCACTGAAGTTTAATATAATCTTTTGGCTTCCACAGAAAAATTTTCCATTTCTTTTCTGAGCACCTTTGATTTTATTTTCTTTTAATTACCGTTATCCAGAGTTAACAATCTTGGGTTTGCACTCCACCCAGAAAGGGCTATCCAGATTAGAAGTGGGGAATTTTGCTGAAATACAGAAATATCCACGTGGCACTGAGAAGTCAGCAACACCTGGGCAGAAAACTCTGGAGAAACCAAGCTGCAGAATTAATTCCACTCAGCCAGGCGGTAACAAGGCTGCATTGCTCAGGTCACAGCATTTGTTACTGAAGACATTGTCCAGCCATGGCTTTTGTAGAGAGTTTTACCTCCTTCAACCTCTGCCTGTCCACACGGCCGTGCTGTGCCTCCAGTCTGGAGACAGCTCCATGGGGAAAGCTCTCGTTACCTCAGGTCCAACACTGCACCATGGACACAACTCTGGGTTGTCACCCATCAGGGTGTGGAGCTGCAGGAGAAGCCAACACCACGCTGGGCCTTGAGCACACAGCTTGGCCCCTGTCTTGGTTTGAACACCAGGTGTTTGCTAAGGAAGGCAGGAGCCTCCCTTGGAATGGAGAACGCTATCCCCTTCCCTCCTAATTATTATAATTTTGAATTTAAGGAGCTCTCAGGTGAAGATATGGGAATAGGAATAACAGTTCTTTATTAGGGGAACTAAAATTAAAATGCAGTATTACAAAAAAACCCCAAACCCAGTGCCAGAGTCAGGACCCCAGCTGTCCCCTGTGGGTCAGGGGTTGGTGGCAGTGCCATCCCACGGTGGCTGCAGCCCTCCTGCAGTGGCAGATGTGGCTCTGCTGGAGCAGGGATCCTGCAGAAAGGGGCAGTTTTCCTCTGAAGCTCCAGTGGTGATGGATGGGCCTGGTTTTCCTCTGGGAATCCAGTGGCAAAGGCTCCTTGGTGTTCCAAACCCCAGATTGGATCCAGGTAGGAATGTTTGGCTCCTGCCCTGGGTGAAGCATCTCCCAATGGCTGAGGTGATTTTAGCAGCCATGCAGTGACATTCTCTGGCCCATCAGCAGCAGATCTCTCCCTGGATGGAGGATGGGTCCTGGCAGAGAAAAGAAAACTGCCCCAGCTGGTTTTTAACAGCTGGGCCATGAACAGAGGGTTACCCCACTCCAGTTTCAACAGCTGGTGATGGAATCCACGGTGCTGGGTACAGCCTGCACTGCAACCCAAGACATCGCCTGGCCTTCCAATTCTGCTGGCCAAGGAACGCCCTACAGGCAGTCTGGCTTGTGGGGAAAGCTGCTGGGAGCCAAGCAAAGCCCCTCAAGAAAGACTCAGTGCCTGCATTCCAGCAATTCAGCATCATTAACCAGGAATAATAACAGCCATCATTGTGTCTTGGTTCTTAAGATAGCTGTGTGACTTCTGGAGGCCAAATTCGCCGGTGTGAGCGTTACCAGAGGTCCTCAGTGCAGCAGAGCAACTTTGAATGTTGCTTATCAGCCCCAAGAACTTCTCCCTGCCATTCAGACCAGCCCTGGAAATGGAAGGTACTTCTTCACAGGCACAGCAGCCTCTCTGAGTTTCTCCGCTAATGCCCAGGCAATGGTGAGGCCAGAGTTTCTCCAGATCATTTCTTCTGTTCTTCCACCAACCGCTGTGATTTAGGGCACGTGAGCAACAATCTAATGGAAATGACTGAGAGGTATTGGCTGGGGAGCACTTATCTTCCCTGGAAGAGAATCGATAAATTTTCCATCCTGCTCACTTCTGGGGACCCCCATGGCTGGGCACAGAGGAGATGGCAACAGAGTGAAAACATTCTCCTGAGAAGGACAGGTTTAAGAGCACAGAGGGAAGAGGCCAAAAGCATCCTATCGACAGGGCAAACGCAGATACCAATCTAATTACTCATCTTTCTGCACACTCACAGCTCTCCAGGGCTCTGCCAGTGCAAAATGACCACCAGTGGTCTCCTGGGATCCATGGCTTTGGGATGTGCAGTGCTGCCTGTGCCCTGAGCACGGTCCCCCTGCAATTTGAGCAGGCTCCAGAGAGGAGCAGGGCTGGTGGAGGCAGAGGGAGCACCCCACCAGGGTCCCCAGCATGTCACCAGCCCAGCAGCATCACCAGATCTGAATGATGGAATTCCAGGGGCCATTTCCCTTCTGGGTTCAATCAGCTCTGTTAAGTTCAGACAGGGTCTGTTGGCCCTACAGTCCGAGGATTGCAATTTAGGGGCACATCCTGTCCCACAGGCACATCTCTACCCACCTGCCATGAGAATTATAGAGACAAAACCAATGGCAATGATACACCACGACTTAGAAACCCCCTCACTGTTACCCTTTCCTTTGACTCGAACCCAGTGTTGTCCTGAGACCAGACTGTATCATTTTTCACAACAGGAAGATTCAAGGTTAAGTGAAGAAATTATTTGTATGACTCCCCCTGGGAGCTGTTGGGGCTCAGGGCACGGCCAGCTCTGCCTGTGTAAATTGGATATTAACCCCTGTACATCTGAGTGAGCAAGATGTGAGCTCTCCCTGGCCTGCAGTGACCCTGGTGTGTGGAAGATGCTGCTGATGTTGTAAAGGACTGCACATACACATCTGGGATCATATCTGGGCTTTCACCAGCTTAGAAAAGCTTTTAAATGGTAGAATTGACCTTTTCCCAGCAGAGCCTGATCCCAGGTGCAGCATTCCAAATCAGATCCCAGGTGCAGCTTTTCAGACCAGATCCCAGGATGGTTTGGGTTGGAAGGGACCTTAAGGATTATCTCATTCCACCCTCCTGCCATGGGCAGGGATACCTTCCACGATCCCAGGCTTCTCAAAGTCCTGTCCTTTGACATTTCCAGGGATGGGGCATCCACAGCTGCTCTGGGATCCCAGGGAATGGGCATCCAAAATCAGAGTTTTATGCTTGAACCATCTAAACCTTTCTCAGACATGGTGTGCCCTGGATGGGGAGGGCATGGGGACAGGGAGGTGTTTGCGATGTACGTTGGACCCTGGGCATTGTCACTCCAGAGGACAATGCCACTGAGGAGCCTGCAACCACAGCCTGGACAGCCAAACTATCCCACTAGCCTGGGAAATTCATCCTGGTTTGACACCCCATATTTTACCAGCTTTACTGAAGAGAAAATTGTCATATGCTTCTACTTTTCGAGGAGCTGAGCTGTCCTTTTCATAGCAGCTGCCAGCATAAATATACATGAGAAACAGGTTTTCAGTTCCTGAGAAATGTCTAAAAATTGTAAACAATCCTCAAGTCATATGGGGATAAACAGTCAGAATTTCAATATTGTTTATAGTTTAAAAAAGTAACAGTTGTCTGAGTCGAGTCAAGCCAAGTCCTTTTGAATAGATAATTTTCAAACATTTGGTTTCAATTCTCTCAAACCTTCAGTAGAGAAGTCCCATTCATGGAATATTTAACTTACAATTCAAAATGAAAAGTATTACGGAGTAGAAAACTGGATCTTTCCATTTCAAAAAAAAAAACCGGCCTCAGATACTGAACCGTCTTGAAAACTCTCTTTAGAAAAAAAAGAAGGAACAAAACCACTCAGCCAAGAAGTTTATTCAGGCTGTTCTTCTGCTGCTGAAAAATCCAGTTTTGCTGAGTTAGTTGTTTGTTTCACTTAACAAACAAGAACATTCCATCAAAAATACAGTCCTGCTTGTCAGGCTGAGAGCAGCCACATCCCTCTCTGTCCCCAGCCCTCCAGCCTTTCAGCATTCCCCTCACTTCACCTCCCACTCCAGCTCAGAGGTTCTGCAACCAGGGAGAGTGGAAAAGAGAGCTCTTTAATTTCCTCTTTGCATTAGAGTTCATTAGGAAAAATTCCAGAGGCCCCTCATTGTGACTGAATTTGCATGTCTTCTGCGGATGCTTAAATTATATTTTCCTATGGGTTTTTTCTTCCCCTTTTCATGTGTCTTTCCTGTATCCCTAACACTCGTTTGCTTCCTTGCTCTCAATTAATTCCTGAAATAATTTATTTCACTTCTGTCACTGTTTCTTATCTGGATGGCTCACACAAACAGAATTTGTTAGTTTTGTTGGTAGGAAGTTATTTATTTAAGCTATTTGTTAGTATTAGGGAATAATCAGTCAATTTACATGGCAGGGCTCCTTTTGCCAGGCTGGATAAGACATCTCTCAGGAAGTAAGGAAAAGTTACTCAAAAGCTTTACTGGATGCATTTTGGATGCTTCACTTCCCCTCCTAAAATCATAGAATAATTAAGTTTGGAGAAGCCCTGTAAGATCATCAAATCCAGCCATTAACCCAGAACTGCCATGTCCACCACTAAACCATGTCCCCAAGTGTCACATTTGCACATTTTTTTGACACTTCCAGGGATGATGATTCCACCACTTCCCTGGGCAAAAATGCAGCAGATCTGATGGGTTTTTGAACCAGAATTTAGTTCTTCACTCAGAGGGAGGTGAGGCCCTGGCACAGGGTGTCCAGAGCAGCTGTGGCTGCCCCTGGATCCCTGGAAGTGTCCAAGGCCAGGCTGGATGAGGCTTGGAGCAGCCTGGGATAGCAGAAGGTGTCCCTGCCCATGGCAGGGATGGGAATGGGATAGTTTTTCAGGTCCTTTTCAACGAAAACCATCCTGTGATTCTAATAAATCAATTGACATTTTGGTTTGGATTATTGTTGCTGTCCCCTGATCCAGGTTTCCTGGATGGACAAGGGTGTGAGTTTATTTTCACCAAGAGGTGTTCATGTGGGAGACTGGAGCTTTTGGAGCTCTGGCAAATCCTCTGTGCAGAGGATCAGAGAGTTCCTGCCCTGAAATGCAGTGGAGGCAGCAGCAAAAAAACAGAAAAAAAAGGGCTCCCAGATGTTTCACTTGACTTTGCATCAGGCTCTTTGCTACCTGTGTGGCCTTGGCAGAGCACTGGAGTTTCTTGGATGTGAGCTCCCATGCTCCTGTTGGATCCATCCCAAGGCAGGGATCTGGCTGGTGGTCAGAGAGGAGACGCCAAGCTGCAGCTATTTCCTCCTTCCTCTCCCAACCCGTAGGCTGTACTCCAGTATCTCTGCTGAGAGAAGAAGTTTTTTGTTAATCAAATGAAACAGAGATGGGAGGGATGAACAGGAAGGTTTGATGGAGCTGCAGGTGGGCAGCTCCACATAACTGGAGAGCAGCAGCTGTCTCTGTGGTCTTGCAGAAGTGTCCTTTGTGCTTCACCCTGCTTCTCTATTCCACCTCCAGCTTGGCCTTGGAGCAGTGATGCTTTTCCACCTCTTCCTTCCTCCCAGCCCTTCTCCCCCTCACACACACAGACACTCAGTGTGGGTTTGGGCACTGGCTAACCATGCTGGCCACACTGCTCCCCCAGAGCTGCCCACACACCTCTTGGAGAAAACAGTGACTAATTCTGACAGTTACAGGGTTTGGGGATTTCCATGACCAGCCCTTGGC
Organism: Certhia americana; assembly: GCA_018697195.1. Taxonomy (NCBI): domain Eukaryota; kingdom Metazoa; phylum Chordata; class Aves; order Passeriformes; family Certhiidae; genus Certhia; species Certhia americana. Next base: position 2,581,025 of record CM031873.1, read on the forward strand.
CCTCATCCTTTCATGTGCCAACCACCCGAACCCAGAATGAAGCAGACAAATGAGCTCCAGGGCGTAAAAATCACTCTCTGCCTTAGTAATCTCAGTTCCAATAAATTGGCATATAAACTACCAGTTTCCTTTGGTTACTCCCTGTTGGAAACTCCTTTTCCAAGCTCCCCTTCCTTTCCAGCACCACCACACCCATGTCCAACCAGACATGACACCAAGAACTCCTGCAACTCTCCATACACACTCTCCATCCTCAGGCTTAGATTCAGGCACTTTGCCCCATGGTCATCATCCTCAATCATCCTCCTTTTTATGCAACATCCTGCAAGCACTGAAATTCAGCCAGGTTTGGGAGATATTGATGGGAGAACAGCTGATCTCTGCAAAGTGATCTGTGAGCCAGCTCAGGAGGATTTTGTATTCCAAGACAACTGGAGAAAATTTCTGCTTTTACATCGAATTCCTGGCTACCTTTTGGCAGGAGGCTCCCACACATAAGGAGCCTGTGCATAAGGTCTTGTTTGAAGATTTCCTGCACTTGGCATCCTTGCATTCAGGTTAGGTACTGCAGAACATCTTGTATCATCCACATCAACTCCCATCCATCCCAGCAAGGTCCTGCTCCTTCTGACTCCATCTCCATGCTGCCAATCAAGAGTTGAGCTGGTGTCCTGCAGCTGGTGGGTCTAGCAGTCACTGCAGCCAGCTTAAGCTGCAAAGTTCAGTCTCCAAAGAGCCAGAGAAGGCTGTGGGTGGAGCTGGCTGGGACTTGCAGGCAGGGAACCCCTCCCTGTGCTGTGTTTCCACATCGAGTCAGCTCTAATGGGAAATGACAGCTCATGAAAGCTGCTATTCATGGCCCTCTAAAGACTTCATCAGCCCCCCTGCTCATCCCAGCCCCTCTATGAGACTCACTCTGGCTTGATTCCAAGCCTAGAGACAGAATTGTCTGGAGAATCCATGGCAACCCCAGGAGCTGGTGCTGCTCCAGGGTTTTCCATCGGTGCATCCCAGCTGCTCGTGGAGCACAGCCACAAGCTGGGTCCTGCCCCACCCAGTCCCATCCCAGCTCTCCTGTCCAGCTCATGGTGTGGTTTTGGTGCCACTCTGATGGTCACCAAGGGCTGTCTGTGCAGGCTTCTTCAGTATTGAGTACCTCCACAAATCACTCCAGATGTGTTCATGTCTTGGGACACAACACAGAGCAGCCACAACATCTACCACTCTGCTCTTTATCTGGCCACTTTCATCCCTCCAAACCCTAAATGCCTTCTCCAAGCCCAGGGGCTCCTAGACATCCCCCTTTTCTCAACTTTGTCAGCTCTAAAAAACTTTTAGTTAAAAGACTTTTCATTTTAAAGACTTTTAGTTTCCACCAATAACCACTGGGGTGGCCGCCTGCACAAAGGATCTGAAATTTAGAATTTAGGTAGGATCCTCTCTGCAAGGTCCTGGGCAGCTGCACACCTGTAGATGTAAGCTGAGGAGCTGGAGAAGGGTTCAGAGAAGACCCATGAGAATGGGTAAAGCCCTGGAAAACCCTGGAAATCCTGCCATGAATGAAGTAAAATCTATCCTGCTTAATGGCAACCTTTCTGTAAAGTCTGTAAGAGAAGAGATCCAAGACCTTCAAGAACCTGAGCTTGGACCAGGGCCTTTGGCCACTCATTTTGGTGCTAAGTTTGATCATCTAGGTCTGGATTTAATTGTCCTCTGTTGCAAGCTGTCCAGCTGTGCTATAGAGTGGGAATTAATTCTTTTATTTATACCTCACAGTTCTGAGACTTAATGGATGTAAATTACTTTACTCCGCAGAAACACACCACCTAACTACCAGGAAAATAATTCCTACCCATAGGCCCTAAGACTGCGAGACAGGCAGTCAAATGAAAAGGTAAATTTCCTTTTTTGAAAAGAAATCTCAAAAAAATCAGCTCTTACCTCTGAAACCCTGACTGTGGCATCATTTTACAAGGAAAGGGTTCCTGCACAGGATACTGAGAGACATTTCAGCAAGGATGACTTGGTGGGTAAGGAGATGGTGGCAGGGTGCCAGGTGTGGCCAGCAGGAAAGGACAGAATTCCTCCATCACAATCTAACATTTCTGGGCTCGTCCATCTCCTGGGACAAGCCCTCCCATCCCCACCTTTGCACTCAGTGGGAATGCTGCCCAGAAGGGATCTCACTACAGCTCTGGAGCTGATTCCTGCCATGCAGCACTGGTGGGTGCTGTCTGCAGGAATGCTCATGCTCCATTGTCGTGGTTTGAACCACAGGTGTGTGCTAAGGAAGGCAGAAGCCTCCCTTGGAATGGAAAATTTGAACCCACTTCCTCCCAATTATTATAACTTTGAAATTAAGGGGCTCTCAGGTGAAGATATGGGAATAGGAATAAGAGTTCTTTATTAGGGGAACTAAAATAAACAATAAAACAAAAACACATGCAGTATTACGAAAGTGAAAAACAAACAAACAAATAAACAAACTAAAGCCAGTGCCAGAGTCAGGATCCCAGCTGCCCTCCTGTGGGTCAGGTGTTGGTGGCAGTGCCATCCCATGGTGGCTGCAGTCCCAGTGGCAGATGTGGCTCTGGTGAAGTGATGCTCCTGGAGAAAGGTGGAGTTTTTCCTCTGAGGATCCAGTGGTGATGGATGGGCCAGGTGTTCCTCTGAGAATCCAGTGGAAAAGGCTGCCTTGGTGTTCCAACTCCCAGATTTTTATCCAGGTAGGAATACTTGGCTCCTCCCCCTGGTTGGAGCATTTTCCAGTGGGATGATGGAATTCTACCAGTGACACTCACTGGCCCATCAGCAGTAGATCTCTCCCTGGAGGGAGGATGGGAAACTGCCCCAGCTGGTTTTTGACATTGGCCATTGACAGACAATTACCCCACCCCAGTTTCAACAGATGGTGACAGAATCCAGAGTTTTGGTGACATTTTGCACTGACACCCATGACATCCAACAGCTGTCAAACCAAGGGGGTCACCTGAGATGGACCAAATGAGCATCATCAGCTTCCTAAAGCCAGGTGCCAGAACTAAATCAGCCACCAACTGAGAAGGAGAAGGAGTATTTGAAAGTGCCTCAGGACAACATCCACAAGACAGCATCAATTCCATCCCTGATATCCTGGAACCCAGCAAAGCTGCTTTTTGTGTCTGGCTGTTGAACAAGACCAACCCAGCACTTCTGGCACGCAGTAACACCCTGTCTTCCATTGTGGAGTGAGAGGAAGGGGTTCCAAAGAGCCATCATTAATATATTTAGCCAAATACTACCTCATTGCTTTCATGCCTGCCCATATCCATCATCCACTCATTTTCCCTTTAGCTCTTTGCTAAGGACCTACAGCAAGCAGATTTCAGCCATCCCCCTTTGGTGCTGTCACAGTGGAGACCTTCACATCCAGGGGAGCTCAGTGTTCAGCTTTTCCAGGAGAGTGGGGCACTGTGTGGCTGGGATTTTGAGAGGGGCTGGGGGGACCTTGACCTGCTGCTACTGACTCTGAAGAAGAAGGACTAAGGGATCTGTTTCCCCGGAAGGATTTACATTTCCACAGCAGACTTTCAACAGCATTAACAGCCAAACCTAAGAAGAAAAATGTCTATTTGTGGGTAATAAAGACAGACAGATGCCCCTGCATGCAAACTGCCAGTGCCTCTGAGACAAGAGGCTCTAAATAAATAATAACGAATCGTAGAGCTGAATGCACAGTTGCTATTTGCATCATAAATAAATGAGGAGGCTTTTATTTACTCATTCTGGGGGCAGAGCACAAACCAGAGGAAATCCTCAGAGATCCCACACCAGAGACTGTCATTAGCTCAGCATAACTCCTCTTCCCCCTCCAGCTGTTTTCCCCAGGAGATGCTCCCACTGCTCATCAGTGAGAGGGAGAACCCACATGAGGTCTCCATCACGATGGAGAGCTCAGCTCCCTGCTGGAAACAGGAGGATGGAGGAAATGCACTGTGGAAAGTGACCTGGGTATCCTGGTCAATGGCAAGCTGGACATGAGCCAGCAGTGCCCTGGTAGCCAGGAGGGGCCAGCCTTGTTTTCCTGGTTTAGGGCAAATTCAGGGAGAAACCTCCAAGTGGGATCCCTCTAGAAAGCAAATCTAAACAGCCTCTCCCTCAGTTAGTTCAGGAAAAAAAAAATTCCTTGGAGGAAAGTGGAAAAAAATTGTTTATTTAACAGGCAAAGCACTTCCCAGCACTCTAAATGAACAATACTAAACAACAAAAGCTCTCTCTGCTCTGCAGGGATGATAAATTCAGAAAGTCTCTGCCATGGGTTGTAGTTTGTTCACTCCGTTGTTGTCAGTCCCTCAGTGCTGGGAAATGCCGGGCCCAGCCCAGGCCTGGTGGGCACAGCTCTGAGCTCCTGGGGCTCTGCTGGGTTTAGTCCAGAGCAGGTTAGAACAGCTCCAAGGACAAGGAAGAAAAACCACAATCCAGAGAACTTCTCTGCTTCAGCTGGCCAAAAACTAACAAAAAACAAAGCAGAGCTCTGTCCTGCTGTCCTCACTGCAGACAGAACAGGCTGTGTGTGAAGGAAAGCTGAAAACTCTGATCTTTATATTTTGAAAACAACCACCTCAGACATTCCACTGCTTCTCCTTCACTCTTAGATCCAGTTTTAAAGGTGCAAAACTTATTTCTGAGCTAAACAGATGAATGGGGAAACAATTCAGCATCAGCCCAGGACACTTGTGCTGGGGGCATCAGGCCCAGCATTGCTGGCCAGGTAAGGGAGGGGATTGTCCCACTCTGCTCTGCACTGGAGCGGCCTCTCCTCGAGTCTGGTGTGCAATTTTGGGCACCACATTAAAATAAAGACATTAAACTATTAGAAAGCATCCAAAGGAGGCCGTGAAGATACTGCAGGGCCTCGAGGAGACGCTGTGTGAGGAGTGGCTGAGGGCACTTGGTCTGTTCAGCTGGAGAAGGCTGAGGGAAAACCTCAGGCAGTTGCAGCTTCCTGGAGAACGGCTGCCATGAGGATGGGTGACAGCTCAGCCAAAGCAAACTGCTTTGGTTTTCCAGTAAAACATTCCTTTTTGGATCAAAAAAAGGTTGTTTTACCTTCTGGGACATGCACATTAGGGTATGGAATCTTTCTGTAGAAGGAGGGTAGGTTTCCTCTGGGCCCAGGTAGGTCATTTATTCATGGAATTGCAGAATGATTTGGTTTGGAAGGCACCCAAAGAAGAATTCCACTTCCCTGCCATGGGAGGGACATCTTCCACTATCCCAGGGTGCTCCAAGCCCCATCCAGCCTGGCCTTGGACACTTCCAGGGATCCAGGGACCACCACAGCTTCTCTGGGCACTCTGTGCCAGGGGCTCACCACACTCAAAGTCAGGAATTTCTTCATAAAATCCTACATCTGTCCTCCTGCACAAATTCAGTCCCACTTTTCCCATCACTCCATTGTCCAAAGTCCCCTTCCAGCTCTCCTGGATCCCCTTTAGGCTCAGAAAGGGGCTCTAAGGTCTCCCTGGAACCTTCTCTTCCCCAGGCTGGCACAAGGGTTGCTCAGGCAGGAGGACTGCTGGCTTGAACTTCTCCAGGGCACAAGACTTTGGAGTTTTATCATTTGCTGCTTTCAAACAGCTGGGGTTTGGGCAGCTTTCTAGGTCATAAGAAAATTAAGAAAAACAAAATTTCCGCTGTTGGCACTGCCTGTGTCATGGACAGCACACATGATGCATTTCAACTGAGAAGATTAACGTTTTGCTGTCCTATAAACAACTGCAAAGAAGCTCTGATAATAGGAAATGTCAGAATTCTTACTAAGAGCAGAATTAGTGCCTGCCTGTAGCACATCGTGCTGCCTTCAGCCAGCTTTTTATATGTCATGTCAGCACCTACAGGCTGCAAATACTTTCCTATCATCTCCTCTAGCCTCCAGTCTCCAGGAACTTGCCTGACTTCCCTAGAACTGTTTTGGATTTACACTGGCTGTGCTGCAACCAGGGTTTTGGAGCAGCCAGGGTAGACTGAGGCAAGGCAATCCTGCTGCTCCAAAACCCAAGGAGTCAGGACCTTTATACAGCAGGAGGATGGAGGAAATGCACTGTGGAGCTCTCCTTTTCCTTGGCAGAAATCTGCATCCCTCTTTCAGCTGGAGTGGAGCTGTGGGGGTTTTCAGCAGTGGGGCATGGAGTCCTGTGCCCTTGGTGAGAGCAGAGCCCAGTCCTGGGTCTGAGTCCAGCAAGAATGAACTGCCCAGTTCAAGAAAGAAACACTCAGGTTATTCCAGTCTGGATGGAAGGTGAGCACACAACAGGAGAGGCTCCCTGGAACAGAGTCTGGACAGAGTTAAAGGAATCAATCAGGGATTTATTAAAAGCCCTTCAAAGGATGCACCTTAGGCAGGGCAAGAGCCCGGCCAGGACTGCACCCAAGATGGAGCCAAGGTGGAGCCGAGTCAGGAGTTTCACCCTTTGATCACTTTGGGTCCATTTCCACCTTGGCCTTCATTGTGCAATTCCAGCTCCAGGTTCTGCAGTCCCACCCTGCCAGCTTGCTCTCCTCACTTCTCTGCTGGTTGCACTTTTTGGGGCTGAGGCTGCAGCTTTGGTGTCCTTGGTTGTGGGGCTGCCAAAGGATTGTTGTGTGTGCCTGAGCTGTGAGCAGAGCTCGCTGACACTTTGTGTGGAGTTCAGAGTCACACCCCAGTGCAAGGCAGAGTCTGGAAATATAAAAGCTAAAACTGAAGGCATCACAGGCCAGACTGGGAGCAGTCTGTGCTGACACGCTGCCAGTCCCCACCATCCTCCCAGGGCTGGCTAACACACCTCCAGCTACATCACTGCCTCTTCCACTCACCTCCCCACCATCACACCCCTGCCCTCACCTCCTGAGCCCAGCTCTCCCATTCAGATGCAGCATTCCTTGAAGGCTTCTCAGGCCATTCCCTAATCTCTGCTAATGGATGGGATTTTGTCATGATCATCCCTTAAAGTCCTCCAAATAATCTCCCCTGGTGTTTAGGGCTGCTCTAAACATGGTATCTCTAAAAATACACCAAGAAATGAAAGAAAGCAGCTCCCCCAATTTTTTTAAACCAGGAAAATAAATGATGTGACTAATTATTCTGAAAAAGACTGTTTATAGTTTGGACCCTATAAAATAGAATGCATGATTAATTAAACTATCCGAGAATGTGCTGTTTTTCCTTTCAGCACAATCAAGACCTAAATCTGTGTCTCGCTCTCCCTCCTCTGAGCTGGAAATGGGTTTATGTTCCATCTTGCTTTAAATTATACCCATCAAGTTTATAATAGGACACGGTCTATTTTGTTGCCAAAACCTGCTCTGTAAGATCACCTATTAAACTGTATTTATTTTATTATGACAAACAAGAAAATGACAAAACAGCTACTGAACATCTTCTAATGAGGACCAAATGAGTCCCCTGGCACTGTTTCTGTTGTGCAGGGGCTGTTTTATTGTGTCCCCCACTCACCAGATGCCCAAAGGAAGACATGGGGCTTTATAAAAACCAAAGTCAGCCCCTGAGAGGTCACAGCTCTTGCTGGGTAGGAGATCCTGGTCAGGAGTTGTGTCCTGGGTGGGTCCAAACAAGGAAACTCTGCCCTTACACGAAACAAGGTGATGGGAGAGACCCTGACTGGTGTTCAGCCTCTTGCCTGGGGTGAAGGTGTGGGAAGGCAAGGTTGGTGTGGGTTGAGTTAAAGCTGAGCTGGTTCCTCAGTCAGTTCACTCCTCCTCCCAGCACCTCCAGCCCTGGGGATGAGACACCCTCAGCAGGAACAAGCCACGAATCCCAACCCCACCCCAGGAAAGACTGGCCTAAAAACACATTTTGAGGAGCCTGCTAAACTTGTGGGTGAGCACAGGGCAGAGAAAGTTTCCCCCCACACTACCTGGACACCACCAACCCCTCCAAAGTCTTTTAGCAGCACAGACTGTAGGAAACACTTTCTGGTCCCCAGCAAGCCTGGGTGAAACCAGCATGTACCTCACCCAGCCAGCAGGACCTGCTGCTCTCCAGGTAAAGAGGACAAGAGAGCAGATCCTAACCTGCCTCAGTGCCCCAAAGAGGAGCTCTGGAAGCCAGGGCCCCAGGCAGGAATGGGGGAGCATCACTGGTTTGGGGGGACCCCAACACAGCCCAAGCCCTGAGTGTCACTGTTAGTTATGAAACACACAGACTCCAATTGAAGCTCATTGTCTGCTTGGCAGATAGACTAGGGTAGGAGTCATGGAATCTCAGGATTTGTAACAAAAAGAGGTTATTAAATTGCAAACCCAGAGCAGAGGCAACACCAAAAAATTGCCCGAAGTTTTTAAAGAAAGAAGAAAAAGTGATATTTTGAAAAAGATATTTTTTCCCATTTTTCAATTGAAGCTCCAATTGAAGGCTAAAAAAGAGATATTCTTTATTAACAGATGGAACACCTTATATAAGGAACTTCACTAATTAAAAAGTGATTGGTGAATAGGAACACCACCTTCCCTATTACCATTGGCTAAGAGAGACAATGTGTTCTGTGTTATGGAAAACAGGGATGAAAACCACCATTTGTTGTTTTGAGAAAGAATTGTTTTTTGGAGAGTTTGTTTACAGGACTTCTCTTGGGAAAGTGAGAGTTTGTTTACAGGATTTCTCTTGGGAAGAAAAGATCATGACAGGCCTTCAGCTATGGAGTTTCAGAGACACCAAATTGTCAGCCCCACACCTGAGGGCAACCCTCTGCCTCCAGCACTCCAGGAAAGCAGTCCAGGAATGTCAAGCCAGGGGTGCCCATCTGAGCAAGAAGGGGGATAGACAGGCCTCTGGTTAACACGACAAAATTTCAAGATTTGGGTCTTTGTCAGAATTCTGAAACTTTCCTAGGAGGCACCAGCACTGTACAAGGCTGTGCTGGGCCATGGATCACTCTTTCCTCTGACACCCCATATCATCCTTTCTCCTAACTGACCACGCTCAAAAATGGTTTGATTTTTCTGTAAAGTGTGGCCCCCTCCAGCTTTTCCCTCAGCTGCTGCTCATCAGAGGAGATGCAATGTGGTTCCTCTGCACCCACCTGCCCCTCCTCTGTACCAGCTCCCCCCTGCCCAGCCCCACAGCAGCTCTCTGACCACAGCAGGGCTGAGACCATCCCCAGCAGGATAACCCTCCCTGCCTTCCCCACCCTCAGCTTTTGCATGGCAAAGTAGGGAATGCTGGAAATGCAAAGGCAGTCTCCATCAGCTGCTCCTCCTCTAACCCAGCTCTAACACACCTGGCTGGCCCCAAGTGTGAGCCAGCCAGGCACAGGGCAGGCTCATGCACATCCACTCCTAATATCCATGTTTTACCCCTTGCAATGAGGAGACCCTCTGGTGACCAGTACAAACGTGCCCCTGGCAGCGTGAGCTGTGTTATATGCGTGTCAAGCTCTTCAGCTTCAAAGGAAGAAAGCCAGCACTGTGTGGAGAGTGGGAGAGCTCTCAGAGAAATCCCTTCAGCCTGGTGTATGTTTTACTCTGCCAGACACCGAAACAGCCCTGGGATTTTCCTTATGAGCATTGACTTTGGAGGTTTCCCTCAGCTGAATCATTACTTATTATGGCACTGAACGACTGTTCTGCCTGGCTCTGGGCCACCACCATGGCAGTGGCCACATTCTGTAATGCTTTGGGATTCCCCATTAGAGGAGACTGAGCCTGCCCATGTTTCCTTGGCAGAAAAGCAGGCTATGACATGAGATCTGTGGCCAAAAATCACCATAAACCCAATGCTATTTCATTTCAAGTGACAGCTCCATTTACACTGCGGTGGGAATGAAGAAAGACCTTCCCCCACAATCCTATTTGTTTATTTTTCTCGTTACTAACGAGCACAAGGGCAAGTTTTTAACATTGGGCATGTCAACCCATCCCATTACAATAAACTCCTTCTGTATTGCACGAGCAGCTAGACACATGAATAATTTAACCATGGTTTAATCAACAGTAAACTAAAAGATTAATCAAGACCAACTATGGCATCTTTCCCTAAAAGAATTACAGACCAAGGCTGTGGCTCTGGTTTCACTGCACTAGAAGGACACTTAGAAGTGAGGTTTCAAACAAACCAGGGAACATCACCTGGATGCAGCAGGAAGAGGAAGGGAAGAGCCAGGCAGGAGCTTGGTGCTGTGCTTGCTACAGAGATGGAAATACTATGGAAAATGCAAGGAAAAGGGGCAGAGCCACTCAGCCAGTGAATATGAAAAGAGCATAAACACTTGGGCTAAGCAGAGGCCACTGGGAGGAGCAGCTATGGGCAGGAGGCAGGAGAATCACAGCCCTGGTGTAACCCCCAGGCAGGGGAAGAGTGAATGAAACAGTGCAGAAAGGATCATCCATGGACAAACACAGAGAGAGGAATCCATGGACACAGGGACAGGCACTCATGGACACACAGAGAGGGTCATCTATGGACACAGAGAGAGGAATCCATGAACACACAGAGAGGGTCATCCATTGATACAGAGAGGGACATCCATGGACACACAGAGAGGAACATCCGTGAAGGAAAACAGAGGGACATCCATGAACACAGAGAGGATCATCTATGGACAAAGAGAGAATCCATGGACACAGAGAGGGTCATCTATGAACAAACACAGAGAGAGGCATCTATGGACACACAGAGAGGAATCCATGGACACAGAGAGAGGAATCCATGGACAAAAGCAGAGAGGATCATCCATGGACACAGAGAGGGCCATCCATGGACACAGAGAGGGCCATCCATGAACACCTGCTGCTCTCACAAAAGGACCAGAGCACCACATTGCTCTCATTCTGCGTGGGAGCCTTCAGAGGCTGGCAGAGCTCTGGCTATGCTCAGCCCCTGAGAGCTGGACCTGGTGCTTTCAAGGGTAGGTCAGTAGCTGTCTGTCTGAGGTGCTGCTGGACCCTGGGAAGGGCAGATTTGATGCTCAGGCTCTACTCCCCAAGCACATGGCTGGGGGGCCACGAGGGTCCTTTCACTGACAGGGAACATTTCTGGCCTCAGCCAGAACATCTGGGACAACACCCGTGAAGCTGCAATATTTTGTGTTTCCATTTTCAGAGAAAAACTAAAACTCACCACAGAAAGCACTGTGATGTGAAAGTAGCATCTTTTACCATTGCACTTCCAACCTGGGGTGCAAAATATGTGGCACACACTGGCACATAAACAACAGGGAAAGCAGATGCTGACATCCAGCTCCCCTCAAGCAGCATCAGCCTCTTCAGCATCCACATTTCACCAGAGCTGTTCTCACCAGAGAATTTTGAAGGAGAAAAATTCACTAGTTGCAAGCTGAAGCTCAATGGCAGCCAGGCAAATTCTTCCTCTCTGGACCTTTCAAAACACTTTCTGAAGCCCTTGTGCAGCCCAGGCCTCATTCTGCACATGACCTCTGATTTATTAACTGTTTTAAAGGACTTTATGGCTCTTTCTGCAGTGGGAGATCACCACAAAGGCTCAAGCCACACTGCTGGCTCAGAGCTGCACATTTGTTCCTCTCCAAAATTCACAGCCACGCTGATTTTATTCCAAGCAGCGAGGGCATCCTACAGTCCAAATGCTTCATTATCTCTGGCTTTCTTTAGAAGGTCAAGAAATACTCTCTGCTTGGCAGATGGACTAGGGTAGGAGTCATGGAGTCTCAGGATTTGTGACATAACAAGGTTATTAAATTGCAAACCCAGAGCAGAGGCAACACCAAAAATTTGCCTGAAGTATTTAAAGAAAGAGGAAAAAGTGATATTTTGAGAAAAATATTATTTCCCATTTTTTAACCAAAAAAAAAAAAAAAAAAAAAGCAAAAAAAAAGTTGGCTCTCAAAGCAAATAACTCTGCTTTCCAAATAACTTAGTTCCTCATTATTTATTTTCTGGCCTGTTGCTTCCAGGTCCTTCTTCCCTTTCCTATATTTTGTTTTCCCTGTTGCAGCTACTGGAGAAAAGAAGGAAATGACAAGAAAAGAATAGCAAGTCCCTCCCCCAAAATTTACCTGTTCAACAGCTGTTCAACATTGTCTTTGTGTCAGATTGAGACAAAGTTCATAAGGACCAAGAACAGCAAGTGCAGGAGAAGCTCCTGATGCTGCAAGTGAGCATCTTTGGGTCCATGGCTATTTTGGGATGGATTGGCACCCACACCCTGTTCTAATGTCCCACCTGGAAACCAGGAATGGGATCCCAAAAATAGAAATAACAGCCCAGCATAAAAAATCCACATCCCCTCTTCACCTCTTTGCTACTGAGTCTTGCTGACTGTTTAAGCTGGAAGAGACCAAATGAAGACAAATGCACTTGATAATAATGAGTCCCCAAAACAGAAAACCTCTGGGAGTTCATGGTGCTTTCACAAAGCACGGATCTGACTGCTGTGAAATCCAGCAACAAAACTCCTTGGCTGGCAAAGAAGCAGTTTGGGTCCAGCTTTCATGGGCTGGGATGCTCAGGAGCTGCTCCCATACAGCCCCGAGTCCTCATTACCCTTTGTACCCTCACAGCTCGCCATGGAGCATTCTCCATGGAGCATTGGACAGGAATCATGAATGCCAACCCCAAATTGCCAGCCTGGCAACACTCAGCAGAACTCAGACTTTAACGTCTACAGAGCTTTATGGAGCCCAGGCTGAGTTCTATTGACTCCAGGAGCTGCCTGGACAAAGCATCCTTTGTAAACCCCATTAAGTTCCTGCTTTAGCAAACACTTTTCCCTTCCACATTGCAATTATCTGCCAACAAAGCAGAAATGACTAGACTGACAGGATCCACTCCCAGGGCTTATAACACCCATTTCTCTGTCACAGATACCTGTCACAGCAGCACAACTGGTCTATTTTTGCAGTCTAGGAGGAGGAGCAAAGGCAAAGTTGGTGCAGGGGGAGGCTGCAGGCTGGAGGAAGAGGGGCAGGGGAAGAGATGATCTTTGGGATGATGTTCTTGCTCAGATTCTCTGCTTCACCTGCTGCTGAAGTAGCACAAAGGGTGAAGACAATGGCTGGAGATCCAGAGGTGCTGCTGCAGGCAGCGAAGGAAAGCTGGGTTTTCCTTCCCTGGGTTGTGCAACCCCAGCAGCCCTGTGCCTGTTTGCAAAGAGCTCTCATGCCAGGGGCCCAGCTGCATTCTCAGCTGGACAATTCAGCCTCAGGCTTCCAGTTCCCAAAATGATGGGAGCTGGTCATGGACAGCAACCACAGCTGGGGAATCTACAGCAGGAATGCACCTCTCACCAAGCTCCAGGGCATCCTGAGCGTCAGGTGGCTCCAGGAATGGAAGCTTCCTCTTGAATGAAAATGTGATGCTCCAGAGGATCCCCAAGCCCCACGGATCCACCCCACATCCTTACACACCTATGTGTCCACGCTGCCACAAACACACCTGTATTGCCCCAGGAACAGAAATACACACAGACCTGTGGGAAAAACCCCCATAGGATGGATCCCAGTGGATCCCAGCTGCCAGCATGTCTGGGGCATGCAGAGGTGGATGCAGATCTCTCCAGGCTCTGCCTGTCCTGGGGACTGAAGTCTGGCCATGGGTACAAATTTCAGCACCTGACTTCCCTTCTTGTCAGCTGTGTCAGGACCTCTGAGGTGAGAGATGCTAGTTTGTCTTCCACAACTCAAATCCTCAGCTGTCCCCAAATTCAGTGGTGTCCTCAAGGCTGTCACCTTGCTGTCAGGATTTGGGCAGTGCCACATGAGGCTGCCAGCTCTGCACACACCACTGTGTTGTTGCAGGGTTTTCCAGGGCACCGTGCTGTTCTCTAGCCACATCAAGAGAGCACATCCCCTCCTGCAGCCCACGTGTCCATCCTCCTTCTGCCTGAATCCTGGGGAGGATCTGATCTCAGCACTCCATCACCTCCAAAAGGCCACACAGCTCCACCACTTGGAGCAATACTGCCTGAACCCCCCATAGGATTTATTTATAGGTGGCACAAATATCCTTACACGCTTCAGAGCAGTTGCCCCTGGGACCTGACATCCTTTTTTTCCAGTGACCCTGTGGAATTTGCCCTCTTGTATTTGCCCCTCAGATTCCCTGAGCCCCACACATTTCCCAGCAGAGCCCAGTGCTGGCTGTTCCTGTCCCAGACACCTGCTGGCTCGGATGGGAATGAGCTGGTCACCCCCACCCTGAACCAAATGTCCTTGTGCCCTTTCCATTGCACTCACTCATCTCCAAGATGGGTGTCTGTGTTCCCTAGAAGCTCAGAGAAGACTTTTCCCAGAAGCAAAGGCTGGTCAAACCCAGGGAATCCAAACCCTGGGAGTATCCAACCTTTCTCAGGGTGTCCTGGCTCCTTTAACTTGTGGCCCAACCTAAACAGCATTTAAACACCATCTTCTTGCTCCCTGCTCACTTTCTTTTTGTCACCTGCAAATTTAGATTAACAAGGAGGTTTGACAAAGTGCTACTGTATATGTTAATAAACCCATTAGTGTCGGCCCGCCTGACATATAACCTGCAGAGCCTCCAGTGTTTACTAATATGATTGTCAAAGCAGAGGAACATTACTTTTTAATGACATTTCATATCACTTCAGTTGAAGTAATATCCTGGGACACGATAATCAGAAAGCCATTTAGCCACAAAACTATGTGCTGAATCGAGGCTGGTGCATGAAAAAATGCTCATTTTGTCAGAATTAAAACATTTGTGTTTGCTTCATAAGTTGTAAGTGCACTTGTGGAGGAGAAACATGTTGTGAAATATTTATTGGAAGCAGCCAGGCACAGGTAAATGGGGCTTCAAAATGAAATGCTGGGAAAGGTTATTATTCTAGTCGCTGTCTCTTTTGCATGTGATACATCAACTGACAATTCAAATGTATGAAATGCTTAATAAAGCAATGAGATTTTAGAACTTCTCCTTAAAGAACAGTTCTGATGTGGTATGAGTGGCCATAACCAGTCCAGCTGAATTTATTGCTGCTTTCAGAGTGAGGGAATGGCTGCAAGACAGACTGAGAGGGAGTTTGATTTTATAGTGCCCCTCACATGCTCCAGGTGATTCCAAAATGCTTTATAAAGCAATGAGTGTGGTATAAAGACAGCAGTGGCACAGGGACTGCAGCCCTGCTGCTCTTAATAATGGTTCTCTGCCCAGCTTGGCTATCCAGGGCCATCTCTGAGCTCTGCACTGAGCTTTAGAGACAGCAGATTGAGGAGCAAAGGATGATCATCCAGGGGAAATCAAACTGGGAAACTCCCTGAAACATCCTCAGAGCTTCACCGGAGTCATTAAATAAGACAAAGAAATTATCCTGGTTTAGACAAAGATACATGAATTAACAATAAATTAATAATTTCTCCTTTTTTTGAAATAAAGAACCAAGGGGTTCCCTCTTTCAATCTGGTCAGAACAACCGTTCTGATAGAAATCAGCAATGATTTAGTTCAAGCCTCCTGTTGGATGGTGGATAGAGCTGATTAAAGCTATGCATGTACCCCTAATAGGAGCAGGATGCCTTTCTGTCATTACTATTAATTATTCTACTGTGATTACTATCTGTTCATCCATTCCTCTTTCCAGCACCCCAGCACTGGCCACTTATGTATGGATATAAATTCCTACCACCTTTTTGTTCCAGGTCTTCCAGACAGGGATAAAAAAAACAAACCAAAAAACACTGGAAACCAGACCAAACCCCTGAATTTACAGGATTTCTTAATAGGATGTGTGAGAGTGTGAGTGTGTCTGTGTGTGAGAAAGTGGTGGGAGATATGTGGGTGTGACATACGTGGGAGCATTTGGCTGTGACAAATGCACAAAGGGACGGTTAAGCCAAAAAAAAAAAAAGAAAAGGGAGACTTTGTGTTTTATGTTGGACCCACTGGGCTCTTACAACCTCCCCCTGCTACAGAAGCATTTGGGTCTGAGTCCCTGGGAGCCCCCCTCCCACTCTGACAAGCACATCCCTACCTGGGAGCCAAGTTTGCTTGGATTCTTGGCCACTGGCCCCGAGACAGTCAGAAATTTTCCTTCTCCAAATAATTAGACTGTGATAAGAGGAAACAAAGGGCCCTCGGAGCAGTGAGGGCTGCAATAAGAGATGAATTATTAGGCCAAGATGGAAATCTCTGTTGATAAATGACTGGCCCCAAGCAAGGAAGGACTCAGCAAAACACAACGACATCCTTGTTGTGACACAAAGAAGGGGAAGGAGCAACCTTGTAAGGCACAACAAAGACTCTGTGCTGCCGCCTTGACCAATTGATAAATCAAGTGATTATTAACCAGTACTTTTACCTCTTTCTTTGTATCAATTACAGCCTCTCAATGTGGTGTGCAGGATGTTGCATCCTGGTTTGAAACCATGGAGAGGTCCCTGACAAATACCACCATGGGGAAGGAGGGTAGAGTGAAGCTGCAGACAGATCCCAAGGGATGTTGGTGCCAAAATCTGGTGGATCCTCACAGCACCTCGAAGTTCACACTCCAGCACTGAGACACAGCAGTCTGGGAATGAAAAAAAAGGAGGGAGAACCAGGTCTTCCCCTTTCTCCCCTTCTGTGGGAGTCTGGTTCAGCAGGGTGGGCGATTCCTCATCCTCCAAGTGGAAGAGCTGCCATTTATTAATGCCCAATTCCTGGGATTTTTAAATCCTAGTTCAGAGCCATGGAAACATGCTCTGGTGTCACTGAAAAATAAACCTGACAATGAGGCATTGGGTAAAGCACTGTAAGCAGCAGGTTTTAACATTGCAGCTACTCCTGGGCTTTGGGAGGGGAGGGTCAGAATGTTTTTATGCCAACAAGGTGCAATAAGAACCCTGAGTCCTCTGTGGATTGGTACCCAGCCACAATCAGTGACACTGTTGGAGCTCCCTGAAGCCTGGAATGCATTTATCCCTGGGGACTGGCACTTTGGGGCCTCTGGCACCACTATTTTTAGTGGAAAAATTAAGTAGAAACAACTAGCAGAATGTACACTGAAATGGCTTGATCTGGAAATGCTAAACCTCTTTCTTTCTTGATCCTCCAGAAACCACTACCCAAAAATACCTCTCCATCTAATGAGATTAGCAAGGTACTATGCTAGATCTTTATTAGTTAACGCTGACCATACTGCAAAACTCAGCCTGAATTGTAATGAGCCAACTGCCAGAGTGAGGAGTGCAGCCAGCAAGCAGATTTATTCCAAATGGGTCTCTGCCTGAGGGAATATGCTTCCTTCTCTTTAACTCCCTGGAAACTGGTAGCCAAAGTTCATCTCTCCTTGCCTGTGGTACCACTGCTTCCTGCTCACACTGGCCTTACATGGGCTTAATTCCACTGCTGTGGTGATTTGCATGAACACAAGGTAACAGAGAAATGAATTTATTTGCTCTGATGGCTCTCAGCAGGATTTAGCATTGAGGACAACTATACATGGCAAGTCCTGACTTCTCTGCTTTACTTTACTGGCAGATTGGAGAGACCAAAATATCAAATATTAATACTGTTGGGGGTTGTTATCAGCAGTACTTATTTTTACAGCCATCTTCTGCCCTCCAACAAGTTAGTTTGGATCCCAATGTTGTATTTTGTAAAATGGGGGCAGGGAGGAACAAGTGAGAGAGACAGAAGTCCTATTATCAAACAAACAATGCTGGCCTATCCTTAACACGTTGATGTGGCCCATCAGAAATCTCTCAGGAGATCACATGGCTTTTCCAAGTCATGTCCAGAACTTCCTTTTAAAGATCTCAGGAGGAGCAGCACGTGCCTTGGGGAAGGAGCAGAGAAAAGCCAAAGCATGGCCATGGAAGAGCATTTCACTGCAAACAAGCTTCTTGCTTTGGAGCAGAAATGGAAAACTGAAGAGATCTGGTTTCCATCAGCCCCTTATTTATAGCACAGCTTTCACACCATGGATTATATCCATCCATGCTTGCTCTTTCAGGCTCTCTCAGTGCTCTGCTGCTCTGCCTCCTCACCTGAGCCATGAATCTGTATGTTTCACCCTGCCATGGCCAGGCTGTTCACGTCTCCTTTAGCTCTGTGCTCACTGAATGTTCTGTGCAGAGCTTGGCTGCTCCTGTAAAGGGGGTTTGCAAGCAGAGTATCTCCAGAACATCCTTCCGAGCCTTGGTGAGGTGAACACAGACTGGTTTATCAGCTATGCACAAGGGAGACATCTCCTGGAGCCTTTGATTTGTGGGCCCCAGAGGACAAACTCCCTCTCTACAGCTGGATCAGTTGAAGACTGGCATGGAGGAGAGCACAGGCTGGTGGAGCAGCCAGGCACTCTGCTCTGCTGCTGCACTCTGACAGCAAGGATTTCACATCAAGTCCCACCCAACTGCAAAACCTCCTGTGCTCAAACCATTCCAGACAGCAGAGCTCTCAAGCTGGACCTGAAACCAGCTCCTGCCCAGCACAATTGCTGAGGGAATCTGCAGCCCATGCTCATGCTGATTACTCACACAGAGCAGAGAGAGGGTGGTAGGTCCCATCTGGCATGCCTGGAGTCATCCAACACTGTTCTAAGCACTGAGGTTCAACAATGGCTGTTTGGTCTCTGCTGTTGATTGAGTGGGATTTGTTGTCCATAATAAAACTCCTGGCACATGATCAGTCACTATGTATAAACCCAAATTACACCACAAACAGCCACAGTACTGTAAAACAGCTCTAAAACACCATTAAAATAGGGGCCATCCCAAGCCCAGGCATTCTGAAGAGCCACAAGAAATCTGGCAGTGCTGTCCAGGTCCCCCTCAAGGAGACTTGCAGGTGGAGAACATGGCTGATGGTTGTCCTTGAAAGTTCCTGGCCAATGTCTGAATCCCAGCACAAAGGTTGGGACAATTTCTTAGGTACCTAGAACCAAACAACAGAACATGACACAGCTCTCTGTCCTTGAGGACACATATAAACAGCATCAAACTGTCTAACTCTGCTGGATTTGACTGGCAAGGCAGCTTATGGGCCTACATCACCAGCATGTTTTCCTCCCAAACCCACAGAAATAAAACTGACACAAGCCCAGACCTCTCAGTCATACCAGTGGCTCCATAAATCACCTTCTGGACACTGGCACCTTAAATCAGTGTTGACTTACAAAAAAAAAAAAAAAAAAAAAAAAAAAATGTTTAAGAAAGAGCTTTGACTGAGCAAGATATCCTCAGGAGAGGAGGTGGCAGGTTTGATCTTCTGCTACACCTGTTGCTGGTTCAATTTAGGGGAGATGGGTCTTAGGTCCTTTTTCTGGAATTTGAGGGCTTTATTCAGGTGTCTAAATGCAGATGGCTGCACCTAGTGCCTCTGCAGACGTGACACAGTTCCACACAGAAGTCTCATGATGGGCTTATTGGGCAACCAAGGAGTATCCAAGCAGAAATTCAGGAGGAAAATTAATGTACAGATTGAGGGTTGTGGGGAGCAGAGCTGAGCTGCTCACACTGAGATACTGAAGGTGCTTAATAATTTAGCTTATCAAAAGGAGAGGAAGAAGTATCTTATTAAAGATGAAGAGCACTTACTAAAGACTAGATTTCTTATAACAGAACTCTCTTTAATTTAACAGACAAAGCCACATCAATATCCAATGGCTGGAACCAAAATTAGACAAATTCAGACTGCAAAGAAAGTGCCAGCCTGTAATTGAAAGAGTAATGAGCCATTGGAATTACTCACCCTGGGCTGTGATGAATTCCCCACCATCTGAGTGGATGCTCTTCTAAAAAGCAGACACATATTTCTGTGTTTGGGAAATAATGGTAAAGCCTTTCCAGCTTGCATGAGTGTTTTGTGCTGTAAAACACAAACAAAAGAAGTATCAAACTGCTCAGTTACAGACAGAGGAGGAAAGCAGAGGGAGTGACAGACAGTGACAGTGATACCTGGAGAGGCTCCCTGGAACAGAGTCTGGACAGAGTTAAAGGAATCAATCAGGGATTTATTAAAAGCCCTTCAAAGGATGCACCTTGGGCAGGGCAAGAGCCCAGCCAGGGCTGCACCCAAGATGGAGCCAAGGTGGAGCCGAGTCAGGAGTTTCACCCTTTGATCACTTTGGGTCCATTTCCACCTTGGCCTTCATTGTGCAATTCCAGCTCCAGGTTCTGCAGTCCCACCCTGCCAGCTTGCTCTCCTCACTTCTCTGCTGGTTGCACTTTTTGGGGCTGAGGCTGCAGCTTTGGTGTCCTTGGTTGTGGGGCTGCCAAAGGATTGTTGTGTGTGCCTGAGCTGTGAGCAGAGCTCACTGACACTTTGTGTGGGGTTCAGAGTCACACCCCAGTGCAGGGCAGAACCTGAAAATATAAAAGCTAAAACTGAAGGCATCACAGGTGGAGGAGACATGGAGTAACTGCTCAAACATGTGAATAGTTCCCTAAACAGGATGATGATGATAACTACAGGCTGATAGGGGCTCAGTATTTATATCTCCTTAGCCAGTCAGACTCTAAACTCTATCAGAGCTAGGAGAGCTCTGTTCTCCCCTGAGCACATTGGAGGAGGCTGTGATTTATCCTGGGGCATGGGGGCAAGTGGCTGATCCTCCAGAGGCTCAGTAACACAGACCATCTGCGCGCCCACTGTGAGGCAGCTTCTTCCCATCCCTTTTTTCTTTCCATGTAGGACCAGGAGCAGCCCAGATCTGCAAGGAAGTGCAATTTTAAGCAGGGCTGACGTGCCTCTGTGCCAGTGTGGGACAGATTAGAATTAGTTTTTGCTAATTTGCTCCACATGGAGCTTTCAGTTTGAATTCTGTCTCCTGAATCAACAGGCAGACCACCCTCTTTGTATCCTGACTGCTGTATTTCCCAAAGTGAGGGAAGAATTTCTTATCTATCCTGTGTTTCCTGTGATGCAGGCAGTGCCATACCCACCGCTCCCAGGAAAGGGGTTTGTATCCAGCTTCCTCAAACCTCACAGCTGAACCAAACTTTGGCAATCATTTCAGAAAACAGTCAAATCTGAAGTTTGGAAGCAGGAAGGATGCACAGGCTAGTGATTGTAACTTCCTGATTTTTTTTTGATTATTTGTTTGTTTCTGCATGAATCCCAGATTGTCCTGTTCAGGAGGCAATTCTTAGTAACCTTGCTGCTCTTCTTAACAGGGAACCCTTGGGTGCATCTTGGGTGCAGCCCTGGCTGAGCTCTTGCCCTGCCCAAGGTGTATCCTTTGAAGGGCTTTTAATAAATCCCTGCTTTATTCCTTTAACTCTGTCCAGACTCTGTTCCAGGAAGCCTCTCAAGGCATCACCTGAGGAGAAGGTCTGGAGGTCTGGAGCCCATTTCCAGCAGCCAGCAGAGCCCTGGTTTTCTTTAGTTGACACAAACAGAGTTTGTCAGCCTGTGTATTCTCAATTTCTGCCTGGTTTAAAGTTGCTGCCGATCCTTGGGAGCAGCTCAGCAGCTGGAAAGGGAGAACTTGCAGCCCACCCCACAAAAGTTCTCATTCAGCTGCCCCTGGTCCTGCCCAACAAGAACATCCTCTGTGCAGAGGCCTTCAGGACACATCCTTGGTCCCTGCCTGGGAGGGGGGAAGTCACACTTGTGGTGACTCCTGTGGAAGGCAGAGCCAAAATGCGTCTGCTCATTTTCTTCTGCAGACAGAAAACTGAAGAAACATCCAGCTGGTCCAAAATAAATATGTTTGGCATTATTCCTCCTTCTTCATTGGCACATTCACACACTGGAACTGAAAACAGGCCTGAGCTTTATTTACACTAAAGTCTATTTCCATCACTTTGGCAGTAGGAAGGAGCTTAGTCGTGGTAGATATTGTATTTTCTTTTCAACATGTGTAAATGAGGATCAGGCTTTTACATGGCTTAAAATAGATGTAAATGACCCTTTCTGCTGTCAAAACAGTGTTGAAAGGCCTTTCTACAATTAAGAAATCAGCCCCATTATGCTTTTATATCATGCTCCATTCATCTAGTTTTAGTATCCCAGCCCTGGGCAATTCCTCTTGACCTTGGCAATCTGTCCTGAGATTTTACACAGCCTGGGACTGAAAACAGGGGGCTGAGGAAGGTGCCTGAGCTCAGTCAGAAACTCATCAAAGCCTTCAATCTAAACTGAGCTTGAAGATCGACCTGAAAGGCTCCCCGTCCCCAAAGGGCATCTGAGATAGGTTTATTCTGTCTATTAGTTGCTCTGATGACTCCTTTTAAAAATTTGTATTTTTTACTCATCCTTACAAGACCATGAAAGGAGAAAAAGAGGCAGAGAGAGAATAACAAGACATGCTGGGCTGCCACCAGGGTTTAGATGGCTCACAGATGGACTTGCCATGCCTCCTCTTCAGACCCAGGAGAATCCACCACCACATATTGTGGGGATTGAGAGACATGGGCCATGCCATGCAAGTAAAATCAGTTTTTTTACACTAATAATTCATATTTACGGTTCTCTAAGTTCTGCACAATTTTTTCTACTCGGACTCTTTTGTTCTTGTTTCTTTAGTAACACAACTGTTTTGGTTATCAAGTCATTGGACATTGTTAAGTAGACTTTGGGCATATGTCTGCCCAAACCTGTGGTTTTGCTCAGTTTCCAGTTTGCTCTGTGCACATCAAAGGCCACACAGGTGAGAAGGGAACTGGCCTTCTTGAATCTCTACTATCAGGTGCATTAATTTTCCTTGAAGGGGGGTACTGTGATCACCCAGTCAATTAACAAACTGCTGTGTGAGCTAGCTGAGTTTTTGGTTGTTAAGATTGGGGATACAATACCCATCCCTCCTGCCTGTTTAATGCAGAGGAAATCCACTAGCCAGCAAAAGCTGAGCAGGGAACAAACCCCAGAAAAACTAGGAAGATCCCTCTGGCTAAGGCAGCCCGTGTCCTTAGGCTCAGCCCTGAAGGGAGTGTCTCCAGGTACCTCAGGCATGCAGAATTTTACTTTTCCTCCTTTTTTGTTACAATGTATAGCAAGCAAATTCCTAGGGAGACCTTAAAACAAGGTGATGTATTTCCATACTGGTGTCTTTTGCCAGGGAGAAGCTCTGGGGCCAGGGAGGGGATGGCAATTGCACTGATTGATGACTGTGGGTGCCCCTGGCTGCCCAAACTGCCTTCTGCCCTTTCAGCTCTTGCTGATGGTGTGGACTGCTGCAAGAGAGGGGCTTCCATTCTGCACTGCTAAATCCAGATGCCATCCACCTTACTGCTCCACCAAAAAATGTCTGTGGATAGACTGCACTGTTTCTTTGGAGTGGGGACACCCTGACAGTCACCAGTGCCACCACCCCTGATTGACAGCGAGTGACACTCAGCCCAGCTGGAAAAGGTTTGGGATTTGGAATCCCTCAGCTACTGGGACTTGCTGAGGCTGTGTCAGCCAGTTCCACCCCCAAACCAGGGCCACTCTGTGGGCACTGCCCAGCCCAGCACCCTCTGGACAACCCAGCTGAAGGGCAGAACATTTACTCTCATTTTCTGTTCCTTTCAGGAGAATGCATGAGGGATTGTCAACACTTTCCCTACCCCCTCTCCTCTTTTCCTACGTAAAATAATCCTCTCTCCAGCTTTGCCTGATGAATGCTGCTTTGCAGCTTTGCTCCAGGAGCAGTTGCAGTTGGAAACACCCAGACAAATCTTATCCAAGAGTTTATGAGGCATAGCTCAGAGGCACCCTGAAAACTGCAGCATGCTACCTAGAGTGCTGCAGATTATTATTACTTTTTTTAATCTTGGTATAGTTCTGGGTAAGGTTTTAATTGGGCATAGTATTTCAAAGCCAAGGAGCAGGATCTATGCAAAGCTGGACGGTTTCTATATTAATTGACCATCAAATCCTTCCCCTTTGCATCTGCATTTTATTATTAGAAAATGTAAAGCAGTTTATAGGGCTTTTAACCTCTTCAAGCAAACACTCTGTGGAAGTTATGCTGCTGCAGGGACCATATTAGCTTTATAGACTTCATTTCTAATCCAAGGAGGGGGGAAAAATGGAGAAGAGACAGAGCAAATGAATGATTTTTGATGGTATAAATTCAGCTGGTGTAAATCAGCACAACTCCATTAACTTTGGTAGAGTTATGCTGATTTATGCCAGTTTAAAGACCAGACATTTGATCTGTAATGAGGTCCTCATTCCCAGAAGACCAAAATGGTATCAGACCAATCTTCACAGACCATTTATCAGCCTTCACAACTACGTTCTTCCCTGCTGCATGGAAAAGCCCTGCTCAGATGCCAGGGAGCCATCTGGAGACTGGGTCCCACTGCAGGCAGGGACTTGGAGGAAAATCCCCTCCCAGTAAGCACTCCATGACCTGTGTGACCACCAGAGCTCCCAGGGTGAGGGGTGTCAGAAAAAAGCAGAGCCATACTGTGGAACCTCAGCTGAGCCCTGCAATCCCTCACTGCTGAGCTCTGCTTCCCTCAGGGTCTCGTGGTTGAATTCCTCAGGGAATAAGATCCACTCCCAGGTCAAGAGAATTAGCATTTGGAGCCCAAGCTGTCATGGGCTCCCATGTACAAGGGTGAAATCTGCCCTTACATAACCAGGCAACACAAGCCATGTCTGAGCTCCTTTTGAGTTCTGTGCAGCTGGATAAGATGGAAAATTCACCACCTCACTTCCCTTCTTTCCCTGTTTTTCTTCACACCGTTGTTCCACCACCCCCCCAGCAGGTGGGATTCCCATTCTGCAAATTCCTGCCCTATTTCTTCAGTCTGTAATAATCCCAAATGCCACCAGCCAGAGCCCAGGACAGTGATTATGAGCACTTCACAGCACTCCCAAGTATCTTGTATTTAGTTACTTGGTAAGGTCCTGACCGTCTGACTCCAAGGCACTATGGTTTTATTGCTTCAGAATAAGCCAGAAACCATTCAAAAGCTCTAAAAGGTCTTTTTAAATAGTCAGAATGAATTTACAGTGTTGGCTGCCTGGCAAATGCAACAGGCATTTCAAGTGGGAAGGAACAGTCCTTTATTGCATCTGCTCCTGGCATTTAGGGCACCCTAATCACTCACAATTCCTCAGCTCCAGTGCTCAGCATTCTGCAGGCTGCTGGCTGGGCACAGCCAAGGAGGGAGACAGGCTGAGAGAAAAGGCCCTGCAGGAAAAGAAAACCTGGATTCAGAGTTAGCTGGAAATTTTCATTACTTTTTATCAGAAATTGATTGTTTTTTCACTTAAAGTGTCACAGGAATTCCTTGGTTTCAAACACCTGCAGGTGAAACACGAGCTGGGCTCTGCCAGCAAACCTTCCCCAGGTCCTCCTATCCCACTTGGCTCTCTGAGTACCACCTCACCTCAAGGATCCAGGTCTGCAGGGTTTTTAACAACTGCTCTGGAACTGGCTTCTGAAAGTGCTGGTGCTCTGGAGTGGCACTGCTGAGGACACAAGGCTGAGATGGACCTTAAACCAAGTGCAACCCTTCCTTCCCCCAAATTCAAGGCTATTGACATCCCATCTCAGCCACTCCATGGCATCACCATCACCATTTAACCAAGCTAGTGCCCCAGGCAGCATGGGAGAGGGGATTTTCAGACTTTGTGATGGTCTGAAAAGCCCAGAATAATTGGCTAATTTTTGTGACTGGGACAGATTGGAGTGACACAGGACTAAGGGGTTCCTAAGTTTGCTCCTAGGGTTAAAAAATCATTAGTGGAGCAGCAGGAGCAGCCACTGCATGTGTGGAGAGATGAAGGGGGATTCATACAGCTCTGTGGGATACAGGAAAGGACTTCTCCAACTCCTCCTGCTCCATCTGAGCTCAGAATGAAGCCCAGGGCACACTTTGTCCTTCTCATGCTCCCACTTCCCTTCCCTGCATCCACACCTGCAGGGTCACTCATCTCAAGCTCCAAACAGGTCTCTCCCCTCTTCCATGCCTGTACAACACTCCAGTCTGGGCAATCTGGGCTCTGAGGTCCTTCTGCAGGATGGGAGCACAGCAAAGTGCAGTTGCTGTTCCACCTGGCCCCTTCCTCAAGCAGATGTGAGGCAAGGGCTGATCCACAGCCCCTCCTCAGGAGCTGCCTCCGACCTCCCATCTTAGGTTTAGGTGTTTCCTGCCTTGGTTACTGGTGTTCTGGGGCCATTATCTCCCCATTCTGGGCACAAATAGGGCCATAAAAATTGCATTTCTTCTCCACCAGCTGACAAATCCCCTTCATTTAGGAAAAATTTATAAATATCAGAGCCAAGTCCCCTGTCCTTCCCTTCAGAACTTCTGGAAAATGCAGGTTTCCTCAGGGCACTGGAGAAAGGCAATTAGCAAAGAAGAAGGTAGTCAGGGAAACACTTTAAAAAGACTAACTAGAATAATTTAAAGGTATTATTATTAATGATGGCTATTACAGTACTAGAAAGCTCAGTGATTTTTCAGACAGGACTGAAAAAGGAATAGGAACAAAACAAAGTAAACTCCACAAGACTGCAAGAGACACATAATGAGCTCTGGAAGCCAAACAGGATAAGTCTCAGGATAATCAAGCCAAATCCTCTGCTTCAGGACACCATGTGGGTTCCCTGAGTTCAAGGGCTGGGGAAGAACTGTGGTAACCTCCCTCTGACCAGGGCAGAGACTGTTAAAGTTGAGCTTTCCAAAGAGCTTCTGGGAAGTCAGTTCACAGTCACTGCAATGAAATGAGCCAAGGAATTCCCTTGAGGCTGTGCAAAAGTCTCTGCTCTGTTCTGCTAAACCACCCTCCCAGGAGCCAGCAGAACCAGTGTCACCCACCCACCACACCCTGGATCCCTTGGACCTCTCTACACCCCACCAGACTCAGCTTGGGGCATTTCTTGAGGACTGGGCAGAGATTGAGCCCAGAAGTCCCTAATTCTCAGGAAGCACCCACTACCTCATTGGTAATTACTTAAATAAACTTCCCTTTCTTAGTGTCTGAGCCAGGGCCTTTCTTTCTGACACGTCCCACTAAAGTTTTATTTCAGGTAAGATAACAGGAGGGTTCCACCCATGAGCTGAGCTGCACCTCACCAAATTCTGGGTCCTGGGAATGGCTGGATGGCTTCACTGGCTTTCACCACCTCCCTCTCCTCTCCCCTGTAGGATTCCCTTCTTTTATATCCTTTCTGCAAATCTGCCTCATTAATCACTGCATCCCAGGTGCACCACGGAGTTATCTGCTAGGAAAATCCTGTTCCAACCCGAGGACAGAGTACCTCACAGTGGTCTTTGTGAAGGGTAATATCTACACTAGGGTTGGAAAACTTGAAAAGCCTCTAAAAGTTATTCACCCTGCCTGAGTTTAAATCTTAGATGCTGGCTGTTACAGACAGAGCTGCCTTTGCAGGCAGAAGCAGTCACAACCAGGGTTACATCCCCTCCCTGCCCATGGCTGCAGCACCCCGGGGTCAGGTGAGAACCCCCAGCCTGAGAACTTGGGGTTTGGATTATGAACCACCCCAAAACAACCACAGTGAGGGTCCCTAGAACATGGACTCATTGCATCAGGCAGCTCTGAGCACAGAAACAGCCTGGCAATTTGCTTCCTGAGACTTTACTAAAAGCTGCAGCCTGTGTTTATCTCACCTGAGTGGTTTTGAGAAAGATCTTATTTGTCTCAATGATGTATGCTTCTATAAGCTGAGATCCAGCCCCCAAAACTCCAAGAATTTCTTAGATTATAAGATTCTTGGCCTGTCAAATGGTTGTTCTGTCTCTGATACAGAATTATAGTTTAACAACAGTACCCCAAACAGCTCTACATGTTCTCACAGCATTTAGTGTACTCCCAAACAACTTATTCTTATTTACAGTTGTCCAGAATGTGCTTGGCTAATGAGGCCTTTGATCTGTCTTGATGTAAACCCATGAGATACTGTGGAGTAGATTTCAAGCCTTGTTTTTCAGAAGAGGTAGCATTAAGTTACCAAAAAAAGGATCCATTTAAGTCAAAAGTTTTTCATTTTTGCTGTAGCAGGAGAAAATCTCAGGATTTCAGAGTCAAGGGAGGAATATGGTACTCAGCTGAGGCAATGGACAAGCAGCCAGACACAAAAGCCTTTCTACAGCTCTGACAAACAATATCCTCAAGTCCCTGTAGAGCTTAGTTTAAACCAAAAGGACAGAAAAAGCAGACAAAACACGGAATTAAGGTATTTCCCCTCTGCCACATTAACTTCAGTAACATGGTGGCATACAATGGCATAAGAAATCTTAAAGTTCATAAGAAAAACTAAACTAGAAAGATACATGGAGTGGGGATTTTCAATTACATCCTAGAAATGGATATTTTAGACATTTTAGACCTCTCAAAGCACAGCACAGGTATTCAAGAATTTATCCACCTTCACCACAGGCAGTAAGAGCTGTCAGGCATCAGCAACAGACATCAGGAGCTCAGGGCAGCTCTCAGTGGGTCTCTGGCCCCACAGTGCTGGAGCTTAGCTCTGACCACAGATATTTATAACCCTGAAGACAGAGTGTTGGTTGAGCAGGATTCATCAGGAGCAGAGGCAAATGGCAACAGGGGACTGCTCAAAGACAGCAGCAATCCCCCTGCAGTCAGCTGAAAGGAGGTGACACATCTCTTCCCAGGGTCAAGGCCAGGTTGATGGGGCTTAGAACAATCCAATGTAAAGAAAGATCTCCCTGTTCATGGCAAGGGTTTTGGAACAAAATTATCTTTACAGTCCCTTCCAACCCAAACTGTTTTGTGATTCTATGATTTCTATCCCTCAAAGTGTTAAATACTGCACCTCTCAACAATGTGGGCCAGCTGAGGTCCACCAGACACCACCACCAGTCCTAACACACCCCAAGGAGGTCCTGATACACTCCTGGTTCCCATCCTGAGACATGTAAAAATTACTAGTCCAGAGGTAGCCAGGACTGAGAAAACAGGCAACCAGGCAGGGTTCCCTGCCTTTCACCAAAATGCTTTGACCCCTGCCCTCCTGGAATGAAACCAGCCCCCATGAGAAAACAACCACCACAAGGAACAGAAAAGTGCAAATGACTTAAAGCAGGACGTAAAACCCTGAGCTCGGCAATCACAAACTGAGGCCACTAATCTTCTTGTCATGGGAGCAGACTCACCCAGCAGAAGGGAATTCCTGCCTTTGACCAGACTAATTAGAGGCATCGAACTCTGCTCCCGTTAGGGTTTGAAGTGCCTTAATTGGAAGTGGCACCGGCCATGCGCAAGGGATGCGGACGTGCACATGGCTCCTGTTCATGGGCATCCAAATCCCTCAGGGCTGTGCCACCACCACGCTGCCTCCCTTACCCCATGGGTGAGCTGTGTGGGCTGGATAAACACCCATCCCACCCTACAGCCACTGGGTGGGTGGCTGGAGGCTGAACAGGGAGAAGACTCCCCTGTTTTAGGGAGAGAAGTTTGGTGTGACCCAACATTTGAGGACATTTGAGGAGGTGGGGCTGTGTTGGAACCCAGAATGTAGAGAATATTCCTCTGCATGTTTTAAAGGATCCAAACACTCTGACAAACACTACTTTTAACCTTTGTCCATGGAAAGGGCTTCCCAGGCTCTGGGATGAAACACAATTTTCAAGAATGTAAATTCGATAGTAGCAGAATATGGAATTTATCACAGGGGGAGAAATTTAGATTTTTGGGTTTGTTAGTATGGTAAGCAAATGGAGACAAGCTGGAGGATCTTTGTGGTTTTCAGGCTGCTTCCTCCTTCTTCATCTCCTCCACATTCTGCAGTGTTGGGGACACAGGACCATTGGGTACAATTTGCCACAGTGTAGTGTTACACGAATTTTAGTTAATTATTGATAGAAATTTAGTTAAAAATTTAGTTAATTATTGATAGGAAAGTAGAAATAATGTCTGTTCTTGGTGAGAATTGGGTGAATTATCTCTAAGAGAACCTTGATTCTGTGTGTTTGGGGCTTTTTGGTGCCTTTTCTCCCTCATGCCAAGCTGGTGTAAAGCCTGGTGTGCAGAAATTGCTGATCAGAAAATAATAAACAACCTGGAGAGCGAGAACAACCAAGAGTCCAGTTTGTCTTCTTCTTAACAAGACCTTTGAAAACTCCTCCCGTGTCAGGGGAGACACATGTGGGAGTGAAGAGCTCCCATAGGGATGGGGCTGGCACTCAAAGCTTTGCTCAAGTGAATTTAAGGCAGAAGGTGCTGGAGGAGCAGTGCCTGTTTCTCTCCTGCGCAGGTACAGGAACAATCAGCTGCTGTGCCTCAGGAGTGAATATTTCCAAGCCTGGTGGTACACCAAGGCTGTAAAGATCTCAGATTAGCGACGAGTAAGATGCAGGATGAACCAACAGGGTGTTTGGGTAGAGCTATGTGAATCCTCACCTCCTGTTCAGCACTGGCCCCTCGAGGTCCAGAGGTAAGTCACCACACTCTGCAGAATCCTGGTGCAGCCCTGGAAAGAACTTTCCTTTGGAACTGGTAAGGAGACAGATCTCACATCTCTAAGCCAAAAGCTCTCTTCTCCACAGAGCACCACAGTTTGGGAAGCAGCACAGAGTGGCCAGCAAGGTACAGGATATCCCTGCAACCCTCTCCAGTCCTGCTGAGCTCTTAGAGAGCAGCGCCTGCCACAGGTAGGGCACTCAGGGCAGGTGAGCAGAGACATCCCAACCATTGGAGCACCAGGCTCTGGAGACCTGAGCTGACATCCTGGAAAAGAATTAACCTTCCTCAATGGCACTGCAAGAAATCATCTTTCCTCTACAATTATTGGAGGGGGCGTTCTGCAAAAGATTAGAATCCCATACCTCTATTGCTTGTACTGTCACCTAAAAGTGTTGGCTTGCTGGGTCATATGGCAGCAGGCAGTGTGTTCACATCTGAAGGCCCCAAGTTCATTTCCAGTTAATGACCCATAAGAGGGACTACAGCACTCCTCCTACAAGGATTGCCTGGAAGCTCCTGACAGACTGCTTAGTTTGGGGCAGAAAAAAATCTCTGAAATACTTCCATGACTTATAAATCAGGTGAAGTCAGCAATGCTTTATAAGGAGCAGTAACTTTTGGCGCACACTAGTACCAATATCTGTTCAGTAAAAGCCCAGAGTAAAAAAAAATAAATAAATATAGACAGTGATTTCAGTACAACCAAAATGCAGAACTTGCTCAAAATCATATATAATAAAGCAATTATTGTTTATTATTGAAGTACCAATTGATTATTAAAAACACATTTATTGAGGCTGGACCACAAGGTAACAGATACGTACCTCTGGCATAGCTGCAAAACCTCAGTAAATAGTGATTATTAGAAACAGATTTATTGAGGCCTAATGATACAGTAAGACGTGTATCAGTTACAGAGCTCTTAAAACCCAATCAGTCTGTTCTTAAGCCATTTTTACTGAGGGTTTACAGCTCAGCAGTAGGGCTCCATGTCTTCATCTGGGCCTGCTAAGCCACATCTTATTGCTGGTTTGATATGCAATTAAGGGAGTGTTTGCAGGGATAAGACTG
Organism: Certhia americana; assembly: GCA_018697195.1. Taxonomy (NCBI): domain Eukaryota; kingdom Metazoa; phylum Chordata; class Aves; order Passeriformes; family Certhiidae; genus Certhia; species Certhia americana. The sequence continues at coordinate 2,612,377 of CM031873.1, forward strand.
TACTGAGCAAGAACCAGGATAAAACACAATCATTTTCCTGCTTCTAAAAATGCAGAGCAGAGCTGCTTGACCTATAGTTGGATCTTTTCATAGAAGTCTGAGCCACTCTTTCAGTGGAGTGTGCAGACCGTGGGTAATTTGAGGATGTGACCCATCCAAGTGCCCAACAGCACAAACAGAATGTGCCCTCCGTTATCCCTCCATCCATCCATCCATCCATCCATCCATCCATCCATCCATCCATCCATCATCCATCCATCCATCCATCCATCCATCATCCATCCATCCATACATCCATCATCTATCCATCCCTGCCAGCCCCATGGCAGGGGCCATGTTTCTCCATCTCACAGACAGGGTACCAGCCATCAGCACAGCCACTGGAGCCTCCCCAGCACTGACTGAGCCTTTCACACATCTCAGGATGGATGCAGGAGGCCAAATCCCCAGACCCAGCCAGGAAAACAAAGAGGCAGCATGGAAACCACAGAATGAGTGAGGACAGTGATTTTGTCCGGATTGTGCAGAACAGCTGGGGTAAAGCTCAGGGCAGGAGAGGTCTGCTCCTTTTCTTTTGCCATGCCTTAAGACCTCCCAGCCTCCCCACCAGAGGAGAAGGAGAAGGAGAGAAAGGAGCCCAGATTACTGGAGAACTCCCCTAGCTCCAGTCTCCTCTGTTCAAATTTCTATATTCCACTACTGGTGACATCATAATTGCTGGAGTCGACAGGTGATGCTGTAAAATGCATGAAACCATAAAAATTTCAACAGCAGCAAGCTCCATTGACGCTACATCTGACAGCACTTAGCTGCCCAGCTAACACAAATATTATAAAAGCACTCGAGAAAGAAATCCAACCTGCCTGACCTTAGTTTTGGACTAGTAAAGAGTACAGCATGACCAGATTTCACCCATGTATAATAAGCAGACATCTTTAAAAGAAACCAAAGCAGAGTGTTGGTCGGTGTAAAGGACTAAGGCAAGAGATGAGTTAAGAGTGGGAAAAGTCATCACTGGACACACAGGGCTCTGCTGCACTCCAGCTCCCTACCAGGAGATCTGTCTCAGGGACTGCACAGCTATCACTGAAAAAGGATGTTCACCAGCCCCACACAACCAGGCTAGGGTGGGAAATTGCCCAAATCATGACAGAGCCCCTGATGTTCATTTCTGCCCTCCCCATAGGGAAAGAGTGAGTAATCTTGTCTCTGAAAGTTGGACAGAAAGCGAATCCAAAAGAATCATTGCCCATTCTTTCATCACTCTCCGCATTAAATTTTAAAAGTCTGAGGATCTGCTTTTTATTTCTTTCTGCTATGAGATTCCTCTGGTGTCCCTGGAGGAGGAAAGCACTCTCCAGATCTGTGGAAAGCTCTCTCTGAAGAAGGTGAAGGAGGATTCCCACGTTTCCCAAAAACATTGAGGTGAGTCACGCAGGTGGGGGCTGGTGGCTCCAGCCAGGCAGGGATTTTCAAACCAGACATGCTGAAATGGATCATCCATTTCTCCAGGGAGAACTGGCTTCCATGTGCTCTCTTGGCATTAGCCAGACAGGCACAGGGGCAGAAGGAGTTTTTCACCTTCCAACTGGCCACCCCAAAACCTTTCTGAGCAGAGCTGGGGACCCTTGGGAACCAGTGCTGGCTGTTCTCAGCCACCTCTCAGAGACCTTCTGAATAAAACACAGGCTCCAATTTCCACCCCATCCTGCACCCATGCTCCAGCCAGCGCCACCCCAATGTAACTCACCCCAGGGACTGCCCCAGCACCCAGGGTCACCAAAACCAGCTCGCAGCAAAAAAAAAACCAACACGTGTACCCAGCTGTCCTGCACCTGTGCCACAAAGTTCACCAGGAGTCTGGTTTGCTATTAGACAGCAGCAACAGTCTAGTAAGACAAGCAAACAACAGAAGTTACCATAAATACATCTATAGCTCCATTAAAACTCCCTTTATTCAAATGATTGAAGAGCTGCTCTTGGAGCTCTCTGCTCTCATGGTGCACAGGCAAGATGGGGAGGGTGTGGAGCAGAAGGTACCACTTGGGTTGCTCAGTTCTGGAGCTGCGTTCCAGGCAAAACAACCATCATCATCATCATCATCATCATCATCACCATCATCATCATCATCATCATCATCATCATCATCACATACTTGTACACGAAGTTACAATAACCAGTAATGATGGTCACCATCTCTGCACAGCTTTTGACATTGAAGACTGACTTCTTAAAAAGCCAAAGAGAAAATGTTATTGCAAAATTCTATGCAGTGATTTTGTTCACAGGGTTTTACAAACACTTCTGTGGAAAGTGGATGATCATTTTTCTCACAAAATACCCTTTTTCTTTTTTTTTTTTTTTCCATGACAGATCTCCTTTTCCTGTTAAAATAATGAGTGACAGATCCTGTAGATTTCTTTCAAACCATTTTTAGTTGCTGAAGGAAATATTATCGCTACAGGCAGTGGTTGAAAGCACCTGGTTTGGAGCAACACAGGGCAGCAACTCAGTGAGGAGCATCAGCCCTGGGGGCAGGACAGTTACCAGGTGAGACTTCACCTTTCCTGCTCCAGTTCTTCCAAGTCTCCAGTTCACCAGCCAGGTCCATCTCCAAAACCCATAAATCACACAAATGCCAGCAGACACCAAGATGACTGCAGTTTGGTCTTTGTAGTCACCATCATGAAAAGCCAGAAAAATATTTAGACACCTAATTTCAACTAAAATAAAGTGGATGCCCTGCTGCCCATGGAAAGCTTCCTGCTTAATCCTTCCCTGGATCACACCCATGCTTCTCCACTCCAAAACACATTGGAAAATGCTGGTGGAACTTCCCAGAGTCCTGTTGCTTCCAGGTCAGGTTGTGTGAGGGCTCAGCTCCTCCAATTAACACAAAGCCTTTATGGGGAAATGTGATCTTCCTAACCAACACAGGAGAGCAGCTCTGAGTTAAACAGTCCCATATCCTGCTGCTGCCAGCCTCTGGATAATTTCCTGACTCAGACTCCTTCCCAAAGGCAGCAGGAGCACCTGCCTGGATTCCCTGTGGATGTGGATTCCCTCCCGAGCTCTGGGAGTCCCAGTTAATTCCCATCGAGCCAGGAGATGGCACTCCATAATGTGGAGGGTAATGCCTCTTTTGATGTCCCAAACTCCTCCCTTCTGCTAAGCCATCCTTTCCACCCATCAGTGATGCCTTAAGTTTTGGCTTCTATATTTTTCAGATTCTGTGCTGGTTTGGTTGATAGTTCTGGGTTTCATATTAAGTGTTGGTGAGCTCCCTATACAGAGCAAGAAGAAAAAATTCCTTTTCCAGCTTGGGACCAAGGACAATCAATACAAATTTCAGGCCCAAGAGCAAAACCAAGGGTGAAGTGAAGAGAGAAAAACAAGGAGGATTGAGCTTCATAACCTGGAGCTGAAATTGGACAATTAACTCCAATATGCTGATGGACCAGAACTTAGAAAAGTGTAGTACCTCGTGGCCAGTTGTCCATTTTGTGCCCATTTTGGGTTCATCTTGGGTGTAGCCCTGGCCAGGCTCTTGTGCTGCCCAGGGTTTATCTATTGAGGCCTTTTAATAAATCCCTGCTTTCTCCTTTTGCTCTGTCTAGTCTCTGTTCCAGGTCAGCCTCCAGAAGGCATTATCAGCATCCTGGTGAGTCCTCAGGTGGAGCAGGCCTGTTCATTGGGGAGGTGACAGCCAGCACGAGAAGGGGACACAGCCACCAGGCCAGACCAAGCAGCTGTGACCAGCACTGCTCCCACCTGCATCCCTCCAAAGGCACCATCTGGCTGCCAGCAGCTTCATTTTGCAACCTTAGGGTCCCTTTAATGCATCCCCCCCTCTCCTTTTTATGGAATAGGCAAAAAAGTCATAGTAACTGATCATAAAATTTCAAACTCATTTACCTTTCAGGAGGCAACTCAGCACAGGCTGTTACAGGGCAATTTGGTACATCATAAAGTTTCCTATTAGAACAGAAAATAGGGCTGCTTGCATGAGCTGCCAATTGGAAATAAAATAGTAGTGGGGTCATGATCATTAGCACTGCTTTTTCTATTAGGTTTGCTTTGCACCAGGGTGGGAAGAGGAGGGAGATTTGGATGCAGGTGAAAACAGATGAGGCAATTCTGGAAGACAGGAGGGAGGAGAGGACAGAGGGTCACTCAGAGTATGATAGGTCTCCCTGCTCATATTGAATTTGTGTTGGAGAGCCCCACAGGGTAATGATGGGTCCAGAATGAGACCCTGGACCACACTGGGGTGTCCACGAGCAGCTCAGCAGAGTGGCAGCTCCTTTGTGAACACAGCACGTGTTTTCAAAAACAAAACCAAAATTTACCTAAGCTGAGGTGAAGACAGGCAGAGGGAGAGCAAACCTGTTGGTTCTGCAACCAGAGGCTGCTGCAAATAAAAACATCTGATCCAAATCTACTCTCCTTCAGTCTGAAGACATTCCCTCTTGTCCAGTCCTTGTGGTCTGTGCTCTTGAGATTTGTGGCAGTTCTTCACTCCCACATGTCTCTCCCCTGACAGGGGAGGCCTTTTCAGAAGTCCTTGTTAAGTAAAAAGGAAAAGTGGACTCTTGGTTGTTCTTGTTCTTCAGGTTGTTTATTATTTTCTGATCAGCAATTTCTGCACACCAGGCTTTACACCAGCTTGGCCTGAGGGAGAAAAGGCACCAAAAAGCCTCCAACACACACAGAATCAAGGTTCTCTTAGAGACAATTCACCCAATTCTCACCAAGAATGGACATTATTTCTATTTTTCTACCAATAACCAACTAAATCCCTATTCACGTGACACTGTGGCAAATTGTGCCCAATGTTCCTGTGTCCCCAACACTGCAGAATGTGGAGGAGATGGAGAAGGAGGAAGAAGCCTGAAAACCACAAGGATCCTCCAGCTTGTCTTCATCTACTTACCATACTAACAAACCCAAAAATCTAAATTTCTCACCTTGTGATAAATTCCATATTATGCTACTATCCAATTTGCATTCTTGAAAATTGTGTTTCATCCCAGAGCCTAGGAAGCCCTTTGCATGGATGAAGGTTAAAAGTAGTGTTTGTCAGAGGGTTTGGATCCTTCAAAACATGCAGAGGAATATTCTCTGCATTCTGGGTTCTAACAAGATTGAACTCTCAAGGACCATCCTGAGCTGTCCTGGTGCTATCATTCACGGGGCACAGGAGGAAGGCTGAAGCATTTTACTTCAGGAAAGCAGCAACAGAGCTGAAAGCAGCATAAATAATGTTTTTATTTCTGTGAAGGAGGAAAAAAAGCTTCTTTCCCCTATCATAAGTTTCCTTATGCTGATGCTCATGCTATCAACATGCTGACCCAGGTGAGAGTCTCAGCTCACCTCCACATTGACTGTACTCAGCAACAGATCTCCATGGCAGGAATCAGAGACACCATGGAAGAAACTGGTCCATGGAAATCAGAAGGCATCAGCTCAGAGTTTGGGGCATGCAGGCCACACATGGCTGTGAAGCCCAGGTCAGGAACCAATAGTAAGCAATAACAACATGATCTGTTTGTTAATATTCATCCCATGGTTCCCATAAAAGCCCTCATGCCCTCTCAAGAGCTCTCTCCTCTTGCATTATTCCTCACAATTTATTAAGACAAATTGTTCTTACACCAGAGTAGGAGAGTAACCAAAGCCAGTCCCCATCTCTGGGGGAACAGAATCCCAGCCAGCCCATCTCACTGCTCACTAAGCAGATCATGGATTTCTTACCTCCTCATTCTCCCCTTGGCTTATGAGCAGTTTCCTCTCAGTTACAACCTCAAACTCCTCCTGTCCTGGCACTGCAACCACCCCTGAAGCATTCCACCCCTTCCTGCCCCACTGCAGAGTCTCCTCCTTTGTGGGGAGCCCAGCCACAGCTGGGAAAGACCAAGAGCACAGGAAAGCTTCCCAAAACTGTGTGTAGGAAAAGGCTTTTGCCGGCATTAGCAGCATGTGGCCAAGGAGCCCTGCTACAGCCATACCCATGGGTCTTTTCTAGCCTTGAAAACCTCCAACAGACCTCCCACAACCTTCAGGGAAGAGCCTGCTCGTGGTCTTACAGCAGAGGGATGGGGAGGGCACAGCCCCTGGAACTCATGGAGATGTTCCCTGGCTTGGCTTTCATTTGCCATCACCTCCCAAAGGAGAACAGCCAAAAGCTGGGCTCCCTGCAAGGCAGAACGTGTCTGCCAGGGGCATTGCCTCCTCCATCCCCAGCACTCTGCCTGCTGGCACCTGGCTGGGGCATCCCAACCCTTGTGCCTGCTCAGGCTGGGAAACATGGCCAAGCTCACCCCCAGGCCTCTGGCATTCCCAGCAAAATAAGGGAGCTCTGTGGTGAGATTTTTGGTGACTTCCTGGCAGACTAATGTGGGGATCCACTGAAAAGATTCCTGCAGCCCTGCCCTGAGATGGTGCAGCAGCTGGGATGTGTGAAAATGCACCCATGGCACAAACCCACCTGGACCAAGGGCTGGAAAGCCCCAGGCTCCCACTGTGTCTGGTCTCCCTGGACCCTGCACACCCCCTCAGGTCATCACAGGAGCAACACACTGGGAAACACTGCAGGAAACTGCTCATCTTGTGGCCAAGAAGCTGGGCCAGGAGTGACACTCAGCTGGGCTGAGCTGCTGGTTCTAAAGCCACAGAAGTCAGCACCAAGGCTGAGGTCAGTGCTTGATTACAGCAGGTGGGTGAGGATTTTCCAGGGATCTTGGGGATGGAAGTGAAAGCTTTATGGAATGCTGGTGGGTGCTCCTGACAGCACTGAAGACAACACAGATTTACCACAGACTGCAGCAGTGTTATCCCCTCACCATCTGATTTCCAAGTTCCAAAGGCTTGGGGTGACAAATAAAACTTTGCTACGCCACTTTTTTGGGTTTGTGTTCCACCCAGTCGCTCTTCACATTTATTCTGAACGTCCTCCTAAAACATTTTGCTCCCATTAACTCACTGTCATGGATTTGAGAGCCCGGAGCAGAGCTATCAGCCAACAGCAGGTAGTCCATGATGCAACTTTTAAGTCACAGTCATCTTTTATGACCAGGATTCATTCCTTTAAACTTTTTCTTCTAGCTTGCTTTGATTTGGGATTTTCTTATTAATTAAATGGCAAGTTTCAGTAGCCTAAGATTGAATTATAAGGCTTGTTTAGAGGAAGGAGAATGATCAGAGCAAAGGGTGAAAGCTATATATGTAATATATATACATACACTTAAGACATGGAACTTTGCTTCTAGACGTTTGGAACAAATTAAATGGAGGATCAAATTAACTAGTGATTGAATTAAGTGGAAAGCATCTCATTACCTAAAAGATTGAAACATGTGTCATTTTATAACAGCTAAAAATAAAGCAAGAATGGGTTGAAATGAAAAGCAGGAACCTGAAAATGTCAGCCAAATTTGGGGTCTGGTGAGCCCTCCAAATGGGGAGGCTGTAAATAAGGTGGGTTTTGCCGCATAGTGCTGGGAAATGATGGGCTTGGAAACCAGATGTTGTGAAAAAGGAGCTGCTGCACATCACATTTCACACGTGTGCAGGCAGAGAAAGGTGTGCAGGGACACAGGGGGCTCATCCAGCTACGTGGGGTTCCCAGGACACCCTCCTCACCCCCAGGCAGGACCCCTGGGTTTGGTATCTGCTGCTCCACTGCCAATCCAGCTGGCTCTGCCAGTGGGATGAACACTGCCAGTGAATGAGTTCAAATTCTGCTGCTCACAACCCAGCTGCTCAATCACCCTGGATTTCAAGCCTTGCACAATGAGGAGCAAACCCAGGGGTACAAAAATATCTTTTAAACACAGCATTAAGACATCTTATTGCCGCCTTAATTCAGCACCTTTATTGCAGGGCTCGCTCTGCTGTTTCCCAGACATTCAATTTCCTTTGAAATAGATGTGAAAAGCAGAGGGAGCATTCAGATCCAGGCTTTTGTTTCACCATTAGAACAGAGACCGTTGCACACGTCCCTTCCCTCCTGTGACATTGATGTTCATCTTCCTTCCTGCTCATATGGACCTTATAGATTCCAGTCACTTCTCTTCCTGACACCACATTTCACTTAGGGATGCATGGGATGGAAATTGCACTGAGCTGCCACGGAGTGCAGGAAATCAGTTTTTCACTCCACCAAGCTCCAGCCCCAAATTCAGGATGAGGAATATGGCCTTAGCCCTTTCCTATCTCATGTCACATTTTTCCCTTTTGTTCCACTTATATATATATATATATATATATATATATATATATTTATATATATAATTCTTATGTATTCAGGGGTCCTGACGCAGTAAGTGGAGCTTTTACAAGATAAATAACATATCTTTGCAGTAAACCTACCGCACCCCATGGATAACTCATTTTTTTCGATTTTCAAATTTATCTGTCATTGGCAGTTGTCTGCTTTAAGTTTTCTGGGCTATTTGTTTACGAGACCAAAATGCATAATCACAACGCCCTATCAATAAAGTCAGGTAAGTATTAAATGTGATAAAAACTGGGAAACCCTAACTTTGCCTCCTGTGCAATTTTATCATGAGTTCTCCTTAAAAATGTCACTTTTCACAGAAATTTATTTAGACATATGTAACCACGATTAATTAAATGTGTGGTCCCTCCACAACTCACTCCAAAAGACACTTAGCTGTATTTTGTAACCACTGATTGGAGAAACAGGAGTTCACAGGATTCACAATGCCAGAGGAAGAAAAGATATTTCAGTCAGACCAACATTTTTAGACTCCTTACATGTTTCTGAGTTATTTTGCCTGAATGCAGGATGCCTGAGTAGAGGTTTGGAAGAGATGAACCACATTATTTTCCTTTTATTGTCGAGAAGACCTGGTTCCTTTCCTTGATGGGACCATGGATTTGATGGATTGCAAAGCAGTCAAGTATTTAAGTTTATATCAGCCATTTTACATACTAACAAAAATATTCTGGTTAATGTCCACTGCAAGCTGTTCTTCATGTGGATTAAGAAATGACAATAGATGGAAAAAAACTAATGAAGACACAAACCTTGGCTGAAGATGCTCCTGCACCACATCAGGAATAACTTTTTCAGTAACTCTATTCAATATTTGGGTCCTTCTCTCCAACTGAGCTAGGCAGACCATGTAAATCCTACTTTCCTACCATGTAAATGCTACTTTCCATATAGTTATTTCTCTACTTAGATGATGGAGACCTTGAAATCATTTCAGGCATGGATGTCTATGATGCAAATCATTGTCTCTGTTCAGGTGAAGTCTGTCCTCATGGTCTCAGGGTGGGGTGTCCATCACAAATCCACCACTCAAACACCTTTGCCAGCCATGGAAACACACACCTTCATCCCACCCTGAGAGAGGAAGCTAAAATGGAGACCTACCACCACTTGAAAATGCCCATTTTCCACCACTGTTTGTAGCAACAACCTGTAGAATTGCCTGGGACAACTCATCAGATTTTAGGCTGAAATCTGGAGGCAACTTATTGAAATCTATGAGCAGAATTAAACATGTCAGAAACACTTCCCAGTGCCAAAAGATTTCCAGCTTGGAGTTTGGAACTCCAGATGTATTTCTAAACCCACCAAACATTTGAAGGAGGAGAGGAAAAGGGCAATCTTTTCTGAGAGTCACAAATTAGAAACAACACAAATAATGAACACCCCTGAAGATGGACAAGAGCCTCCATTTAGGTACCCACAAGCCAGTCTGAAGAAAACAAAATCCAAGGCTTCAATATTTTGTTGAGACAAATTACTTCAAATGGGAGTAAATGTACCAATTTCACCTCCAAGGTTCCTGTTATGGAAATGAGCAGCTCAATGGGAAGAAAATTTGTCCCAGCAGAATCAACACAGAGAGACCTGGCCAGAGCCCATCAGATGCAGCAGAGCATGTGCTTGATCCTTTCTGCTGATGCCAGGAGGCAGAGCTGTGCCTGGGACAGCAGCACCTCTGGTCAGGTGCAAGTGAACAAAAGTGTGATGCTGTTGAGGTGAGTTTTGCATCCTGGGCACAGTGGGACAAGCACGGTGTCAGCAGCTAATAAGTTTATAACAGGATTTCTTCCTCAAGCCAAAACCAGCCCTGATTTATAACTCTCCCACACCACTCTGAACTTTCCGACACTCCTCCTGAAACATTTCATTACTGCTCAATTACTGTCATGTTCTCTTAAAGACCTGGAGGGGGAAGGTGGTCTCCATTTGGAGGCCAGATGCAATTTCCATTTCCTCGAAAAACTGCTCTGTGCAATAAATAACCCAGTCACCCTTCAGAAACAGGCTTTGAGGCTATGATAAGTTTTTTTAAAAAAGTGAAAACTGTGACATGTTCTATGTGTAATGGAAACTAACCAGAAACTAAGATGTTAATTAGTGGCAGGGCACCTTTGTCTTGCAGCAGGGCCAGACTGGCTGGCTGGCTTGGAGGCAAGAGCAGCAGAAACTCTCCCCAACCTCAGCACTGATGCTGTCTCACTGAGGTACCTGTGTTGGGCTTGCCTAGAAAGGGTGTGGTAGTCTGGGGGGCTACAGATGTGGCTTCTCTGAGAAGCTGCTGGAAGCTTCCCCCCTGTCCAATGGATCCAGTCCCACCTGGACCCACCACTGGCCAAGGCCCATCATCAACAGTGGAAGCACTTCTGGGATAAGAGATTTATGAAGGGACAAAAAATCCTGCAAAACTGCAGTGGGAGAGGAATAAGAATGTGTGAGAAGAGCAGCTCTGCAGGTCCAGGGCAGTGCAGGAGAAGGAGTAGGAACTGCTCCAGGCACTGGAGCTGAGATTCCTCTGCAGCTTGTGGGGAGGCTGCTGTGCTCCTGCAGCCCATGCAAGTCCATGGGGAGCAGAAATCCACCTGAATGTCCTGTAGGAGCCCATCCCAGAGCAGGTAAAGGCCCAGAGATGTTGTGTTTCTCTGGGAAGCCCATGCTGGAGCAGGACTCCTGATCCTGTAGGGGACACAGGTGGAGTAGCCTGTTCCTGAAGGACTGACACAAAGGAAGGGTCAGATATGGAGCAGCCTGTCCCAAAAGGACAGCACCCTATGGACTGAACACACATGGAGCAGCCTGTCCCTGGAGATCTGCACCCCATGGAAAGGACCCACACTGCAGCAGGTCACAGGGATCTGCAGCACATTGAAGGACTCACACTGGAGCAGTGCACCCAGTCTCCCAGGGCTGGAGCAGTGGAATACTGAGGAACTCACCCTCAGGAGCAATGAGTGGCAGACACAACACATGATGGACAGACCACAGCCCCCATTTCCCATCCCCCTGCTCTGCTGGAGCAGGAGGAATGATAATCAGAAAATTTGGGACTGAAATTGATGCCAGGAAGAAGGGAGAGGTAGGGGAAGATCTTTTAGATTTGGGGTTATTTCTCATTATCCTGCTCTGATTTCATTGGCAACAAATTAAATTAATTCCCTCCATGACAGGTGTGTTACCCCTGATGGCACTTGCTGAGTGACCTCCTCCTGCCCTTATCCTGATTCAGAAGCCTTTTATTGTAACTTATTTTATCTTCTCTCCCCTGCCCAGATGAGGATGGAGCAGCTTTGGTAGGCACCTGATGTTCAGCCAAGGTGACCCCATCACACCCCCAAACATCAGGGCTCTCATGAGACAAGCCCAAAGCAGTCCTACACCACCCACCCACAGAAGTTTGGGACAGACACACGGGGTGGGCTGGCCCAGGATGGGAATGATTCTCAGGATTATAAAAAATATTTTTGTGTTTTTCTGCTGATTGGCTGTTTACTGCTGACCGGAGAATGTAAACTTTTATTTTCCCCAGCCAGAGAGTTTGATGAAAAGGAAAGGCAGTGAGTCATTTCTTCTTGTGTTTTCTCTTCATAGTTTATTATTTCTTATCATTACATTCTGTTCCTGACCTGCAGAACTTTTCATTGCAGGTCAGTTCAAGGCACACTCCCAAATACCAAATGCCCCTATACTCCCACCCTCAGGATGGCGTAGATATTTATACTACAATCCACATAATCAGTATTTATAATTCTACTCCAATAACTATTATCTATGTTAGAAGGTCAAACTCTATTCTAAACCAACCATAACGCGCCACCTCGCTGCAGAACATGGAGTCAGATGAGGAAGAAGAAGAAACCCAAAAGCCATGTGCTTCCTCCATCTTTTCTTCACCTGCTCACCATCCTAAAACCCCCATATATCTAAAATTCTCACCCTGTGATAAAACTACACACTATTCTACTATTTAATACACACTCTTGAAACTCTGCTTCATTCCAGAGATTAAAAGCCCTTTTTCCATGAACTAATGTTAAAAACTTTGTCAGAGATCTTAAAATCTCTTAAATATGCCAAGAAGTGTTTCTCCTAATTTTAGACTCTGACAGAGGATGCACCTCAAGGAGAGGGAAATGCTGAGAATAAGGACCTGAGCCCACTGTCCAGGGCACAATCATCACCTCTGCACAAGCAGGTCCTCAGAACCCACCTAAACAAGAAATCAATCCATCCTGAAAAGCAGGTTTGACCTCTTGTTCCTAAGGTCTGGGCAGACTGGACTTCAGACACTGCACCCACTCCAACATGGGAAGTCCTAAATTCTGTATCTTTCCCCAGAAAATCAGAGGCCCTGCTGTGCTCAAAACCCCACCCCTGAGCTCTGTCTCTGGCACAAGGTTTGTGAATCACCTGACAGCTCTCATACATTCCCTGGGCAGACACTTCCACAGCACATTATCATCCAAAACTGTCTTTTCTGCTTTGATACTAGTAGCAAGTATGTGTTTGTACATATGGAAACCACATTATATATTCCAGATGGAAATTCATACTCGGTTGCAGAGAAGGAAACGAGCTATTTCATATGAGATGCATAATTTGTTGTGTGAATATGAAATACGTGACTGCCTCACATGTTGTGAGCTAATCATAAAATAAAAAAAAAAAAAAAAAAAAAAAAAAAAAAAAAAAAAGAATGTGAAAAGTCCCATCTGTCTAAATCCTATGATCCAACTGTTCTCAGCTAACTCCAGCTCTGCCAGTACCTGGTACACATACAGCAAGGAGAGGTTTCTGTGACAGGAAGTTAGTGAAAAACAGAGGAGCAAATATGAAGTTACATCCAAGGCAGTGAAGAAACATCTTGGAGGGAATAGAGACCTTATGACACCTCTTCAGCTGACTGAAGTCATTCCCTGACTCTTCAAATTGTTCTTGACCTGCCTTTTAATCCAGGCTCCCCTGCAATTATCTTCTTAACATAATTTCTGGAACTGTAGTTCCCTGAAGAGCCTTAATGGGATCACTGGGAAAGATCCAGCTGCACATTAGAAAGCGTGGGGGCAAAAAGATAATGGGAATATTGCCACTCACATTGGTAAGGCTGCAAGTTCAGACTGGGGTTTGCTGGCCTCAGCAGCAGCTCTGCCACACAAACTCAGTGCATCTGACTCAGGTCTGACATCTTCTGCTTCTTCTGTTGTGGTCTCATATATCTGCTCCAGGTTCCTGAGCATGACCTTAAAATTCTGCTCCAGTAGCACCAAAGGAGCTCCTCCTCCCCTGGCATCCTCCCCTGGCATCCAAGGAACAGTTTAAGGAGAATTATTCCATAGGAATTATTCCATAGGAACTAGCAATGTTTGCCTGTTCCTTTCGCTGCATTACTGCATCTGCTTCAGCTTGTTTGCCTCAAAAAGATGAAACAGGTTTGAAACAGCAGCTCAAGGTGGTACCAGGTTCCCAGGCCTGACAGGACATTTTCAGACAAAAGAAAAAGAAGCCCCAACTCTCAGCTAGCAGCTACCAAAGCAGTGAGACCACTGAAAGTCAGGTCATCCCTGGTCATTCCTCTCTCTCCACTGCTGAGGGCAATGACGCTCTACCTTAGATGCCATGGCTAAGTCCCCAAGTTTAATGGGATGAATCTTTGCCATCCTACACGTTTAACCCACTTACAGGATTACATAAATTGCCTTAATTAAGATAATTTTTGTCCTGGATCCATTAAACTAAGAAATGCAGACCACTGAAGCTGAATCTCTGCTCCTTGGAGATTCATCCAACCTGGATTTTACCAGCACAGCCCTTAAACCACTTTTTAGAGGGTTCCAAATTGACAGTTCCTTCAAGACTTGAGTCAGAGTCTGCTGCAGTCAATTAAAGACTTAGGTACACTTCAACAGGGGTTAGATCTTCTCCTTTAGGACCTCTGATAGTTACAAACCATGTCCGTGTTTTAATCAAGAGACCGTGCATTAATGATTTAAGAATTACCCTGTCTTGGCCAGCCAGACCTCATGGACATCTTTCTGACATCATACCAGTGATTGACACCCATGGATTTTGCCATCTCTGTTGAGAGAAAAGCAAATTAGCAGAGGAGTGAATTTACACTTCTCACAGTTCCCAGAGATTTCTCCAAGTTTTTTACCTCGTGCTTCCCATGCTTTCTCTGGTTGAAATCTTCCTGCACAGGGATGTGTCTGCTGACTGCTGACAGCAAAAGTGGTGCTAGAAAATACCCAAAATATGTAGCATGGAGAGGAAGGGGAAGGTGGAAAGGTGTAGCGTGTCACACAGCTTTGGGAAGCTGGTCAGCTCTGGTTGTCAGCTTTAGCTGAGATTTTGAGATCCACACAGGAAAGCTGCTGCCTTTTCTGTGTCCTCCAAGTCTCACCCAATGGCCGCAAGTGCTCAGGTAGAGCCATTCAATACAGAATCACAGAATCAGACAGAATCACAGAGAAATCACACAGAATCACAGAGAAATCACAGAATCACAGAGAAATCACACAGAATCACAGAATCAGAGTCTCTCAGAAATCACAGAAAATCACAGAATCAGAGAATAACACAGAATCACAGAGAAATCACAGAGATTCACAGAGAATCACATAAAATCACAGAATCACACAGAATCACAGAATCAGTCACACAGAAATCACAGAGAATCACAGAATTACACAATGAACCAGGTTGGAAAAGACCTTTGAGATCATCAAGTCCAGCCTTTGACCAGACACCTCAACAATTAACCCATGGCACTGAGTGCCACATCCAGGCTTTCCTTAAACACCTCCAGGGATGGTGACTCCAGCACCTCCCTACAGATGATTCCAGTGCACAATCACTTATTCAGTGAAGATTTTTTCCTGAAAAAAAATACCAACAAAGTGAAAGCAGCATTTGCTCAGATGGGCTTTACCTCTGGCTGTGTCACCTTTTCTCTTGACTTGGTTGTAAATCCCTCTTGGGTCCTTTCTAATACGAGAGGCAGGGAGAGGGAAGAATCACCTGGTTTAAAACAAAGCAGCTCATTTAAAAGGAGTTGTTTGCCTTGGGCAGCAAACACTGGCTTTTACAAACAGCAGACGTGTCCTGGGGATTTGGGGTGACTGCTGCAACATTTTCAGGCTGGATAGTAAACAGCTAGGTAACCACTGACACTTCCCTGATGCAGGGTTTGAGGTTCCTCTCCTCTTCCCTGGAGAACACAAGCTATGATCCTGCTAGAGAAACAAATGATTAATCATAGCAGGGGTACCTCATTTAGATTTATTACAAACCCTTGCGATAGCTCAGGAAAACTGCTTCCAGGAGTCATCCAATAAAGCAGAATTAACAAGACAGCCCCTCAGATGGAATTGTGCTATCCAAATCCCTTTATGCTGACCTGCTGCCCAGCATTAGCAGAGCTCTGCAACTTTCAGCAAGAATAAGGCCCAGAGCCCCAGCTATAAAGCTGGTGAACTGAAAGAAAGGAGGAAAACACAACATTTACCACATCTATTTGGTTGTGATTTATGTCCCGTTCCACCTTGCCTTTTGTCATGGGTGTCAGTGCAAAATGTCACCAAAACTCTGTGTTCTGTCACCATCTGTTGAAACTGGGATGGGGTAATTGTCTGTCAATGGCCAATGTCAAAAACCAGCTGGGGCAGTTTTCTTATCTGTTCCACAACCCATCCTCCCTCCAGAGAGAGATCTTCTGCTCATGGGCCAGTGAGTGTCACTGATAAAATTCCATCATCCCTCTGGGAAATGCTCCATCCAGGGGGAGGAGCCAAGTATTCCTACCTGGATAAAAATCTGGGAGTTGGGACACCCTTTTCCACTGGATTCTCAGAGGTACACCTGGCCCATCCATCACCACTGGATCCTCAGAGGAAAAACTCCACTCTCTCTACAGGAGCATCCCTGCACCAGAGCCACACCTGCTACTAGGACTGCAGCCACCATGGGACGGCACTGCCACCAACACCCTGACCCACAGGGGGCAGCTGGGATCCTGACTCTGTCAGTGGGTTTTATTTGTTTACTTGTTTGTCTTACTGCATGTGGTTTTGGTTTTATTTTTATTTTAGTTCCCCTACTAAAGAACTGTTATTCCTATTCCCATATCTTCACCTGAGAATCCCTGAATTTCAAAGTTATAATAATTGAGAGGGAGGGTCCTGCCTTCCTCAGCACACACCTGTTGTTCAAACCATGACACATTTTAGGAGTAAAACACCACACAATGCACAGAAATGGTTTTGGTTTTGAGCGTGCAGCTCTGCTGCCTCACATCACTGCAACATGGGCTGCAGACAGTCCTGCCACATGAGCCCAAAGCTTGCTCCCACCAGGAAAGACCACATGCAAGTCTTGGATGCATCGATGGCACCTGCATGGCCATGTGAAACACCTCAAGTTTCTCCACAGCCTGGAACATTTTGCAATACAAACCACGGCATAAGATCCCTTGTGAGCACCACTGCCTCAGCTGCTCTGAGAGATTCAGCAGTAGACTCCAGCTCCAGCTGCAGGGAAGAGAAGGTGACACCCAGCAAAGACCTGAAAACCATAATTTTTGCCAATTCTCCAAACGAGGCTCTTCACTGTTTCCTTTCAAAGTGAAATTTTTGTTTGCCAATCCTGTTTTAAAGATAAATGGTTGAACACAGAAGAGAAAAAAATCCCAAGACCCAAGCACAATACTGAGGTAAAATGAAACATTTCAGTTGTTCCAATATTATTTTTGTTTTCCAAGGAAAAACCTTGCAACAGGTAACCAGGTCTCCCCAGTTAAGGATTTCAAACCCAGTACCCTGTATTGCCTTTAAAGTAACTTAAAAGGTTCAGAGCCCAGAGCAGCTCCTTTCAAAGGTGAAATACTGTTTCTGTGCTGAGCTCAGTAACACAAGGGAAAGCTGCCCAGCGTGTGAAAAGATCCAGGACAACATTTTTCAGTTTGCTTTTCCCATTGGTGTGTAATGTTATCCAGTTCATACACAGCTAAACAAGATCATGCCTTCCAGGAAGATATCCAGGTCTGAGGTGAAGCATCTGAGCTAGAACTGATTTCTCTTTTGTCCTGGTCAGCTTTTCCAATGGGTAATTACTGTGTTACTCCACAGTTGTCTTTCCAACCTAACTTCCACATCTATCCACTGGATCTTCTGCTGGTGCAGGGAATTTCCTACCATTACCTACTACACTGCCTCCAAACCTCCTTTTCAGCATGCCAAGCAGCCTGAGCTCTTTAAGCCTCTCACTCCAGACCTTAGCTCATCCCATTACAGCTGACTTATCCTCCAACCTGTGTCCAAGAGAACAAAAGCCAACATGCTTTTGGGGGGTCATAAACTTTGTGCTTTGCCAAAGAGTGCTACCCACTGAAATTGCCTCAGATGCAGACACCAACCTGATCAAATTGAGGGGTGTGAGAAGGGCTGCCCACAGAATCACTGTCCCTGGAAGTGTTCAAAAAATGTTTAGACATGGTGCTTAGGGACACAATTTAATGGTGAATCTGGCAGTGTATGGACTCAATGATCTTGGGGGGCTTTTCCAGCCTTTAATGATTTTTTGTGATCCCATGAAGGAAATCCCAGTCCCCGAAGCTTCTCCAAAGATTTTATGAGCAGCCAGTTGAGAACATTCACTGATTTCAGTTATCCATCAGCTCATGAATGTCTGGCAATCTCCACTCTGTTAGGGAACCCTGAAGTCTCTTCCTTGCCAGGTGGCTGTGTAAGGTCTGTGAGCTGCGTGTGCTGTTTGAGATGGTTTCACTCAAAATGGCACCTGCCCATGGGGAAGAGGAGAATTCTCCAAACAAATGGCTTATTATTTCAGTACTTGCATGGGAGGGCTCCAAGGAAAGGTTTTCATCAACAAAACTCTCTCTGGGTACCACTGACAGCTAGAGCTTCCAGTCAAGGCATGCTGAGGTGAAAATCCAAGGAATGCCATTCCTCCTTGGAGCCAATTCCTTCAGTGTCAAATCGCCAGCCAAAGCAAACACATTAAAATCAATGCCCTTAAAAATGACAAGCTCCAAAAAACGCACCCTGAAAACAGAGATGGTCAATCCAAAGCTGTTCATGAGGCTGCTTCCAGCTGCCAGGCTCCCTGTCACAATATTCCCCCACAGTTTTTCCCCAGTGAAATATGGGTCTTCTGGCTGGAGTGCTGGAGGCAGCACTGCAGGAGTGTGGAGCAGGCTGTGTTTGTTCAGTCCCAAGAAAGGCAAATCTTTTCCTTGACTCCCAGAATCACTCTGCTGAAAGAGCATTCCTGCATGGAGGGGTCTTTATGTCTCCCCACAGGCTGTGCTGGTGGTCTCCCAAACCAGGCTGTGGTGTCTCAGCAGCAGTTCTAATTATGGAGCCCGAGGAAGCAGATAAACAAGAAGCTGGATGATTTTGTGAGTGAATTTAGGCTTGTGATAACAAAGACAAGCCCTGCAGCCAGGAAAAGCCTGGGGGAACACTGCAGTTTCTCATCTAGTTTGATTAAGGCAAGCCATCAGGAACCTGCTGAATCAGCCAAAGAAGTGAGCTGCCATCCTCTGCAGAGCTCCAGTGATTCCCAGGATCTCGTCCTCCCCTGCCAGCACCCTTGAAATCCCCTGGGACAGCAGCACTGAGCCCTCAGTGAGCCACCAATAAACCCAGCACCAAGGGCTACTGCTCAAAACATGGTCAGGACCTGCAACCTGACCCTCACCCCTCAAGTTTCCTGTATCCATCCCCTCAACCCACACCACCTCCCTCCTGACCTACAGTAACCTTCCAGCTGAGTCCAGACCTCCACACATGCAGGATGCAAACAGATCAGATACAGCAGGAGCAGCAGGGATAATCTCTGCTTTAACTGGAGACATGGGCTGGACATTAAAAGAAGCTGTTAAGGGTAGTGGTGGGTTGTCCACCTCGTGGCCTCTTCAGACTGGGAGTGGAAAAGATGTTTCAGCCAGAAATGAGTTAGTGGGCTCAGTGCTGAGGTTAATGGACAGAGGTTTATAGTCTGCTACTCACAGCAGGTCAGGCTAGATAAGGCTTTAAATGTTTCCAGCACTCGTATGTCCATGTCTCAACAAATTATAGAGAGGGTAAGATCCATTATGGGGAAATTGAGGCAAGTTGATAAAACAGCCAGACTTATCCCCAGTGTTTGCAGCAAGGGGAGCCAGCACTTCTCTCTGTATTCAACACCCTGTATGACATTCCAGCACTCTCTGAAATGCATCCACATCACTGCAAGGATCAAAACTGCCCACCAAGCACATCCTCACTCGGGAACCATGGCTTGAGCCCAGGCTGTCCTCAGATGCCCAGACTGTCCTCAGAGATCCCAGGAAACACAGACAGTGGGGAGGGGAGACGTTGGTGTGAGCAAATATCTGCTCCTTGAGCCAGCAAACCCCACAGGGATCACCCCCTGGGTAGGCAGCAGCAGCTCCATCTGCTCACCCTGTGCTGCCTCAGTCACAGCTCCAGCTCCTGCAGCAGAGAGATCATCATCTGGGCACTGAGAGCTCCTGGTTCAGCAATATTTTCCTGATGCCTGTGAAGTAATTACCAATAGCTCTTCCCACTGTCCTCTAATGGAAGGTGGCCTCATTAATTACATTATACTGAGTCAGCTAGGCATGCTCAGAGATAATCAAAACACTGTTAGTCCTTGTTCCAAAATAAGCAGCAAACTTGCTACGACACCTTGTGCTTAAATATTTCCCACCGTGCCTTAAACTATCTGAACCTCATTTACTACATCATCAGAATCAGTTCACCCACTCCTGAACTGCCAGCACCAGACAAAACACAATGTGGTGTTTTGGGATAACCAGCAGGAACAGTAAAAGAGGATGGAACCCGAGGTTCCTCTCCTGGCCCCTGCCAAGGCTGCTGGGTCTGAGAAGGAACCTCCTGTGCTGGCTCATCAACCCCACCTAAATAAATGACTGTGGTTGTTAATATCGACTAATCTACATATTGCTCCTGGTGTTAATGCCCTTCCTTACCAACCCCACAATTTCCTGGTGCCTCTGCTCCATGGCACAGTGCTTTTACACCCTAAAGTGAGCCTCTTTAAACCCTGCACAATATAAGCTGAGCTTAACAGAACACATCTACAGGCCCAGGTTTGTCCTTTCCTTAAACATATGAAATAACATCATTTAGGTTAAATTCTTTATTAAACAACATTATTTAATCCCGATGGTTATTAGAGAAAGGCAGAAGGGCTGAATCACCTTTTCCTTGATGGTATTTTAGGGAACTTAAAGGAACAAGGAATAGGAACCACCTCATAGTAACTCCTACGTGGTGAGGAGACCAAAGCTTCTTTAAGGCAGTAAAGTGATCATATTCAAGAAAATAAAAAATGTTTCTGCTTAGCATCTTGAAGATATTTTGAAATGTTTAAGTGTTTCCTTCCTATACAATTATTTCAGTATTTAATTTTTAAGGAGGGATTTAAATGGTTTCAGAGCATGCAGCTGAAGCAAAATGAATCAAACTAAACATTTAGGGTCTCCTATTTGTTCTGCTGAATAATCTTCCTCCTAGCGTTATCAGAAAGAAATTAAGAAACATTTTTTAGTTTAAAAACTAAAAGTAGAAATCAATTATTCAGAGTTCTAGTTCTGAGCTGTTTTGAAAAATCTACCTTTTTGATATGCTTGAGATCATTTAAAGATATTAAGAAATATGGTTGCGTGCACCAAATTAAAAGAAGCATCAAAATATCAGATGCAAAATAAAAGCTTTTAAACAAATCTCCATAACCATCAGTGAAAACATTTTGACAATTATTTATATTTCAAATAAAACAGGTGATTTTTTCAATTAAAATGGAGATGCAATCTTTCTTAAAAGTAATGAAAATGCAAATACTCAGTACTGGATAAATTAGACTGGGAAAATGCATATATACAGAAAATAGGTCATGTTGCACTGAGTGAAAGAGGGAGAGAAAAGTAGAAAATTGAAGGGAAAAGGCAAATTGAATTTAAGTTCTTATTTCTCAACAGCATCCTTTAACAAAACCCACTCTTTATGTTTTCTTTACAAACATTGAACAAACAAGGAAAAGGTCACTGGGATCTGACCTCCCTTTAATAATACATTGGCAGTTTTTCCTTTGGAGAGAAAAACAGTTTGTAAGAGCAAAGACAATCCCAACTAGATTACTTAGAAGAGAGAGCTGAAAAAGAAAGCCCCACAAATCAGGACAGACCCTCTGCTTTTTATTTTAGTACCTTTTGTTTCAGCACCTTTTCTTTTAAAAGAAATAAAAAGGTGCCTAAAACAATATTTGGAAATAATATTTGGAATACCCTGGGGTGTTAGGGAAAACAGAGCCTTCCCTGCAGTGCCTGGAGGAGCTGAGTCCCACTGGGCAGCCAAACAATGAAGCACTGACGAGGCAAAAACACTGCATGAAGAAAACCCACTTCCCTCCTCTCCTTCTTGCTTTCACCCCTGTCTCAGAGGTCACTGGTTTATTTATTTAATTAACCAAGTGGCATCTTCCAGGACTCATTCTCCTCTCTGTCACCCCACAGGAGAGCAGCTGCAGTGACATTCCACGGCACTGGGACCACAGGACATCAGTCCAGGCCTGGGTTTCTGTCAGGGATGGGACCAAGTTAAAATAAACCCTCAGGGTTTCAGGCCATGTTTTTGGAGGAGCCAAAATGATAGGGGAGGAAAAGCACAGGTCAGAGATGGGCACTGCTGTCAGATATGTCAGACACAGGGGCAAGTCCAGGGCACGTTATGGCTCTGTGACCTGCACAGTCAGTCCATCAACAGTCTGAGTGAGGCAACAGCACAGCCTTCCAAATGATGCCTTAAGTTTTAGTTTTTATGTTTTTTAGGGCTATTTTGGTAAGTAGTTTTTGGTTTCATATTCAGTGCTACTCAGCTCTCCTCACAGAGTAAATAGACAAAACAATTCCTTCTCTAGTTTGATACCAAGGACAAATTTCAGGCCCAAGAACAAAACCAATGGTGAAGTGAGAAGGAAAACCAAGGAGGATGGAGCTTCATAACCTGGAGCCGTGGTTGGACAATGGATTCTGATATACTGATGGACCAGAACTTATCAAAGTGTGGGACCTCGTGGCCAGGTGTCCATTTTGTGCCCATTTTGGGTTCACCTTGCACGTGGCCCAGCCTGGCTCTTGTGCTGCCCAGGTGTGTCCATTGAGGCTTTTTAATAAATCCCTGCTTTATCCTTTTGCTGTCTGGTCTCTGTTCCAGGTCAGCCTCCAGAAGGCATCCCTACCACAACTCCAAAAATCCCCAGGAGGAGCTGAGCTGTCCTGCAGCAGCAGTTTCACTCCTCAGAGAGGAGTTCTGCCCCAGCAATGTCCATCCTGAAATGCACCAGAAGAAAGAGGAGACTCGAACACTCCAAGCTCAAGGGAAAAGATTTAACCACAAACATGAACCATGACATGAACCTTCTCTCTGATCCAGGCAGAAAACTCCAAGGGACAAGTTACACCCTGGCCCCAGGAGAGCTGATCTTGCCCTGAGGAGGAGGCTGGACCACCTCTGATATCCCCCATTCTCTAATCTTGTGCCCTTGTTATGAGTGTTTTAAAAACAAAAAATCCCAACCAACCAAAATGCAGAAATGAATTCTTACTAAAATTCTTTTCATGGTTACTGTGTAAATAATATTCCAATAAAATGAGAGATGCAAATCTCCTTTAAGACCTAGTTCACCAGATTTCTGCTCTTGCCTTTCAAACCTCGGCATCAGTAGCACAGTCTTTCGTCTTCTACCCATCAATTGATACTTAAATAATGCATAAAACTGTCTTATTAAATGCATGTTGAATATTTATTTGGAAGCTCATCACAAGTTGAAAGATAACCTTCATTTTCAATTCCCTTTGGGATAATCAGCTAATTGGGTATCAGCTGAAGCTCAGCCTCTTCAGCCTGCTGACAGTCAGCGTGGGAGCCCCTCCTAACAATGCCTCAGCACCTCTTGAGGGGATGGGGGGCTTTGTCCAACCCCAGCTAAGCCACAGGTTCCACATAAAAGGAAAAATAA